>CM059317.1:18840953-18880953 GCA_030340685.1 Protosalanx chinensis | reverse complement strand
GGACTGAGTGTGTCTTTATACAGGCCGTCAGAAGGGACTGGGCCTCGCAGTGAGCCAGAGCTGTCAAACTCAATGACACAGGAGGGACGTCCAGAGGGGTTCTTAATTAAAGTTCGATCGGCGCTGATGGTTGAATAACCAGCCGAGCAATCGAGCTCTAGTGCAATTAATGTAATGGATGCGTCTCCATGTTGGCGGTGGAGGTCAGGGAGGGGGGGGGGGGGGGGGGGGCAGAGAGGGGGGGGGGGGACTGCCGTAGGGCCTTGGTGTGATGGATGGTTCTCACTGCACCTACCTCAGAGTTCGCCCGAGAAGGCACTCATTGCTGGGTCACCTGACCCCAGGGGTTGCCTGCGATTGGTCAGCAGGCAGGATGTTGTCAGGTTTTAAAGAGAGGGGAGGATGGTTTCTGGGATACTAATTCAGACAAAGACTTAAACACGCTCCAGTTCTTCCAGGGGTAACAGAGGTGGTTTGGTGACGAGGTACCCCAGGGCACCCTGGGTACTGGGCTTTAAGCGTCAGCTCGTCATGGTCAGGTCTGGGATGTTTGATGGTGACTTCCTGTTTTGTGGTTTGCAGAGACCAGGCCGGGGGAAAGGCCAGGGAGAGGTGCTGCCCACCCTGGACATGACGCTGTTCGACTGGACAGACTACGAAGACATGAAGCCTGTGGATGCCTGGCCTGCTTCCAGGAAGAAAGGTCAGCCAGCCATCGAGCCAGACAGTTAGAACAGTGATAGTGCTCTGATGTCTGTGATAAGAGGTGCTGTGATGTATTTGATAGTGCTGTGATGCCTGTGATTGGAGGTGATAGTGCTGTGATGTCTCTGATGGAAGGTGATTGGAGGTGATAGTGCTGTGATGTCTCTGATTGGAGGTGATAGTGCTGTGATGGAATGTGATTGGAGGTGATAGTGCTGTGATGGAAGGTGATTGGAGGTGATAGTGCTGTGATGGAAGGTGATAGTGCTGTGATGGAAGGTGATTGGAGGTGATAGTGCTGTGATGTCTCTGATTGGAGGTGATGGTGCTGTGATGTCTCTGATTGGATGTGATAGTGCTGTGATGGAAGGTGATTGGATGTGATAGTGCTCTGATGTCTGTGATTGGAGGTGATGGTGCTGTGATGTCTCTGATTGGAGGTGATGGTGCTGTGATGTCTCTGATTGGAGGTGATAGTGCTGTGATGTCTCTGATTGGAGGTGATAGTGCTGTGATTGGAGGTGATAGTGCTGTGATGTCTCTGATTGGAGGTGATGGTGCTGTGATGGAAGGTGATAGTTTGTTATCTGGATTTCTTCACAGACAAGCGTCGCAGTAAGAACCTGAGCAGTGGAAACATGACAGTAGACACCGACGCCATCGAGCCATGTGATCATCACCTAGACTGTCTTCCAGGTGACTCAGCACTTCCCATGACCCCTGACCCCTTATTCATGACCCCTGACCCCTTATCCATGACCCCTTACTAGTCATCTTTGACCCATGACTACAGTTCAACTACCCCCCCCCTTTACTTCATCCTGCCAAAGTAAATTCCATGTTTGTGTAACTTACATGGTGAAAAAAAACAAATATCAGAATTCTGACCCATGATCATACACTGATTATCCTCCTGAAGGCACTGATGACATTAGTAGCAACATCGCTGTACAGTTGTGATATCGGCCTTCACACTGAGCTCTAGTATGACCCTGAGGATCTACTGGTCAGTGTGTTGTGGTCCTGTTGCTTGGTACTGGTTGCTAGGTGACCTCTCTGTCCCCCTGCAGGCTCCTGCTGTGACCTCAGACAGCACGAGTGCAAACCTCACAACCGAGGCCTCAACAACAAGTGTTACGACGACTGCATGTGCGAGGACGGTGAGTGTCAGGGATTTGGTGTGTGTGTGTGTGTGGGGGGGGGGGTCTTCAACGTGTCTCATCTCATAGACCCTGAGCACCCTGAGCATTAAGGTGGCTGAGTGGTTGGTGAGTGGTTAGGGTGTCTGGCTGGTGATCGGAAAGGTTGCAAGTTTGATTCCTGGTGGAGGCAACATGACGTTGTGTCCTTGGGCAAGGTACTTCACCCTACTTGCCTCAGGGGGGAATGACCCTGTACTTGCTGTAAGTGGCTCTGGATAAGAGCTAAATGACTCAATGTAAATGCATTCTTTTCTGATTCACTTTCATGGTAACCGCTGGGGTAAAAGGGGGAGGGGGGGGGGGGCTTCTTCCTCCAGCCACCTTGGTCATGTTGTCCTGAGGAACCTCCCATCATGCTCTGTGCAGCTTACCGGTTCTCCGTCTCGTTTGCAGGGTTCCGTTGCTACGCTAAGTTCCACCGTAAGCGCCGCGTGACGAGGAGGAAGGGTCGCTGTGTGGTGCCAGAGTCCGCCAACAGTGATGTGGGCGCCTTCATCACGGTGTGAGCAGGAGGAAGAGGAGGAGAAACGGGAGGAAGAGCAGGACTAGGAGGGAGAAGTGGAGGAGGGGAATAGCTACGGATGAGGAGGAGGAGGAGGAAGATGAGGAAGACGAGGAAGCAGAGGAGGATGAAACAGCAACCACATGGCCACTCAGACACAACAGACATGGATCTGGCTGAATAGTCACTGTCTCTCAGCTGGGACACACTGAGCAATGGAAGTCCAAATTTGTGTCCCGCCCAATCAGGCTTGACTCAAGTGACCTCTCGCTGGATTGGATGTCAATTCAAATTCAAACTGTCAGACACTGCTAGACCATACTGATTTATCAATACCAACATATTTGGTCTCCAACCCCATCCAGCCCAATAGAAACATATCCAAAAATGAACCCATACAACTGTACAGTGTCTGATCATTGTCCTGTGTTGTACTGAACAGAATGAACTGAACATGATTCCTAATGGCTTTTCTACCAACAGTGTACCACTACTTAGAGGCAGCTTCATAAGTAAGATAAGTCAAATGTTTGTTTGCATTTTTCTTTTAATATGTCTTAATATATGTTTTATTTATACTATAACTGAAAAGATTCTGGGTCTGTCAGAATGTTGTATTTTTCAACTTCATTTTTTTTCATGATTAAACACTTGTACAACGACGGCCAATGTTTGGTTTGTTTTTGAGCGTTGCCATGTTCAAGATTTCTTTATATGGCGACCGTACCATCCCATAATACTAGATCCACAAGGAACTTACCTAATTGAAAGACTACTGAGAACAGATAAGTAAATATAAATTTACATTTAGTCCTTTATCAGTCGCTCTCATCCAGGGCGACTTACGGCAAGTACAGAGACATTCCCCCCTTGAGGCAAGTAGGGTGAAGTGCCTTGCCCAAGGACACAACATCATTTGGCACTGGGAATCGAACCGACAACATTCTGATTAGTAGCCTGATTCCATAACCGCTCAGCCACCTCCCTTCCTTAAACAGAAATAGGAGTGAATATGTGGACATATGAAAAACGTATTTTTGTAATGGAACCTTGCCGGTCCAGAGGAGAAATGAGACAGGGACACGTTCCAAACCTTCCCTCAGAGTCTGGGAGTTCTGAAGAGTCTCTCTGCCTTCACAACTGAACTGACCTTGACAGTTGCAAGAAACTCTCTTCCCTCAATGAATTCATATTTCTCTCCTTCCCCTCTCTGTTTCTCTCTCTACATTCATTTATGTTTCTGACTCAGAGTCACATAAATACATAGTAAATAGGAATGGGTAGAAAAACCTTAGAAAATGCAGTGCAAAATGCATTTTTTCACCAAATCTAACTACATCAGTCCCTCCCTATCATGAGGTATGGACCTATCTATCGCTCTGGTATGGACATACTGCTTAACTGGTGCTGCCCTGCCCTCCCTCTCATTCCTCCAAACCCACTGACCAATCAAGGAGGACAATTACACAAACAGAAACACAGACTGACAACTAGCGCTAGACTAAGACGGGTCCACGCCTGTCACACTTATCAGTGGGAACAGAACAAAATAGCCCCCCTCATTAACGCTGCGAGGTGTGATGTCCGAGGGCAGCTCCTGTCACAGAGGTCAAAGTTCACCCTGGGGTCACAGCTACCACCTGCTGTGTGAGAGAGGGGGCCATCTGGCCCAGTCAGCTGGCGCAGACAGACCAGAGACACAAAAGAGGATGGGGGGGGGGTTAGGGGGCAGTGTCGTACATCACTGGCAGTTAGCTGCCTCCTCTACATCATTTAAAGTGAGATTTCAATCAGCCGTGACTAATTTGCCTGAACAGATGAGTATGAAGTCGCATGCGCTCACTGCCGTACCGTATCGCATGCGCTCACTGCCGTACCGTATCGCATGCGCACACTGCCGTACCGTATCGCATGCGCTCACCTACAGTGCTGTGAGTGCGCGAGGCAGGGCTTCCAAGCTTAACAAAGCTGGGTTTCATATCTGCTTCACAGGGTTCAGATCTGCTTCACATGTTTCATATCTGCTTCACATGTTTCATATCTGCTTCACACGGTTCATATCTGCTTCACATGTTTCATATCTGCTTCACATGTTTCATATCTGCTTCACATGTTTCATATCTGCTTCACATGGTTCATATCTGCTTCACATGTTTCACATTTTCAGTCTCACAAGGAACATGAAATATAGACCCTCGTGTAAAGAGCTGATGATCCAGCAAACTTGGTCTGCGTTAAGTAGACCGCTCATGCGTGTAGTCTATCTCCCTGAGTTATTAACTAGGTCTCTTTTATTTTGGTCGTCTTTAAGGAGAACAGTTCCCAGTATGTAATGGGTCTGTTCTAGAGTAGCCTAAATCCCATCAGTACCTCAAACCCCTGATTTTAATGGGATTAGTTTTCACGGCTTTCACAATAAACACCCAGGATTTATTTGTGGAGACCTACAATCATTAGGAGTGTTTCGTGATCATTATTCTTTCTCGGTTATTTTGCAATGTTTGGTGTTTTTTATGCATTACATTAACTGGCCTCTACAATCACATACATCACCTACGAGCCTAAAAAACAAAATAAAAATACTTCCTTTTTTTCAAGGGAAACATGACATGAGCCTCAAGTAGACCAAATATATTGAATCATGTATTTTCACATGTTTACATATATCTTCGTATTAACAGCAATTATATTGATTGGGAGTTTAAAGTGCATCTGATTGTGGAAACTTTCTTTTGTTGAACAAACCGCAACATTTCAAATCGCGACTAGGGTGACTGAGGGGGTGCAGGAGGGGGTGCAGGAGGGGGGGTAGGAGGGGGTCTGGACCTAACAGAATAAAGGGGAGGGGGGGGGGGGGGCTGGAGGCTGGAGGGGGGGCATCGTCACGTGGAGGCAGTCAGGCTGTTGTCACATGGGTTGTGTTTTCTGGCTGATCAGAGGGAGGAGTGAGTTACAGAGTTGGAAAGTTAGACAGTTAGAAAGTTCTGTATGTTGTCTTCAGTAACTTAAATTAAGAGGATTTCAATTGATCTTCGTTGGCCTGAAACCATGGAGATTCCTGCCATTAATCTGAAGGTAACGTTTTCGTATTTGTCATCGTAAAGTTACAGAGGACTTGCTTTACTTTAGTTGGATTAGTTTATGAGGCTTCTAATGTTACTGACGTGTTGACAGTATTTAAGCAGTAACACTACAGTATAGTTACTCTATGTACAGAAATGCTTTGTCATACTACAAAGATGTCACGTTAGTGTCATATTCTATTAATGTCCGATGACTTGCAAACCTAATGCACGTGACAGACCATGAACCTTCATAATCAAATAATGATAGTAACAGATTGTATAAAAAAAAATGTTAATTTCGGTTAATTAGGTCACTGTGCCTCAAGGGGGGTGGGGGGGGGGGGGGGGGGAGCACATTGTCTTACTGAGCATGTGAGGTATGGAGAGGGTGAGGAGGGGGTGACGTTTCTGTCTGTCTCTCTCTTTCTCTCTGTCTCTCTCTCTCTTTCTGTTTCTCTCTCTCTCCCTCTCTCTCTGTCTTTCCCTCTCTCTCTGTCTCTCTCTCTCTGTCTCTCTCTCTGTCTCTCTCTCTCTGTCTCTCTCTCTGTCTCTCTCTCTGTCTCTCTGTCTCTCTCTCTGTCTCTCTCTCTGTGTGTGTCTCTCTCTCTCTCTCTATCTCTCTCTCTCTCTCTGCAGGCCATAGTACTGGTGCACTGGATCCTGACGATATGGTGAGTACAGAAGGGGGGGACCACCACCACCCACCCAAAGGTTTTCACACACCTGAGGAATTTCTCTTGTGGCCCCCTTCAAGTTGTGAAGAGTTGTTAGCAAAAAGGCTGTTTCATTTGTAGTTGACACGTTTAGTAAAACGACCACTTTGTCAGCCGTGATTTAAGAAACTCCCTTAAATTTAACAAATGGCCTCCCTTAAAATAAACATGTTGTTTAGCTGTGTCTTTGTGTGACGGTGGACACACTGTGTGTTTTGATGTAAATGTGCGTGTTTGTCGATGGCTATGATTGTGTGTGTGTGTGTGTTTAGGGGCTGTATGGCCTGGTTGCCCCCCTCTTATGCCTGGGGTAACTTCAGTGTGCTGGCTGTTGGGGTGTGGGCGATCGCCCAGCGAGACTCCATCGATGCTGTACTCATGGTGAGTACCTCATCAGTAGCTCCCCATCCACTGGAGCACCAGCCTGCCAAGGCTCTTCAAGCAGGATTTATTCACAAACACAGAATTGACTGCGACAGGATGGTGCAAACAATGAACATACACTACCGTTCAAAAGTTTAGGGTCACATTGAAATGTCCTTATTTTTTAAGGAAAAGCACTGTACTTTTCAATGAAGATAACTTTAAACTAGTCTTAACTTTAAAGAAATACACTCTATACATTGCTAATGTGGTAAATGACTATTCTAGCTGCAAATGTCTGGTTTTTGGTGCAATATCTACATAGGTGTATAGAGGCCCATTTCCTGCAACTATCACTCCAGTGTTCTAATGGTACAATGCGTTTGCTCATTGGCTCAGAAGGCTAATTGATGATTAGAAAACCCTTGTGCAATCATGTTCATACATCTGAAAACAGTTTAGCTCCTTACAGAAGCTACAAAACTGACCTTCCTTTGAGCAGATTGAGTTTCTGGAGCATCACATTTTTGGGGTCAATTAAACGCTCAAAATGGCCAGAAAAAGAGAACTTTCATCTGAAACTCGACAGTCTATTCTTGTTCTTAGAAATGAAGGCTATTCCATGCGAGAAATTGCTAAGAAATTGAAGATTTCCTACAACGGTGTGTACTACTCCCTTCAGAGGACAGCACAAACAGGCTCTAACCAGAGTAGAAAAAGAAGTGGGAGGCCGCGTTGCACAACTAAACAAGAAGATAAGTACATTAGAGTCTCTAGTTTGAGAAACAGACGCCTCACAGGTCCCCAACTGGCATCTTCATTAAATAGTACCCGCAAAACACCAGTGTCAACATCTACAGTGAAGAGGCGGCTGCGGGATTCTGGGCTTCAGGGCAGAGTGGCAAAGAAAAAGCCATATCTGAGACTGGCCAATAAAAGAAAAAGATTAAGATGGGCAAAAGAACACAGACATTGGACAGAGGAAGACTGGAAAAAAGTGTTGTGGACGGATGAATCCAAGTTTGAGGTGTTTGGATCACAAAGAAGAACGTTTGTGAGACGCAGAACAAATGAAAAGATGCTGGAAGAATGCCTGACGCCATCTGTTAAGCATGACGGAGGTAATGTGATGGTCTGGGGTTGCTTTGGTGCTGGTAAGGTGGGAGATTTGTACAGGGTAAAAGGGATTCTGAATAAGGAAGGCTATCACTCCATTTTGCAACGCCATGCCATACCCAGTGGACAGCGCATGATTGGAGCCAATTTCATCCTACAACAGGACAATGACCCTAAACACACCTCTAAATTGTGCAAGAACTATTTAGAGCAGAAGCAGGCAGCTGGTATTCTATCGGTAATGGAGTGGCCAGCGCAGTCACCAGATCTGAACCCCATTGAGCTGTTGTGGGAGCAGCTTGACCGTATGGTACGCAAGAAGTGCCCATCCAACCAATCCAACTTGTGGGAGCTGCTTCTGGAAGCGTGG
Organism: Protosalanx chinensis; assembly: GCA_030340685.1. Classification (NCBI taxonomy): domain Eukaryota; kingdom Metazoa; phylum Chordata; class Actinopteri; order Osmeriformes; family Salangidae; genus Protosalanx; species Protosalanx chinensis. The sequence goes on along the minus strand of CM059317.1, from coordinate 18,872,917 downwards.
GGTGCAATTTCTCCAGATTACCTCAACAAATTAACAGCTAGAATGCCAAAGGTCTGCAAAGCTGTAATTGCTGCAAATTGAGGATTCTTTGACGAAAGCAAAGTTTGATGTAAAAAAAAATCTTATTTCAAATACAAATCATTATTTCTAACCTTGTCAATGTCTTGACTCTATTTTCTATTCATTTCACAACATATGGTAGTGAATAAGTGTGACTTTTCATGGAAAACACAAAATTGTTTGGGTGACCCCAAACTTTTGAACGGTAGTGTATACGGAGAAAAAATATATAAAAGTAGGCAAGTTCGATAAACTAACAATTTAAACAAAGAAATAATCTATCTGAAGTATGAAATGAAGATAAAATAGAATTACAAACAGCCTGAAAATGTGAATTACAAAGAGGAACCATTATTGTCAGTTTTTTTTGGTTGGTTTAGCCATAACAGGAACTGTACAGTTTCTTCATTCCTCTTTAGCTTAACGCTTTTAGGAAATAAAGCTTCAATACAGCCTCAAAGTACCGGATGTTTCAAACCACCACCTGGGCTGAGTACTGTGTGTCCCCTCCCGCCCTCCAGTTCCTCATCGGGATGACGGCAACCTTGCTGACAGACATCATCCACTTCGGGATCTACTACCAGCTGACGGAGGGTCTGTCGGACCGGAACCGGGACACGTTTCGCTTCAGCGCCGGCATGGCCATCCTCAGCCTGCTGCTGAAGCCCGTCTCCTGCTTCTTCGTCTACCAGATGTACCGCGAGCGAGGCGGAGACTACAATGTCAACTTCGGTGAGTAGTGAAGGATGGCGGCAAGCGACACGCACTGTATGACCGTGAGGTTCTGTTCTTATATTTTACACCTTACATTCACATTTGAGTCATTTAGCAGACGCTCTTATCCAGAGAGACTTACAGAAAGTACAGGGACATCCCCCCCCCCTTCTTGAGGCAAGTAGGGTGAAGTGCCTTGCCCCAAGGACACAACGTCATGTTGGCACAACGTTCTGATTACTCGCCTGATTCCCTAACCGCTCAGCCACCTGACTCCTGGTTCACTCACACCTTGGTTGTCACACAGCACAGATTAGTTTCGTTATCATTCATAGAGACACACGGTTCATGTGCTGATGTAGCAGGGATTCTTCACCCCTAGTTGCATACGGGGGGGGGTGTGGGGGTGGGGGGTGGGGGGACGGGATTGAAAACTACAGCCTCTCAAACTGCAGTCAAATGCTCGGCCACTTTAAAAGACACCTGTACCAGACAGTTCACCCTGTAGGGGGGACAGACGTACCCCAGATGGGCTCTGCTCTGATCCACCATGACCCCAGCTGACTGGATGGTGTTACAGTGAGATGACTGAGCGGATAAACCATGCTGCCTGGGTGAGTCTCCAGGGAGGTGGACTGGCCGTCTCTGGGATCCAGAATTAGTTGGTTCTTATCCAGCCTGTACCTGTTATGATGTGACCGTGGAATGCTGGCTGGTCGCCCAGCGTGTGTGTGTGTTGTGTGTGTGTGTTTGTGTAAAACCATGATCAGATCAAATCACACAAGCTAATAAAGTTACGAGTCACAAGACCAATGGCACATGATACAGTCCAGTTACTTACCAGAGGTACTCAGGAAGAACATCATCTTCTGCTTAGAAATCACCTTGGACAGGGATTTTCTGAAAAAGGGTATTATTGAATTGAGTCATGTGGCGCAGTCGGTTAGGGTGTCGGGCTAGTAATCAAAAGGTCCCTGGTTCGAACTCCGGCTGTGTCAACATTATCTTATGTTGTCTCAGGGGGGAATGTCCCAGTACTTGCCGTAAGTGGCTCTGGATAAAAGCATCTGCTAAATGACTACACGATGGTGATATTAGTACTTTGCTGTGGCCTGATTCAGACCTCGTGTGTATCTCTGAACTCCACTTTAGTTGTGAAACAGGACTGTCTTTACACTGTGGTACAATGATAACACACTTCAGTGCTTTGATAACCTGGGCATTCATTTATCTAAGCCAGTGGCTCTTAACCTTGTTGGAGGTACTGAAGCCCACCAGTTTCAAATGTGCATTCACCGATCCCTTTTTAAATGGTCGTGTCATCATGAATCATATGAGTCGGATGTGTGTGTTGACCTGAGACTCACCGAACCCCAGGGGGTTCAATCGAACCCAGGTTCAGAACCACTGATCTGAACCTTGATCCACTTGAGTCAATGTGTCATCAGAAACACTAAGGGATGTTTGGCTCACGTGTTTGAAGTAGAACGACGTACTAGAGGGACCCCATGTGGGTCAATCCTCTTAATGTTTGAGATGATGGGAGAGATAGAGAGAGGGGGTCTCCTGTGGGTTAAAGATATAGAGAGGGTCTCCTGTGGGTTACAGATAGAGAGAGGGTCTCCTGTGGGTTAGAGATAGAGAGAGGGTCTCCTGTGGGTTAGAGATAGAGAGAGGGTCTCCTGTGGGTTAAAGATATAGAGAGGGTCTCCTGTGGGTTAGAGATAGAGAGAGAGTCTCCTGTGGGTTAGAGATATAGAGAGGGTCTCCTGTGGGTTAGAGATAGAGAGAGGGTCTCCTGTGGGTTAGAGATAGATAGAGGGTCTCCTGTGGGTTACAGATAGAGAGAGGGTCTCCTGTGGGTTAGAGATAGAGAGAGGGTCTCCTGTGGGTTAGAGATAGAGAGAGGGTCTCCTGTGGGTTAGAGATAGAGAGAGGGTCTCCTGTGGGTTAGAGATAGAGAGAGGGTCTCCTGTGGGTTAGAGATAGAGAGAGGGTCTCCTGTGGGTTAGAGATAGAGAGAGGGTCTCCTGTGGGTTAGAGATAGAGAGAGGGTCTCCTGTGGGTTAGAGATAGATAGAGAGAGGGTCTCCTGTGGGTTAGAGATAGAGAGAGGGTCTCTTGTGGCTTAGAGATAGAGAGAGGGTCTCTTGTGGGTTAGAGATAGATAGAGAGAGGGTCTCTTGTGGGTTAGAGATAGATAGAGAGAGGGTCTCCTGTGGGTTTACCACAGGTGTCAAACTTGTTGATGAGGGGTTTTTGTGTTCCAGGCTTGGCTTTGTAATTACTATCTGATTGCAAGCCACTTGAAAGTCTTCTGAAGTCAGAATGGTGCCCCTGCTGTTGTACACACCCTCGAAACAAACACACCCGAACACGTTGGAACGGAATTAACAAGCCAAGTGTTTGTGTTTGGTGTTTGGTGAGCGTTCCAAGTCTGTTTTGATTGACTGCACCAGCTACACGATCAGCGTTCGTTTGAAACGACATAATCAGATCGTCGCTAAACATCCGATCGGCTCCAACATCGTTCTTAGAATCATTTGATGTAGCGTCTCCAGTCTCAAAAACGACACCATTCTCATCTTTTCACCAGCCTCTCCTGTCTTCCAGAGTGTGGGGAAAGTCCCTGACCTGTACTTACTGTCTAAACCCTTTTTTTGTGTGTACTGTATGTGTGTAGTGCATGGCCACCTCTGTTCTGTGTTGTCTCATACAGGGTTTGCCTGTCCTCCCCTATCCTCTCCTGTTTCCTCCTCCTCTCCTCTCCCCCCCCCCCCCCCTCCTCTCCTCCCAGATCTAGAGACCTCCATGGATAGTCGCTGCACCACAGATAGTGCTGACAGTGCTTTTATCGGCCGGCGTTACTGAGCGATCCTCAGCTCTTCATCTTTCCCTCCTACAATCATCCTCTCATCTCCTCCTCCTTCTGCCATCCCCCCCCACCTCCCCCCCCCCCACCACCTCCCCCCCCCCACCTCCCCACCCAGGATGTTAAAGGGAATGGAACTATACCTCACAATTAAGTTGTCCTTCAGTATTCGTGTTGTGTTGTGCTGATTCTTCTTCGTTGGACTTTGTGTTTCCTCCCTCCTCTCCTTCCTCCCCTGACGATGTCTGTCACCGCTCATCTCCTCCTCCTCCTCCTCCTCCTCCTCCTCCTCTCTCACCCTTCTGCTGCCAAGTACCCAACACAGCCTCCAGGGTCTGAGAGCTGCTGGCTCTGTGTTTCTCCTGTATGATTATCTGTGTGTTTACGTGTGTTCTTGTCTATTCCACTCCTCTCCAGACATCTCATTAACGTGTCTTCAATTCGCAAGTTTTTTTTTGTCGTCCACTTTATGTCACATGTGTGAGTCGCTTCTCTGGTTAATCATGTTGTTGGACACACACTGTAAGCCAATACTGTTGTGTATATTGACTGCGTAGGATTATTAAGGTTATTTGCTAAGTTACATCTGTACAGTATAATGACTTAACTGTGTACTCTAATATACGGTAGATATGTTTAAGAATTATTTATAAAGAGCATTTTTTTAAGTTATATTTTTAATAAACATCAGTCAAAGGGCTTGAAATGCCGTGTTTGAATGTTTAAGATCTCAATTTGGTGTCACAGTCTCTGTTCACTGTTCACTACATTTTATATTTAGTCATTTATCAGACGCTCTTATCAAGAGGGACTTACAGCAAGTACAGGGACATCCCCCCCCCCCCCCCGAGGAAAGTAGGGTGAAGTGCCTTGCCCAAGGACACAACGTCATGTTGGCACAGCCGTGGTCAGAACCAGGTACCTTTTGATTACTAGCCAACCCCCTAACCGACTGCGCCACATGACTCAGTACAGTAATGTCATTTAAATTATGTTTATTTTTTATTTGTTTACCAACATCAACCACTGTCACTAATGTTCTGCAGTTCCTAGCTACTATTATTAGCCACTTGTGTTATGTTATACATCACCTGAGTGTTTATAGGTATGTGAGAGCAGTAGATGGCAGAAACAGGATGATCACAGTGGAGTGAGATCCTCAGTATTCTGGACAGCACTGAGGGGAGAACCAGCTGCTTAGTATTCTCTAGCACTGTCCTAAGGTCCTTAACAGCCTGCCCAGTGGGCTTACAGCCAGCCTGCTCAAATATGGCCTCCGTCAAATAGTTTTCTATAGTCATAATGTTTGAGTGAGTTGTTGAATGAGGTGATTTATCGAGGAGGTCCCAGCCCAAGCTCAGAAAAGACTCTGACCGACTCCATCAGAAGAGACGCTTCATTAGACAGCCTGTGATTCTCTTTGACAGACAGACAGACAGGCAGATGGACAGACAGACTCACTCTCCTCTACAGACAGACAGACTTCTCTACAGACAGACAGACAGACTCTCCTCTACAGACAGACAGACTCACTCTCCTCTACAGACAGACAGACTCTCCTCTACAGACGAACAGACAGACAGACTCTCCTCTACAGACGGACAGACAGACTCTCCTCTACAGACAGACAGACTCTCCTCTACAGACAGACAGACTGACAGACTCTCCTCTACAGACAGACAGACTGACAGACTCTCCTCTACAGACAGACAGACTGACAGACTCTCCTCTACAGACAGACAGACTGACAGACTCTCCTCTACAGACAGACTGACTCTCCTCTACAGACAGACAGACTGACTCTCCTCTACAGACAGACAGACAGACTCTCCTCTACAGACAGACAGACTCTCCTCTACAGACTGACAGACTCTCCTCTACAGACAGACAGACTCTCCTCTACAGACAGACAGACAGACTGACTCTCCTCTACAGACAGACAGACAGACTCTCCTCTACAGACAGACAGACTCTCCTCTACAGACAGACTGACTCTCCTCTACAGACAGACAGACAGACTCTCCTCTACAGACAGACAGACTCTCCTCTACAGACAGACAGACTGACTCTCCTCTACAGACAGACAGACAGACTCTCCTCTACAGACAGACAGACTCTCCTCTACAGACAGACAGACTCTCCTCTACAGACAGACTGACTCTCCTCTACAGACAGACATACAGACTCTCCTCTACAGACAGACAGACAGACTCTCCTCTACAGACAGACTGACTCTCCTCTACAGACAGACAGACAGACTCTCCTCTACAGACAGACAGACTCTCCTCTACAGACAGACAGACTGACTCTCCTCTACAGACAGACAGACAGACTCTCCTCTACAGACAGACTCTCCTCTACAGACAGACAGACTCTCCTCTACAGACAGACAGACTCTCCTCTACAGACAGACAGACAGACTCTCCTCTACAGACAGACAGACAGACTCTCCTCTACAGACAGACAGACTGACTCTCCTCTACAGACAGACAGACAGACTCTCCTCTACAGACAGACAGACTCTCCTCTACAGACAGACAGACTGACAGACTCTCCTCTACAGACAGACAGACTGACAGACTCTCCTCTACAGACAGACAGACAGACAGACTCTCCTCTACAGACAGACAGACAGACTCTCCTCTACAGACAGACAGACAGACTCTCCTCTACAGACAGACAGACAGACTCTCCTCTACAGACAGACAGACAGACTCTCCTCTACAGACAGACAGACTCTCCTCTACAGACAGACAGACAGACTCTCCTCTACAGACAGACAGACTCTCCTCTACAGACAGACAGACAGACTCTCCTTTACAGACAGACAGACAGACTCTCCTCTACAGACAGACAGACAGACTCTCCTCTACAGACAGACAGACAGACTCTCCTCTACAGACAGACAGACAGACTCTCCTCTACAGACAGACAGACAGACTCTCCTTTACAGACAGACAGACAGACAGACAGACAGACTCTCCTCTACAGACAGACAGACAGACTCTCCTCTACAGACAGACAGCCAGACTCTCCTCTACAGACAGACAGACAGACTCTCCTCTACAGACAGACAGACAGACTCTCCTCTACAGACAGACAGACAGACTCTCCTCTACAGACAGACAGACAGACTCTCCTCTACAGACAGACAGACTGACTCTCCTCTACAGACAGACAGACTGACAGACTCTCCTCTACAGACAGACAGACTGACAGACTCTCCTCTACAGACAGACAGACTCTCCTCTACAGACAGACAGACAGACTCTCCTCTACAGACAGACAGACTGACAGACTCTCCTCTACAGACAGACAGACTGACAGACTCTCCTCTACAGACAGACAGACTCTCCTCTACAGACAGACAGACAGACTCTCCTCTACAGACAGACAGACAGACTCTCCTCTACAGACAGACAGACAGACTCTCCTCTACAGACAGACAGACAGACTCTCCTCTACAGACAGACAGACAGACTCTCCTCTACAGACAGACAGACTCTCCTCTACAGACAGACAGACAGACTCTCCTCTACAGACAGAGCCTTACTCCTTTCCACAGACAGAATGAGCCTGAACCAGAATGAGAAACAGGTTCTGTCTCCACTGGACAGATGCAGGGGCAGAATCACACAGTTATTTCACAGCTCTCTGCTGCTTAATGTTCTGCTGCACTTACTACAGGCATTTGCACTTCCATACTTTGGATAAAAGCGTCTGCTAAATCAATAAATGTGAAAGTGGTGTGTGAATTACTGCTCAGTCTATACAAACCCTGATAACCGACTCACCTGTTCCTGGTAATGTTGGAGGATTTCTGAGATTTTCTTTGTGAAGAACCATTCTCTTTTTTGGGGAGGAAGATCCATAAAAGATGTGTATGCAACATGGTGGTAAACACAGAAATGATCTGTCCTTTACTCAGTTCAGTCAGACACAAATAAAATCAATAAAACACAATCCACCAAAACGGAACACAATACCCACTGGAGCATACGGGGTGAGATAAGATAATTTAAAAAAAGATACATTAGATACGAAGCCACAAATTGTTGTTTTGATGACGCAAGACTGAAGTACTTAGCGTTTGAGTTGAATGTAAAAATACTTCAGTAAAAGAGTGAACTTTGTAATTCAGTAACTCTCTCTGTCAGCTTCCTCTCATGTCACTCCAGTCCTGTTCACAGTGTGGAACAATCTGATGGATTATCAGTAATATTCTGTGTTCTGTTATAATGAGTATCTTATGATTTCTTCTTTTTTTGCATTTATTATAGTTTTTGTATTCTATTCGTCTGTAGCACTTTAGGTTATAGAAAAGCGCATTATAAGTAAAATGTATGATTATTATTATTATTCTAGTGCTGTTCTGTAGCACATGTTCTACTCAGGCTTATCACTGCTGTGCTGTTTGTGTCCAGGCTTTCCCAGCATGACCAGAAACAGAGAGGCTTACCAGTCCATCGACCAGCAGGACCAGTCCTCCACCCCCGTGAACCCCTTCAACCAGGCCCAGGACAGCAAACCCAGCGGGATCCGCTCCTACTGAGGCCTGCTGGGGGAGCCACCCTCCTGGGGGGACCATCCTCCTGGGGGAGACTCCCTCCTGGGGACCACCCTCCTGGGGGAGACACCCTCCTGGGGGGACCATCCTCCTGGGGGAGACACCCTCCTGGGGGACCACCCTCCTGGGGGAGCCATCCTCCTGGGGGAGCCATCCTCCTGGGGGAGCCGTCCTCCTGGGGGGGCCATCCTCCTGGGGGGGCCATCCTCCTGGGGGAGCCTCCCTCCTGGGGGGGGCATCCTCCTGGGGGAGACACCCTCCTGGGGGGGAGACATCCTCCTGGGGGGGGGACATCCTCCTGGGGGAGACACCCTCCTGGGGGGGAGACATCCTCCTGGGGGGGGGACATCCTCCTGGGGGAGACACCCTGGCCTCTCCCCTCAACAACCACCGCCACGTTGCACGCTTGTTATCGCCATCGTTGTTCGTCAACAACGTTTAGATTTTGTTGAGCTGTAATTAGTTTTGTAGTCCTGGTACGAGCAGAATCTTTGATAAGGATAACCCGTGTTTGTATATTTTTTTATTTGATCTGTTTGTCGTTGATGTCATTTTGGTGAGATTTCATGAATCATCTTTTTTTTCGTGTGTGTGTGTGTGCCTGTGTGTGCGTGTGTGTGCGTGCGTGTGTGTGTGTGTGTGTGTGTGTGCTATGAGTTGCTACAGAGACATTATATCTACATCATGTCAAATTGTATTTATATTGCCCTTGTTACAAGCAATAATTGCTGAAGACACATATGTCCATAGTCCTGCACCTAAACCAATCAGGTGACAGAAAGAGGCAGCCAATCAGCTGCTAGACGAGCTTGATTAACACTTTCCCAACTGAACACCTTCTACTCGATGATCAGGCGGTAGTCACACTGGAATCATTTGTTGTGTACTGTAGAGATGTCCTGACAGTTAAATGGAGTCGTTTGAATGTGTATTTAGCGCGCTTATTATTTAGCCACATATTTAGCACGCTTCATCATTCCAGTCCGACTTCAAAAACTTAGGAACCGTGTTTCCCAACTGTATCAAATGTGGTCGGGAAATTTTTTAAGTTGGTGTTGGAATTGCACTGCTGAAAGCTAGCTGAGCCATTCAGGGACTCTGGATGGACAGTGAACACAGAAGTCATAGTGTCAGTTATGGTCAGTCCTCATCAGTTGATATAAGGTAGTGCAGGAGTAGGTAACCATGGTCCTGGACAGCCACAGTCCTGAAGATTCTAGATGTTTCCCTGCTCCAGCACACCTGATTCTAATGAAGGGTCATTATGAGGCTTCCACAGAGCTTGATCATGACCCATTCGTTAGAATCAGGTGTGCTGGAGCAGGGAAACATCTAGAACCTTCAGGACAGCGGCCCTCGAGGACCAGGGTTACCTCACCCCTGAGGTCATGGGTAATCAGTTCCTTGTGACGTGGTTGTGGAAGGAGGCCCTTCAGACAGGGCCGTAGCTTTGTGTTCACCCAAGGCCTTGGAAGTTCTCCTTTTACACAGCTGATCACGTTGTTGCAGCAGTACTGGTGATGGAGTCACTCTGATTAACCCTTGAGTTTGACTGTTACAGCGATGATTGCGTTTCAAATATCAGCTTCGTCCTTCTTTACGTCTTCCCGACAACACTAAGCCTCAGAATACCTCGGCGCCAGTTAACATAATTCAAACATAAAAGAAGATGTTGACTGAAGAATAAATTATTTTTTATTGATTGAGAGTGGATATTGTACCTCATCTCTCAACTTCAACCCTGGATGTTACTGTGTCTGTTACAAATCTTTCACTTAGCTACCATGAACAGTGTCTGTGTGTGTGGAGAATCATGTGACTGAATGCGCACGCTTTCAGAGACGAGGCGATCTTTCTGCAGGAGATGACGTAAACATTGTTCTCCTTTTTTGTCAGTGGTGATGTTTGGATGTTTTGATTCGTTGTCTCATTTTTGTATCATTGATATGATTGGTTCTCTCTGTTGTTTTCTCAGTAGAGGGACCTTGTGTTACCAGATGCTGCCGTGCCCCCAGATATATTGTGATGTATTTGGAGTTGTGAGGTATTTTTTTAAATGCAATAAGACTACAATTAAAAACCCCACCAACAATGTTGTTTACTGTCAGTGTCTCTAGATTTGAATGGATTTTGCGTTGGACAAGATGTATCGGTTGATTTCATGATAAAGGGTTTTGAAGTACAGCTACACTTTATAAGCAGGTCACTGTATCATTACGTATGCTACTTAGGTTGTATCCTACCTTACTCTTCTCTACATACCTGTCCTCTCGACATTAACCTTGAACCAGTTTTTCTTCAATCTCAGGCTCCCCTATCTCTCTCCCTCTCTCTCTCTCCCTCTCTCTCTCTCCCCTACTCCCTCTCTCTCTCTCCCCCCCACTCTCTCTCCTTCACTCTCTTTCTCGTCTCAGTTTTATCAGTTCAAAACAGACAAGCCTCTCATCATCCTGTTCTCTTGGCTGTCCTTCCTTCAAGCACTTCTCCAGACATCCCTTGATTGTCGAGTCTCCTGCCCAGCGCGTCTCAGCTCTGGGGTAGGTCACTCACACTGGATGAAAGGTTGGTACCGAAAAAAGACGAAAAAAAGACGGTTTTCCACTGTAAGCGTGACGATAAATGTTTAAAACCACTGAATATTAATGCTGTCAAGTATGAACGTAGTGAGTAAGTGTGAACAGTCTCATTTCACACTGAAAACATAATGAGCCAAGTGATCATTCATGGAGTTATCCCCCCCCCAGCCAGTCTCACACTAAAAACAGCGCCTCTATCCATCATGCCAAGGCACAATGGCTTTAGCACAGTCAGGAAAGCCTAGCCCCCAGGGTTAGGGTGTTTCTGGGATGGAAGAGAGAGCTTCATCACTGTGTTAGTTCTACTTAGACGGCTTTAATCTCCCCAGGTGGGCTCTATGGTGGGGACCGATACTGCTGGGGAAAAGACCAGCGATGAAAAAACCTTTGTTTTGATTTCTTCTGTTCATGCATGGAAGTGCTTTGTTATGTCTTTGACCCACATGAATCACGAACAGCATCTTGCTGGGTTTTTTCTTATTTCCTACCTTCATTCCTCTCTATCTCTTTCTTTCTCTCCTTTTCTCTCTCTTTCTCTCTCTTTCTCTCTCTTTCTCTCTCTCTCTCTCTCTCTCTCTCTCTCTCTGTCTTTCTCTCTGTCTTTCTCTCTCTGTCTTTCTCTCTCTTTCTCTCTCTGTCTTTCCATCTCTGTCTTTCCATCTCTTCCTTTCTCTCTCTCTTTCTCTCTCTTTCTCTCTCTTTCTCTCTCTTTCTCTCTCTCTTTTTTTCTCTCACAGTTCTCTTCCATCTCTCTCTCCCTCCTCCCCTTGTGAGAGCATCTGGGTGATATCTTAATTAAGGAGTAACCGCTCTGTTAATGATTCCTTCCTGCTGAGCTCCAACAGAGCGAGGGAGGCCAACATCCTGGAGGAGGGGGAGATGGAGAGGGGGGAGAGGAAGAGGAGGGGGAGAGGGAGGGGAGGAGGGGGAGAGGGGGGAGAGGAGGAGGGGGAGAGAGGGGAGTGGAAGAGGAGGAGAGGGAGGGGGAGATGGAGAGGGGGGAGAGGAAGAGGAGGAGGAGAGGGAGGGGAGGAGGGGCGAGAGGAAGAGGAGGAGAGGGAGGGAAGGAGGGGGAGATGGAGGGGAGAAGGGGGAGATGGAGAGGGGGGAGAGGAAGAGGAGGAGAGGAGAAAGAGGGGAGGAGGGGGAGATGGAGAGGGGGGAGAGGAGGAGGAGAGGAGAAAGGGGAGGAGGGGGAGATGGAGAGGGGGGAGAGGAAGAGGAGGAGGAGAGGGAGGGGAGGAGGGGGAGAGGGGCGAGAGGAAGAGGAGGAGAGGGAGGGAAGGAGGGGGAGATGGAGGGGAGAAGGGGGAGATGGAGAGGGGGGAGAGGAAGAGGAGGAGAGGAGAAAGAGGGGAGGAGGGGGAGATGGAGAGGGGGAAGAGGAAGAGGAGGAGAAGGAGGGGAGGAGGGGGCTCGATGAGCTGTTGATTAATAAGGGGGGGGGGGATGCTGGGCTGATTCTCTGGAGTCCCTTCATAGACACACACACATGCACACACACGCACTAATACACACACATATCTGGTACCTCCGAGTCAAGGACAGACTGGCTGTCTTTGTTATTTTGGACAATAAAAGGAGCTCGGTCTGTCAGCTTGGTCAGGGCGTTGGCAGAGACCCTCAGTATCATCTAACAGTATCATGCTCCCACCACATGCTTTAGTGCTGAAGGGGGCCCCCCCAAGTGCTGAGGGGGCCCCCCAAGTGCTGTCATTGCGCCAAAGAAGGCAGGAATAATCTATGAAAATGAAACTGCCATCGTTAAATATATGCAGATATTTTGTCGAAATGTAATGGTCTCCTGGTCCGTAAAGGTCATCACATGGAACAGGAGAAGAGTCATATTGTGAAAGAATTCCCTCTTTGTTCTATTTATATTTTATTTTTTTACTCTGCCCAACACTGAATGACTCCTGTGTGACATGTATTGATTATGTGACCATGACACTGTGCAGAAGTGTGACAGAGATAAGAAATGGCTTTTCTGTCCCTCAGAAGGATGTTGACCTTTGACCTTTTTACCTCGATGCCCGTCCACATATCACTATGGCGATAAGGTCAAATAAATTAATTCTGTTCACCGATGGCTGAATATGTAAACAGGGACTGGGAAGTTTAATCAAATGTAAAATATTTAAATCAAATCACATCCAAATGTATTAGTATCGCACTTTTTACCAGCAATGTCAAAGTGTGCTTCACATACGCCCATAAAACTGCCTCCTCAACCAACCTAAACCCTCAAGGAAGACAAGGAAAAACTCACTATCACAAAAGTCACTAAATACTTACAATCCCCTCCTCCAGAGACAGCTGGAGAACAGAGAGGTGCAGAACATTCAACAACAAACAGTCATACAACAACAAAGAGTTCAGTTTAGGGATCCGCAGGCCGGGGTCCATGATTGGCGCAGCATCCCAGGCAGGGGGATGAGGAAAGGGGGCTTCACAGCCCTGTCGGACACCAGCCTGGTTCAGATCTTCCATACACCACGATCCATGGTCCATTTTCTCACCACGTTCCAGATACCATGTTCCATGTTCTACTTACCTTGCTCCACATACCATGGTCTATAGTCCATGGTGAATAGATTATATTCCATCGCCCTGGTTTTGACCTAACTTCTAATGTATCCTGCACCCCCACCCTGCCCCCCCCCCCCCCCCCCCCCCCCCCCCCCCCCACAAAGAAGCCCAGTGTCCCAGTTCTTCATCCACTTCCACCCTGAAGCTATCTCCAAATGAAACCTGCCCTACTTCTCTCCCCTGTGGACATCCTTCCATAGGTTTGCTGTTGAATCTCTGGCTGGTTTGTCATTGTTAAAGGATGTATAACATAAGTTGGCCCCAGCTCTTGTCGTTCCACATGTAGAGTTATTTAAAGGCTAGGCCCTGCCTTGTCCCTGAGAGAGCACAGTGGGAGAGACTGTGCTGCGAGCTGGGACTGTGAGGGGACATGATGTATGACCATAGGGATGGCTGTGTGTGTGTGTGTGTGTGTGTGTGAGTGTGTGTGAGTGTGTGGGTTTGCATGCATGTTGATTCTGTTTATATATTTATATGTGTGCTCATTCCGTGTGTGTGTGTGTGTGTGTGTGTGTGTAGAGAGAGCCTCTGTAGCAGCGCAGGTCATTCGTTACCTGCTGTCATGAATGTATTTTTAATGAGGCTCCTAACCTCTCTCCTCAGCAGCGGAGGACCAGTTCTAGAAGGCTCCATGACCCCAATATGCTCTGGGAAACCAAGGTCATCGATCTTCACTCCTCATCTGATACTGAGGTAACCTTCACCCCCTGATCTCTCGTTTGGTTCAGCCATTTGATTTGACTTTTTATTGAAACCTCTTATTACACATGGTTATACATTCCTATGGATGGATTTACAGGTATTTCCTAAAGCGGTTACAGTGGAGGGAAAGAAACAGAGCCAGCCAATGAGAGCTGAGTAAAAACCTTCCACTAATATGGCCACTACTCTGCTGTTCAAATCAATAGTTGAACTCTGCAGACCGGACTAGCATTATTAGAGGATGAGCTGGCACATGCAGCAGAATGGAAACCCCACGCTAAAGCAATTCCATTTATTGAAAATGAAATTCTCACGGGAGCTGAAATGCTTAATATGCAGAAGCTGAGCATGAAACAAGGGGGGTGAGGATGAGGAAGAGGAGGGCTGGAAGGCGGAGGGGGAAGACAGGTAGGTCCTGCTGATTTCCTGCATGGCAGAATCCTTAAGGGGGCTTTGCTGACACTTCACTAATGTTCAAGAGGTGGAGAGAGGGGGGGGGGGGGGAGGAGATGTATTTCCTGAGGCTTGGAGAGGTAGGGTAGAGGGAGGGGAAGGGAGGAGTGGAGGGGGGGTATTATAAGTAGTATATAGGGGAGTGGGTGTTAGAAGTTAGGGGAGGCTGTGCCACCTTCCACCACAGAAAGGTAAGCCATATATATTATAAATAGTTCCTGAAAATAGTGGTTGATGACACTTTTTTTGTTCATCTTCAGTCCAGAATTGTTTTAGATGACAACATGTCTGACAGCTGGACTGGACTTGTTTTTTTGGGTCCTGTGAATGATTTAATTGCTGTGCTATTCTGATTGCCAGAACTGGCCAGTTCTAGTTCCATTACCAGAGAGGAAGATTGTCACCCCCACCAACCAGTAATAACCATGCAGCTGGGAAAGGGTGTTGGGAGGGACAAGGGTTCATAAAGGCATCTCTCTATGGTCCGAGCCAATGACAGTTGTTAGTCTTTGGAGAGTCCTCCTCTGATTGGATGCTGAGAGAGTGGTTGGTAGTGTGAGGACTGTGGTGTTCACTGTGAAACAGCACCAGCTGGGTCAACTAGAGGACCCTGTCCACTGTCCAAATGTCCAATGTAAAGACATGTTTTCTGTATGTCAGACAGATGGAAAGGTTACCTGTCTGTCTGCCTGTCTGTCTGTCTGCCTGTCTGTCTGTCTGCCTGTCTGTCTGTCTGCCTGTCTGCCTGTCTGCCTGTCTGTCTGTCTGTCTGCCTGTCTGTCTGTCTGTCTGCCTGTCTGTCTGTCTGCCTGTCTGTCTGCCTGTCTGTCTGCCTGTCTGTATGTCTGTCTGTCTGTCTGTCTGCCTGTCTGCCTGTCTGTCTGTCTGCCTGTCTGTCTGCCTGTCTGTCTGTCTGCCTGTCTGCCTGTCTGTCTGTCTGCCTGTCTGTCTGTCTGCCTGTCTGTCTGTCTGCCTGTCTGTCTGTCTGCCTGTGGTCGCCGTGCTTCTGTCTTCAGAGACCTGCAGCATGGTTTCAGCTTGGTCTCCATCTCCATCCCTCTCTCCCTGTTCGGGCCTGTTCATCAGCCCACGGTGAGTTACATAACCCTCCTGAGGGTCCTTCAGTCTGCCCACAGCCAGACATGCTTGGGCTCAGTGTGGCATCTCCCTCCCCCTCTCACCAGCTGTGCCCACGTCCCAGCAGGGGCTCCCTGCCTCGGCTCTGCCAGCGCTGCCAAGCTACCAGCCTCAGGGACAGGACAAGACCCCCATACTGGGGTGGGGAGTGGGGGGACAGGCTAACCTGAAACTGGGGGACTAACCTGTACATCCACATCCATCAGTATAGACATTACTACACACCAGCATAGACACCAGTTCAGACACCTGTACAGGTGAGACCAGCACTAGACAGGTGCTGTTCAGAGGGACTGTGGTCTATGCTGCTATCTCTCTCTGACCTGCACTGGCTGAGAACACACACACACACACACACATACTGTATATATATATGCATGCACACAAACACGCAGAAATCACACATACACTCGCACACTCACACATGCAAACACACACACAAATAAAGTGAAATAACCGCTCATCTTTTCTATGAATTGCCCAAACAATATCCCATCTTCTATATCCCATCTTCTATATCCCATCTTCTATATCCCATCTTCCTTTGTTTGTAGGTCTAACCCTTATTTGTTTGTCGCCCTCTATAATAAACCCTCACATCTCAAGACACAGCCTCTGGATGACATAAATAGCCCTGAACTCCCTTCCAGGAATCCAGCCCTGAGTGAGCTTCCAGGCAGAGTGGGCCGAGAGATGGAAGACTAAAGTCAGACAAATCTCATTACAGATCACCATACTGTAGGAGGAAACCCAGTACGCTCTCTGCTCATGTGCAGGCACACACACACACACTGCCTCACACACACACACACTGCCTCACACACACACACACACTACCTCACACACAGGACACACTACCTCACACACAGCACACACTACCTCACACACAGCACACACTACCTCACACACAGCACACACTACCTCACACACACACTACCTCACACACAGCACACACTACCTCACACACAGCACACACTACCTCACACACAGCACACACTACCTCACACACACACTACCTCACACACAGCACACACTACCTCACACACAGCACACACTACCTCACACACACACTGCCTCACACACAATACACACACTACCTCACACACAGCACACACTACCTCACCATACACACTGCCTCACACACAATACACACAATACCTCACACAGCACACACACTGCCTCACACACACACTGCCTCACACACACACACTGCCTCACACACACACTGCCTCATACACAATACACACACCACCTCACACACACACTGCCTCACACACACACACACACAATGGCACCACACAAACTGTCACAGACACGTAACCACATACACAAACTGTCTCTCTCACCACACACACACACACACACACCCCTGGTGGCAGGACTGCTCACAGTCCAGGGTCCTTTGTCTGGCTGCTCTGCTGGAGCAGGGCTGTAATGGACTGTCACCAGAGTGTAAAGATCATTACCTCCAGGATGACTGCCCACTCAATGAACACACACTGGGTGCCTGCATGCACACTGTACATGTGTGTGTGTGAGTGTGTGTATCCAGCGCTGTGTGTGTGTGTGTGTGAGTATCCAGCGCTGGTGTGCATGGCCTCTGTGTGTGTGTGCGTGTGTGTATCCAGCGCTGTGTGTGTGTGTGGTCACAACTCAAGCATGACCTGTCGTCATGGAGAAGCGTGTGCTGACTCTGTCAGGTGATCAGCATGCGCGTGACCTCAGGGAGTTTTTACAAACCTGTGTGTGTGTGCGGCGATAATGGCTGACCTGATGACTGCCATGGCAACCACTGCCCCCTCCCCAACACACGTGGAGAGTGACTGTTGGAACCTTGAGAAACATCAGTACAGGTCTGTGGTCTGTGGTCTGTGGTCTGTGGTCTGTGGTCTGTGGTCTGTGGTCTGTGTCGTCTTACAGGCTCATTCTGCCTTCACAGCTTCCTCCAGCCTCTTCCGTCAGAGCAGAGCATTCTGGGATATATACACAACCACATTTGACTCAGTTACATGATCGAAATACAGATGTGAAAGTTGAGGAAAAGCTCTTTCGTTGCGTTCATACAAACGCAATAAGAGAAAGGAGATGTTTCCCGCTCCCTCCACAGTGGCCTGTGAGTAACGCACAGCTTTGGAGCGAGCCCACTCTGTGGAGGAAGATCTGTCAGTGTTAACACAGAGGTGCTCCTGGATTGACCAATAAGATACGGTATTTTAACAGTCAAGACAAGAGTGACACCTAGTGGTGAACACGCAGAACATCACCACCAAATAATCACAGTTAGAACAAATGAAGTTCATTTTAGAACATCAATAAACTTATTGCTGGAACATTCCATTCAGAAGAGAATGTCCCTGTACTTGCTGTAATTCGCTCTGGATAAGAGTGTCTGCTGCATGTAAATGTGTATCGTAGTGATAATTATTTTGTTACACTCTATTCTTTTGTAATGCTCTCTCTTGTAAATCGCTTTGGATTTAAGCATCTGCGAAATGAATAAATGTAAATGTAAATAATGACTGACCTCATTCAGATGATACTGCCGTCCCCTGACTCTCCAGAAGATGGCGCTGTGTCCTATTTTATCTTACTGCTAAGGCACCGCATTAATACATTCATCACACCTAATCATTCTCTTTTATGGCGGGCTGCAGGCATGGCATCAGGCTCATAAACTTGTAATGTGAATTAATTTTAGAGTGTAACTGCTCACAAGCTCTTCTGTTATACGCAGCCCTGACATTCAAATCCAGATCCCATTCTAAAGCACCAGGACACATCAGTCCAACTGGTTTCACAGTTGGACGCTGTGGTTTTAGATTCAACGTTAACGCAACTGAAAAAGTGAGTTAATATTAACCCTAGGAATCATGGTAACAGCACATTTGTGGGAACTGTAATGGAACATTCTGATGTTCCATAATTGTACTGTGATATTGTTATAAGTTGTGTTGATGTTTTGAAACTGCTTACTGCAAGTTACAGTCTGGTCAAAGTTAACACCTCCCCACAGACAATGCTAATTGACTTGATCAATACAGGTGCGTAGACAAAAGGTCTGGGTGATCACCCTCCTTTAAGAGTGCTAATCAACTAGCTTACCCTATCAATGCAGTTGCGTAGACAAAAGGTCTGAGTGATCACCCTGCTTTGAAAGTGCTAATCAACTAGCCTTTTTGGTCAATACAAGTGCGCAGACAAAGAGTCTGGGAGCCCCCCAACCCCTTTCCCCCTTTGGAACCGCTTCAAACCAGAATGTGGAAGGAGGCCCTTTTGGAGACTCTTCCCCCCCCCCAAACCTGGACAACGAGGGGGGGGCTCAACGGGATATATAGAGAGGGGAAAAGAAGGTTCAGGACCTTCTTCCTTGACCTACCGTGTTGATGGAACCAGGTCTATCAGAGCTCTGTTAATGTTTGTCTGTTAATGTATGTCTTGTCTGTTTCACGTTTCGTGTGTTCATAATTGCTATACTCTGTTCTTGTGAAAGGTTCAATAAATTTGTATCTAACAAACTATCAAACTTTTGTATCCTTGCAACGTCTTCTATCAGAAAGTTTCCACCACAGAACCAATAATATATGAATATAGTAATAATATTACTAGTATTAGTTGTGTGCTGTATGTTTTTCAGAATAAGAGCTTCTTTGAAGACACATAACAATCCACTTGTTTTTGCTGTTGGCTTGTTGTTAATAGAGAAGATCTTGGTCTCTGCTTAAGCACCTGATTCCTGAAGTTAACTAGAAGGGGCCACTAGGGGTTGTTGGCTGGTTATCCAAGTGCTAGCTGGTAAAGTGGCACAATACTCTGTCTGAGTAGACACAATCAGAGCAGGAACCTGCTGGAAGTCTGGCTGGATCAGGCTGGTAAAGACCCTTAGGACTGCTAACGATCCGGGTCACACTCCACAACAAAGGGACACATTTAGCCGCAGGCTTTGACAAGATCCCAGGCACAGTTATGCATCCAGCCACGTACAAGATCAGTCGATACTACAAGGCTATCAGACTGGCATCTCATTGAGATCCCCAACATGAATACACTGGCTGGCATCCACAGAGTTCAGAACTGGCTGGGTTGTCTGAGTTGAGAACTGTCTGGAGCCTGGGGGTGAAATGACCTGCCTGGACTTAAATTAAGCTATATTTACTGAGTCATCTTTTTCCAGTTAAACTCTCCCTCTCTTCTTGCCCAATGGGCCTTTGATCTGTGAGTTTATCCCAGAGGTCCTCAGGGCCCTAAACATGAGTCAATCTCCAGCAGGGGATGAATTGAGAGGAGCAGAATGAGGTGGAGTTTAATTGCTCCGAGCTGTGGTCTCGCCTGCCAAGAAGCCATTGAAGGCTTTCTGGTCATGTGACAGCGTGCAGGAACTCGGTCTGCCATGCTGAGTATTCACTCCAGGGGGGGAGGGGCCAAACTTGAGCCTGGGTAGACCTCACAGCTGTGATAGATTATCAGGTTTTCCTTCACACCAACGCAACATATGCCACCACACCTCGTTCTCCACATCCCCACCTCAACAAATCCCATTCTCACACATCACATCTATATAGCTCTACCCCAACATACCCAATTCATCAAACCCCACCTTTACCTCCTCATCATCCACCTCAATACACTCCAACCCAAGCCATCCTACCCAACAAACTCCACCCCAACGCTCCACCCCAACATAACTCCACCCCAACACACCACACCCCAACATAACTCCACCCCAACATAGCTCCACCCCAACATAGCTCCACCCCAACATAACTCCACCCCAACACACCACAACCCAACATAACTCCATTGGGCCCCTCATGAAGTAACCAGCCAAAGTCACTCAGAACCTTGGGTCATGCACTTCTTCAAAAGCAATTGCTTTCATGAATGGGACCAATGTATCAGACCAAAAACAAAGACAGCTGTATTCATAACTCTCTATACAGTTTGAAGCACACAAAGCTAGACCTGAACTTAAAAATACAACTGAAAATATTCCTATAACATTGGTATTGTAACCTCAAACCAGCAATTTAAGCCCTCATGGGGAAAATGAAAACAGCTTGAGGGAACGTTGGCTCATTTCCACCTCTGACACTGGCTCAGTTCTCTTCTCATACCCCCTCTGAGTTGGCCCTCTTGGACTTTGCCAGTAAGCCAGCGGGCACAGCAGATGTGGTAGCAGTCCAGTAGACATGGGTACTTATGGCACAGGTTGCAGGTGGCAGAAGGGAGGGTGGGTGGGTGGGTGAGGAGGGGTGAGGTGGGGGTATTGGCACAGTTCAGGTTATCAGGAGGGGAGAACACCTCCCCTGCTGTCTTCATAGAACGGTTCTCACAGTCCAATGTGTTCTCTTGACGTGCAAACATACAGGGAGTCATGTGGCTGAGCGGTTAGGGAGTCAGGCTAGTAATCAGAAGGTACCCGGTTTGAACCCTGGCTGTGCCAACATGATGTTGTGTTCTTAGGTAAGGCACTTCACCCTACTTGCCTCCCTAAATGTAATATGGTAGGCATGCCTTCCAGACATACCAGTGGCCATAGAATAGCTTTTTACAAACAGTTGATGAACAGTGTATAAATAACCCTATCAAAACAAACTATCAGTTGACATTACTCAAGACTACATGAATCACTTTTTCTGTATGGAGATATTTTGTATTTTCTAATGATACTGAATATATTGTGCAGATCACGTGTAGATGTTTGTTTGTAAAACGATGAAAAATGTAGCTTCCTGGAGACTTCAAACCTCCTAAAAGAGGGATATAATCTGGCAAACCTGGCATCCCAAGTCTCTCCAGCCATGGCCCCCATCGTGAGTACAGCACTGCTAATGGAGACAGCAGACTAACTGAATTTAAATGAAATATAACACGTTATTCAGAAATATGCATCACTTTTCTAAAGGTCTAATGAAATAGTGTAATGGTTCATTTTAGTAAAGTATAGATATAAAAGATAGATATTAGTGTCTAAATTGTGTTGTGACGCTAAAGTGTGTGTTAGCAGTAGGTGAGCTACAGGAGCTAATGATGCTAATACTAGTGTAGAGACTTGCTGATTAAAATGCTTATTTTGTTAGTTAGATAACCCATAATGACAAACTAAACATGTGTATTTATATTTGAAAGGTACAATTTGTACTAACATTGTACTAATGTGAAATCACAAATCATTGTATCCTCCGACATGACAAGTCCACATTACAAGGACACTTGAAAACAAGTGTTTCACAAATGATTGATGTTGTTGAGAAAAAAAGTGTTTGTTCTACTTGTTTCACTTGTTGTTCTGATTCATGAATGCATTTGTTGAATTTCAAACAAAATTGGTGATTTGAGAAGCAGAATTTGTTGGTTGTTTTGACAGAAAAAGCTGGTGATTAAGAAGCAGGGTGGTAAGAGAAAGAAACAGCTGTTAAAGTTCACTCTGGACTGCACCCATCCAGTGGAAGATGGCATCATGGATGCAGCCAACTTTGTAAGTTCACCATCAAGCAGTAATGCAATAAAAACATTCTATAAGCTTTGCAAGCTATACAGTATAATAATTGTCTTGCTATAAAGTACAAACAGTTGGGTCATTTCATGATCTTTAGAGTATGCTTTCAGATTGCATGTAACACATGGTAGTTTGTGCTGAAAACAAAATTAAATCTCTAAATTTTAAGCTCTCTTGGAAGTAGCTTGGATAAAATCTAATCCATCCTAAATTATAATGGTTTATTCAGATATGGGATGTAGCTCAATGCTTTAATCTCATGTCTGGGATCATCTCATGTCAACCTGCCATTGTGACACCAGAAAGGGCTCTTTTTAGTTGTTTATTTTAATGGTTTATTTGTGTTCGTTCTTCCTCAGGAGCAGTTTCTGCAAGAGCGCATCAAAGTGAACGGCAAAGCTGGGAGTTTGGGAGGAGGAGTGGTGTCCATCGAGGAGGGAGCAAGAGTAAGATAGGGGTCAACTCTGAGGTGCCATTTTCCAAAAGGTAGGTCAGTCCTTTAGAGGGTCACGATGGGTTTGTACTGTGTGTGTGTGTGTGTGTTTGGCCTGTTTGAGCTCTTGGAATCAACGTCAGTGTGACTGTAACTGAGAAACCACTTTAGATACTGTCATTGAATGCCTGGATAGATTTGTAAGGTGTGTAACAGTGTCTGGGGGGGGGGGGGGGGGGGGGGGGGGGGGGGGGGGGTAGATTTGTTTTGGACATTGTCTCTGGAGACACCATGAATCAGATCTGAGGTACGGGTGTTAAGATCTTCATTGATCTTTCATATCTCATCTCAGACGGTGGTTAAGCATGAAATGGTTCACATATCCTCGTCACATCGAGCAGAAGTGAAGGTTGAAAGCTAGAATGTTGAAACTTTATTCACACTTGGTTGCTGGTTTGATGTGCAAAAATGGGACACCAGCTGCTTTTATGTATTTTTATGTAAAAAAAAAACTTTTATATATTTATCTGTGAATAGATATATATATATATATAATATATAATAAAAATCAAATATATGTGGTTAAACTGTATTTAATTGTGGTCTTGAATGATTTTCCGTGGTCTCCAGGTATCTGAAGTATCTCACTAAGAAGTATCTGAAGAAGAACAATCTTAGAGATTGGCTGAGAGTTGTGGCCAACACTAAGGAGAGCTACGAGCTGCGCTACTTCCAGATCAACCAGGATGAGGAAGAGGAGGAGGACGATGATTAAATGCCATTTTTGTCATCAATAAAAGGTTGCATGGGGGGCGAAAACATTTGCAAGGTGTCTTTTTAATCCTCCCAAGCTTTTCAGTGCTTTATCTGTGAATGCGTGTGCTCGGTACATTTATCATATTAGGGAAACAAACATCTTTTACTTTTTTCGTATTTTTTTTTAAAATGTTAATTGCCTTGGAAAGGTCGCGCGGTTTTGTTTGTTTCAACATGTGGTCCCTTTCATAGACACTTTGAACAATTGTTCCAGCGGTGGTTACCTTGACAACAGCCCAGGCTGGCAACATTGGCGCGAGCCAACTGTCTCTCCAGCACGTGACGAGAACCCAAGTTGGTGTTGATACTTTGTCTCGTGAACACCTCACGTGCCTGCTTGCAAGTCGTTCACACACAGGAAGAGGAACAATTTTGCAATCGAATCATGCGACCGATAACGAATCAAATCAGAAAGTGGGTTCCTAGGGAGCAAAGCGCCCCCTCCCTCTCCCCAACCTCCCTCCCTCTCTCCCCCCCTCCTCTATCCCGGTGTAACCTCCAATTCTCCGGTCTTACTGGGGAAAATGGGCAACGCGACAGGCGACTAGGAGCTGAGGTGTTAGCTATAGCGATGCAATTTCAGCTCCGCTCACGACTAGTTAAAGTGGTAACTAGGAAAGCATGTCTAACTAGTTGTGGAAATTATGGGATGGATCGTCATGGCAACAGACCAGACGTCACTATCTGGGCATGTGTGTTCCATTTTTTTGTCTCTTTCTTATTTTCAGACTGCAAGACTTGGAAAGAGGACAGTGGGGGAACAAATATATTTCTCCTACAAGAGAAACCTCAATTTTAATATACAAAAAATAAATTTATTTTTGCAAAGGGTTTTCTATAAATGGTCTTTTGGAAACAGTGAAGAGCGAACAGTGGCATTTGGAGGGTTACTTTCTGTTAATTCTCTGGCTGGAGGGTTTGAGGTATGAGATAAAGATGCCGGGGTCGCTGAGCAATGAAGAAGAGGCACAGGACGAGATGGATTTTGAACGCGGAACACCAGGTGAGGGGAGGAGGGGGGGTGGGTGGGGGTGTCCTTCAGATATTTGAAGCTGCTCCAGCTTGTCTAATGCGGGGAAAAGGGCTTGTCCTGCTGGAGGAGGGAGGAGGAGGGGGGGTGAGCTCGAGCACAGCACAGTCATGCTGGTATTTAGCACGAGCCTTGTGTGTTGTCCTCGGGGGGTAAGGGGTCCACACTGTCATCACTCTTCTATCCTCTAATGTGCTTCGTGGTAATCCGCGGTTTGCAGTTGGACGAGAGTGAAGACTTTCTGTCAAACACATCTGCATTCGCACGAAAATATCCGAAATCCGCCAGTGTATGAGGCCATAAAACTCTTCATTTTACACTTAACTGCGATGTTCATAGACTACTTATTAGAAATATTACTCCTTTTTCCTCTCCCTTGGTCATGTGTTGCATTATCAATTTTCCCATCGCTGGTTCTTCAAGCCTCCGCAGCTGAACTGAAGTCTCTCAAAGTTGAAGACTTGATCCCATCCTCCCTCTCTGCAGCATCAGAGGGAAGTGTTGATGCTGTGCTGGGTACTGTGTTGAGTACTGTGCAGGGTACTGTGCAGGGTACTGTGCTGGGTACTGTGCTGGGTACTGTGCTGGGTACTGTGCTGGGTACTGTGTTGAGTACTGTGCTGGGTACTGTGCTGGGTACTGTGCTGGGTACTGTGCTGGGTACTGTGTTGAGTACTGTGCTGGGTACTGTGCTGGGTACTGTGTGAGTACTGTGCTGGGTACTGTGCAGGGTACTGTGCTGGGTACTGTGCTGGGTACTGTGCAGAGTACTGTGTTGAGTACTGTGCTGGGTACTGTGCTGGGTACTGTGCAGGGTACTGTGCTGGGTACTGTGCTGGGTACTGTGCTGGGTACTGTGCAGGGTACTGTGCTGGGTACTGTGCTGAGTACTGTGCTGAGTACTGTGCTGGGTACTGTGCTGGGTACTGTGCTGGGTACTGTGATGAGTACTGTGCTGGGTACTGTGCTGGGTACTGTGCTGAGTACTGTGCTGGGTACTGTGCTGGGTACTGTGCAGGGTACTGTGCTGGGTTACTGTGCTGGGTACTGTGCAGAGTACTGTGTTGAGTACTGTGCTGGGTACTGTGCAGGGTACTGTGCTGGGTACTGTGCTGGGTACTGTGCAGAGTACTGTGTTGAGTACTGTGCTGGGTACTGTGCAGGGTACTGTGCTGGGTACTGTGCTGGGTACTGTGCTGGGTACTGTGCTGGGTACTGTGCTGAGTACTGTGCTGGGTACTGTGCTGGGTACTGTGCAGGGGTACTGTGCTGGGTACTGTGCTGAGTACTGTGCTGAGTACTGTGCTGGGTACTGTGCTGGGTACTGTGCTGAGTACTGTGCTGGGTACTGTGCTGGTACTGTGCAGGGTACTGTGCTGGGTACTGTGCTGGGTAATGTGCTGGGTACGTGCAGGTCCTGTGCAGGGTACTGTGCAGGGTACTGTGCTGGGTACTGTGCTGGGTACTGTGCAGGGTACTGTGCTGGGGTACTGTGCTGGGTACTGTGCTGGGTACTGTGCAGGGTACTGTGCTGGGTACTGTGCTGGGTACTGTGCTGAGTACTGTGCTGAGTACTGTGCTGGGTACTGTGCTGGGTACTGTGCTGGGTACTGTGATGAGTACTGTGCTGGGTACTGTGCAGGGTACTGTGCTGGGTACTGTGTTGAGTACTGTGCTGGGTACTGTGCAGAGTACTGTGTTGAGTACTGTGCAGGGTACTGTGCTGGGTACTGTGCAGAGTATTGTGCAGAGTACTGTGTTGAGTACTGTGCTGGTACTGTGCTGGGTACTGTGTTGAGTACTGTGCAGGGTACTGTGCTGGGTACTGTGCTGGGTACTGTGCTAGAGTACTGTGCAGGGTACTGTGTTGAGTACTGTGCTGGGTACTGTGCTGGGTACTGTGCAGGGGTACTGTGCTGGGTACTGTGGCTGGGTACTGTGCAGGGTACTGTGCTGGGTACTGTGCTGGGTACTGTGCTGAGTACTGTGCTGAGTACTGTGCTGGGTACTGTGCTGGGTACTGTGCTGGGTACTGTGCTGAGTACTGTGCTGAGTACTGTGCTGGGTACTGTGCTGGGTACTGTGCAGGGTACTGTGCTGGGTACTGTGCTGGGTACTGTGCTGGGTACTGTGCAGGGTACTGTGCTGGGTACTGTGCAGGGTACTGTGCTGGGTACTGTGCTGGGTACTGTGCTGGGTACTGTGCAGGGTACTGTGCTGGGTACTGTGCTGGGTACTGTGCTGGGTACTGTGCTGGTACTGTGCTGGGTAATGTGCTGGGGTAATGGTGTGCTGGGTACTGTGCAGGGTACTGTGCAGGGTACTGTGCTGGGTACTGTGCTGGGTACTGTGCTGGGTACTGTGCAGGTACTGTGCTGGGTACTGTGCAGGGTACTGTGCAGAGGGCTTGGTTGTTTAGATCAGGCTCCAGCTCTGGTCTCAGGGGTCTCAGCCACGTGTTAGAAGGAAACACTTCAGCTGTCTGGATCTTCCACATCCCAGATCCTCTTCTAGCACCAGTCATTCGTTTTACAACCAGGGGACATTCCTCCAGTGGCGTATTTTGTGTCAAAGTCTCCAGCTTTTTTTTTTTATTGTCTTTTTTTCCACCTGGTTGTTGCAATTTTTAAGACATTTGTTTCAGTATTTTCTTTGTTTTGTTTAGACTCAATCTATGCTCCTGTGACAGTGATTAATGTGTTGCCCAAACTGCACAATATTGAAAGTTAGCAAGTGAGAAGTGGACTGTGGTGTATTGCTGTGTAAAATACATAGAGACAGAGGTGACACGCTGTAAAACAATGAGCCTGTTCTCAAGAGATATGACATTTATTTGCACAGCTAGTTCAGAAGAGAGGTCCTCCAGTGTTTTCCCAGGATGGAGAGGAGCAGAGGGGGTAGTGGGGGGTGGGGGTGGGTGGTGGGGGGGGGGGGGGGTGGAGGTCATCAATCTTTTCCGTCCATCTCTGTCCAGCAGGTCTTAAATCTCTGGCACGACCCTGTCTGGTGTCCGACATTATGTGATCAAGTGTCCTTTCCAGCGTTGTCTTCAAGACTCACTGTACCAACCAGGGGCTGTCATGTTGGTTTGGCCTAATCAGTTTAGTTTCCTGTCGCTGGAGGCTTCTGTCCTTCTGTCCTGGTCTGTCACAGTTTAGCGATTAAGCTTAGCATCACGAACCAATGGGATCGTTACTTCAGGGTCTTGTGTCTCTCTTCATTAACAGACTCCATAATTGAACACTGGCTGTATCAGTCGGTGACTGTTGAAGGCACCACTCACAATGGATAAACAAATCTGGTTTCATTCTGGAATGTTCCCTTGTAAATTATTCTGCTAAGTGGATGACTTCGATGGGAAGGTGTGTGTCTGTGTGTGTGTGTGCGTGTGTGTTTGTGTGTCTGTGTGTTCCAAGTGAAATTTCTTTGTTGCCCTAAAAACCCGGGATGTCTGAGACATTAGACGTCAGAGGCAGCTGAGAAGGGAACTTTCTGGAATCAGATGTATCCATGACAGCCTCCCTCTTCTTCGTATCCTAGCAGTGATGTCTACTAGCAGCCACCGTCCCTGCCTCACTCGCTCAGTCTGATACGAGCCTCTCGTGTTCGTACACAAGCTGCTACACGGTCTCAACAAGGTCCTTTCATGTTGGCGTCACGTGACGTATTCTGTAGCTACGCCCATCCTCAACATTTGTTTTCCCCCCCTCGCTCAATAATTTAGGCCTCGTCTGAAAATGAAAGATTATCACAGGCTTTTATGTGTCTACAAACCTTATCCCCCCCCCCCCCCCCCCCCCTCCATTGCATGAAGCTATTTTGGGAGGATCCACAGTGAAAGCTGACACCATTTCTTTAAATCTTTTGTGCCTTATGTGTGTGAGTGTCTGTGAGGGGAGCAGTGGTACAGTGGGCTACGTATGTGCGCACGCTGTGTGGCTGTGATCTTCACATGTTGCTGGAGGAACATCTGTTAGTCTCTTTCTTGCAGCCTCTCTCTTTGTTTCTCTGGCCTACGAAGGATGGACACAATGCGGACGCTCTGTACTGTACTAACCTCCACACTCAGGAGAACTCACATGCTATTTAACCCTAGTAGGGTCTTTGCAGAGAAATATTCTCTCTCTCTCTGGTCTCTCTCTCTCTCTTCTCTCTCTCTCTGTCTCTCTCTCTCTGTCTCTCTCTCTCTCTGTCTGTCTCTCTGTCTCTCTCTCTGTCTCTCCACGTCTTTCTCTCTCCTCGTCTCATTTTCCTCTCTCTCTCCATGTTTCTTTCTGGCTCTCCTCTCTGTGTCTAGCTTTATTACTCTCTCCTGCCCCCCCCCCTCCTATCCCCGCAAGCTCTCTCTCTCTATCACTCTTTCCTCTGTCTCGCTTATTCTCTGGGATAAGAAGTCATTATGGGGATATTTCCATCCAAAGCCTGTGATAGACAGATACTGAGGAAGAGAGAGAGAGAGTGTGTGAGAGAGAGATGGAGAGAAGGATGAAACGTTGAATTTCACACCAGGGATTCAGTTAGAGTCTCTCCTCTAATGGTCTGGTCTAAGGAGCAGGGCCCTTGTGGTTTTTCCACATTGGATTTTCCACTGTGCTCTCAACTTAGATACTTTTTACTTGCCCTTTCTGGCCTCACCCAGCCCTACCCTACCTACCACCGTACCCCTATCCTGCCCTCCTACCCTATCCTGCCCTACCCTATCCTGCCCTACCCTATCCTGCCCTACCTATCCTGCCCTACCCTACCCTATCCTGCCCTACCCTACTACCCTGCCCTACCCTACCTGCCCTACCACTGCCCTACCCTACCCTAACCCTACCCCTAACCCCTGTCCTACCCTACCCTAACCCTGTCCTACCCTACCCTGTCCCTGTCCTACCCTACCCCTACCCCCTACCCTACCCTAACCCTGTCCTACCCTACCCTAACCCTGTCCTACCCTACCCTGCCCTACCCTGCCCTGCCCTACCCTACCCTAACCCTACCCCTGTCCTACCCTACCCTACCCTAACCCTACCCTGCCCTGCCCTACCCTACCCTAACCCTGTCCTACCCTACCATAACCCTAACCCTACCCTACCCTAACCCTACCCTACCCCCAATCATACCCTACCCTAACCCTACCCCTACCCTGCCCTGCCCTGCCCTACCCTACCCTACCCCTACCCTGCCCTGCCCTACCCTACCCTAACCCTACCCTGCCCGGCCCTCTGATTGCCTGGCTCTACTATCCACACAGGTGTTCCCAAGGTGCCAAGTGGAGCAGCCTGGCCTGCCAGGCTCTCTGGATGTCCCTGGGCATGGTGCCAGCCTGTGTCCTCACAGACACCTGCCAGAGTAATACCCCCCCCTCAACACCTGGCACAGTGTGTGGTCTCCCTCAGACACACAGGGGGTGCTCCTCCTCCTCAGCTTACTGTCCTGCTCTCCAGCTGGAGGACTGGTCCAGAACAGGAAGTCCCTCATGTGACAGGACTTCCTGATAAGCGCTACTCCTTCCTGTGTGTTTGTATATCTAAGTGTGTTGTCTGTTTAATTGGACTGGACAGCAGTAGTTCAGTTCATCTGATTGTCACAGGGTGAGAGCGGAGAGGCAGGGCGATCTGACCAATCACAGGTGGTGGTCTACTGGGGGGGACCTGTTGCCAGACATACAAGCAGACAGACAGACAGGCAGACAGACAGACAGACAGACAGGCAGACAGACAGGCAGACAGACAGGCAGACAGACAGGCAGGCAGACACACAGGCAGACACACAGGCAGACAGACAGGCAGGCAGACAACACAGGCAGACACACAGGCAGACACACAGACAGACACACAGGCAGACACACAGGCAGACACACAGACAGACACACAGGCAGACACACAGACAGACACACAGGCAGACACACAGGCAGACACACAGGCAGACTGGCAGGCAGACCACACAGACAGACAGGCAGTTAGACACACAGGCAGACACACAGGCAGACAGACAGGCAGGCAGACACACAGGCAGACACACAGACAGACACACAGGCAGACACACAGGCAGACACACAGGCAGACACACAGGCAGACACAGACACACAGACAGGCAGGCAGACACACAGACAGACACACAGACAGACAGGCAGGCAGACACACAGACAGGACACACAGACAGACACACAGACAGACACACAGACAGACACACAGACAGACACACAGACAGACACACAGACAGACACACAGACAGACACACAGACAGACACACAGACAGACACACAGACAGACACACGCAGACAGACACAGACAGACAGGAAGCCCCGCCTCTCAGACATGACAGAGTTCCTTTGTGATGCTCCTCAGTTCAGATAGAGCACAGGAACATGGCCGTCCACATGCAGTCCAAGTGACGCTCTGTGTTTTCCCAGAGCGGCTCAGAGAGACGCGTGGTGACCGAGCCCCTCTGGTCAGACACATCTAACATCTCTGTTGTCAGACACAGCAGGTGCCAAAGGCATGTTCATCTCCTGCTTATCTGCAGCTAATATGGCAGACGAACACCACCTTGAGGGAATACAGGACGTGCTGTGTTGAGCCCTCTCTCTTTGTGGACCCCCCCCCCCCCCCCCCCCCCCCCACAGCATGGCTGAACACAGGATGAGTGGATGGTGAGGTTCTTGTCTGGCTGCCCCCCCCCCCACACTCCACTCACGCTTCATCCCAGGAGGAGGCAGGGCTGCAGGGCTTGTGTCGGCTGATTGGCTCTGATACACATGCTGCATATTTCATGTCCTTCCGTCTGTGTGTGTCTGAGTGCGTGTGTGTGCCTGTGTGCGGTCTACGCGAGTGTACAGCACGCAGTAAGTGTCTCTGTGTGTGTCTGTGTGGGAGTGTGTGTGTGTGTGTGGGAGTGTGTCAGGGAGGACACGGCTCCCCTGGAGAGTGTGTGTGAGCCTCTTTTCCAGTGATGTACTGTTTGCTGGTGTTCTCTCCTCTGTGAGATGCTGGGGATCACTGGCTCTGTGTTTGTGAGGGTCAGGGCAGGCCCAGTGGGGGCGCACACACACACACACACACACACGCCTGGCTGCTGAGCAAGGCTGTGTGTGCCAGTCCTGGAACACCACTGGAGCCACAAGCAGCACATCAGGGCAGACTGAGGGGGGCATTAGGACCCTGGAGGTTCTGCTTCCTTGGACCTGTGGATGTGAATCCCGGCTGCTTGGGTCCCGGAGCAGGAAGTCTCAGAGGGTGGAAGCTGCAGGAACACACCTGCAGCAGAGCAGGTTTCAGTGCCAGCTCTCCCCCAGCCTCCGTGGACTCTAGCTCTGTCCAGCAAGTGTGTTTTGAAGGGCCGATGTGGAACTTTGGAGGTGTGTGGTTGTGACTTAACTCTCTGTGTGTGTGTCCTGTCCAGATGGGGACGAGGAAGGGGGACGCGGCCCGTACCCCTGGGGGCGCTGGACGGCTTCTTCTCAGACGACGACGACTCCCTCAAACAGCAGAAGAAGAAGAAACCCCAAAAAGATGAAAGAAGGAAAGATGAC
>CM059317.1:18836337-18840453 GCA_030340685.1 Protosalanx chinensis | reverse complement strand
TAAAGACATGAGAAATGGAGTGACGGTGAGAAAGACCAAGTGTACTGTGGAAGTGAGGGAGGAAAAAGAGAGTGAGAGAGTGAGGGATAGAGAGAGAGACAGATGAGAGAGACAGAGAGAGAGAGAGACAGAGAGAGAGAGAAAGAACAAGAGAAAGAGAGAGAGAGAGAGGGAGAATGAGAGCGCGAAAAGCAGAGAGTTCCAGACACTGCTCGATCTGGTTGCCATAGCAACACAGCCTGGCTGCTGGTTGGGTTTGGCGGGTGCTGCGGCAATGTGAGCCTTTCCTGCTCTGCAGAGCGAGACGCCTGCAAGTCTCACACACACACACGCGCACACACGCACTGAGACACACATAAACAAACAACCACCCTCATCCACAAACACAGTCACACACACACTCATACAAACACACACATGCATACACAAACACCACCCTTTTCCATAAACACACACCCACCCCTCCCACACACACACACACAAACATGCGCTATCCACCACAAACACACACACACACACACACACACACATTTTCTCTATCCACCACAAACCCACACACATATACACACACAATGTGCAACAGGTATGGAACTGCAGAGCAGAATATGTGTGTGAAAACACACACACATACAGACACACACACAGACCCACACAAGCACACACAACTGGTCTTCTGCACACACACATGCACACTAAAACACACACACACACAATAATGCATGCACAAGATGGCAGTATCCTAACACACACTACCAATAAACTGTAATCCCTAATTAACCCTCCAGATGTTGTCTGAGCCACTCCAGGGTCACTATGCAAGCCTCTGTTGATGGAGCAGCAGGGCTCTGATTGGTTGAGATCAGGCAGCACAATCCCTGATTGGCTGAGCTATCCCAGGTTTGTTGTGCGTTGCTCCAATTGGCCGTGTGTGCACTGAGCATGTGCAGAGATGGAGGTATGACTGACAGTGGCCAGCAGGGGGGTCCTGGAGGGGGGTCCTGCAGGGGGTCCTGCAGGGGGGTCCAGCAGGGGGGTCCAGCAGGGGGTCCTGCAGGGGGGTCCTGCATACTGTAGTCAGGACACAGGACAGCTGAGCATGGCCTGGTGGATCAATGCAATATGACATGGATACAAAAACTTTATTTAGAAGTCGGAGATGAATGCTGAACGAGTTGAAAAAGACGGATGATGTTTATGTAGGTTTTTCAAAGTTCTTTTTTAATTAGCAATTTATTCAACAATTTGTACACCTGTTGATGTCCACTGCGGAAGTTTGAATTCACATCATGTATTTTCATATGAGACTCACAAAGCCTTCGTTATTCACTGATCATGTGTCTGGGCATGTGCGTGCGTGTTTGTGTTTGCGTGTGTGTGTTTGTACGTACGTATGTTTGCATGCATGGGGCACATATGTGCCTGCGGGGGGGCTGCGTGCTCTCGTCTGTGTGTGTGTGTGCGTGCGTGCGTGCGTGCTCCAGGCGGGGGTCCAGGGCCTGGGTCCGGTGGGGGGCGGAGCCTGCAGTGACCAGGAAGAGGGTTTGGAGAGGGGGGAGGAGCGTGCGGAGGTGGGCTCAGGGAGCGAGAGCAGCTGCTACGCCCCGACCAAGAAGAAGAAAGCCAGGGGGAAGAAAGACAAGAAGCCCAAACGCAAGAAGAGAGAGGAGGAGAGGAAGAGGAGATGATGACGATGATGAGGAGGAGGATGGGAACATGAAAGTGAGGGCTTCTTCCTGCTCTCCACTTGCGCATGTGCACGTGTGTGGTGTGTGTGTGTGTGTTAATGTTTGCACACCTGCGTCTCTGTTTGTGTGCTTGTATGTGTGCATGCCTGGGCAATTGTGTGTATGTGTGTGTGTGTGTGTGTGTGTGTGAGAGAGTGTCTGTGCAGGAGATCTTGAGTGTGTATGTCTGCTGTGTGTGTGTGCGTGCGGGTGTGTGTGTGAGCCTGTATGCTCGCCACACTAACCCCCTGTGTGTCTGTGGGCCCCCAGGAGCCCAAGTTGTCCAGTCAGCTGATGGAGGAGTGGGGCCTGGAGGATGTCCAGCACGCCTTCACTGAGCAGGACTACCGCACACTCACCAACTACAAGGCCTTCAGCCAGTTCCTCAGGTACCTGCCTGCCTGTCTGACTGCCTGTCTGCCTGTCTGCCTGTCTGCATGTCTGCATGTCTGCATGTCTGTCTGCCTGCTTGCCTGTCTGCCTGTCTGCATGTCTGTCTGCCTGCTTGCCTGTCTGCCTGTCTGCATGTCTGTCTGCCTGCTTGCCTGTCTGTCTGTACTTCACACACCATCCTCCTCTCCTACACACACAAGCACCTTTCCACCTCCCACAAACAAACGCACACACCCCTCTCTCTCTCTCACACACACACACACACACAGATCATTCACTATTTATTGACTGATCGTGTCCTCTGCCCTGTCTGACCGTGTGTGTGTCTCCCAGGCCGCTGATAGCCAAGAAGAACCCTAAGATCCCCATGTCTAAGATGATGACCGTGCTGGCGCCAAGTGGCGGAGTTCAGCGCCAACAACCCTTTCAAAGGCTCCTCTGCCAACGCCGTGGCCGCCGCCGTGGCCGCCGCCGTGGAAACCGTCACCGTGGCCCCGCCCATCTCTGTCAGCCAACCGAGCTCCCAGCCAGGGCCAATCAGAAAAGCCAAAACCAAAGAGGGGAAGGGTAATGGCTGCCAGCAAGGCCTGTTTTAGTCTCTCCTACCTGTGTTACCTGGTGTAGCTCCTCCCTCCAGACTGTCTCTGGGGGAGGGGTCTCTGTTCTGGAGTGTGTTTTGGATGTGTGTACTCACTGCGAGTGTGTGAGCGTGTGTGTGTGTTGACTTCATGTAGAGAGCTTCCAGAAGCATGCACCAGGGTGTTCAGTGGGGATTTCCTGTCTCTCAGGTCCAGGAGTGAGGAAGAGGAACAAGACTGTGAAGGAGGCCAAGAAGAAGCCCAAATCCAGGAAGACGAAGACCAAGTCAGGCCAGGGGGAAAGAAGAAGAAAGCATCCTCTGTACGTTCCTGATCCTCCAATCACAGCAGGACGCAACAAGGGCTCATGATTAGAGAACGAAAAAAGAAACGTATCTTTTTGTTTTAAATGGCTTTTGAGGTCAAGTCAACTTGGAAAACTGCAATTTTGCAATTTTGCAACAAAGAATTCTCATATCTCACTTCTTCCTCTCTTGCTCTCTGTCCTTCCTGTCTCTCTTCCTCCCCCACCTTCTCTACGTCCTTCTTTCTCTCTCCCTATCTCTTTTTCCCTCCTTCTCTCCCTCCCCCTCTCTCCTTCCTGTCCTCCCTCCTTCTCTCCTCCCCCTCTCTCCTTCCTTTCCTCCCTCCTTCTCTCCCTCCCCCTCTCTCCTTCCTTTCCTCCCTCCTTCTCTCCCTCCGTCTCTCTTCCAGAGTGAGGAGGACTTCCTGGAGGAGTCGGACTTTGATGACATCAGCATCCACAGTGCCTGTCTGCTGTCTGATACCTCGACACCAGCCAAGAAGAAGACGGCTCGGAAGGGGCGCAAGAAGAGGAAACGTACGTTCCTCCCCTGTCCTGGGGGAACACACACACACACACAGACACACACACACACTGTGGTGGTGTAGAGGTGGTGTTGACCTGTGAGGTGTGTGTGGTGTTGACCTGTGAGGTGTTGACCTGTGAGGTGAGGTGAGGTATTGACCTGTGAGGTGAGGTGTTGACCTGTGAGGTGTTGACCTCTGAGGTGAGGTGAGGTGTTGACCTGTGAGGTGTGGTGAGGTGTTGACCTGTGAGGTGTGGTGAGGTGTTGACCTGTGAGGTGTGGTGAGGTGTTGACCTGTGAGGTGTGGTGAGGTGTTGACCTGTGAGGTGTTGACCTGTGAGGTGAGGTGTTGACCTGTGTGGTGAGGTGAGGTGTTGACCTGTGAGGTGTTGACCTGTGTGGTGAGGTGAGGTGTTGACCTGTGAGGTGAGGTGAGGTGTTGAACCTGTGAGGTGTTGACCTGTGAGGTGTTGACCTGTGTGGTGAGGTGAAGTGTTGACCTGTGTGGTGAGGTGAGGTATTGACCTGTGAGGTGAGGTGTTGACCTGTGAGGTGTTGACCTCTGAGGTGAGGTGAGGTGTTGACCTGTGA
>CM059317.1:18821337-18828837 GCA_030340685.1 Protosalanx chinensis | reverse complement strand
ATTGGCTGGTTGTGTCTTTATATTTCTTCTGATTGGCTGGTTGTGTCTTAGATTTCTCCTGATAGGCTGCTTGTGTCTTTAGATTTCTTCTGATTGGCTGGTGGTTCTTAGATTTCTCCTGATTGGCTGGTTGTGTCTTTAGATTTCTCCTGATAGGCTGTTGTCTTTAGACTGTTCCTGATAGGCTGGTTGTGTCTTAGATTTCTCCTGATAGGCTGGTTGTGTTTTAGACTGTTCCTGATAGGCTGGTTGTGTTTTTTTCTTTCCACGCTCCCTCCATGCTCAGTCCTGTCTGACCTCTGACCCACAGGAAGTACTACAAGTTCATCCTGACGCGGAACTTTGAAGCCCTGAACTCCAAGGGTGGAGGAAACCAGGTGTCTTTACTCAACATCATGATGGACCTGAAGAAGTGCTGCAACCACCCCTACCTGTTCCCTGTGGCTGCTGTGGTGAGGACTGTGTGTGTGTGTGTGTGTGTGTGCGTGTGTGCGTGTGTGTGTGTGTAAACGTGTGTGTGTGTGTGTAAGTATACAGAATGCTAGTTGGTGTTTCTGAATGCAGACGAACTCAAGATGATGATATTAGAATATTCACATGATTGGGTCATTGCAACGTGAACGCTGTCCTCTCATTGGCTCGGCTCTACTTCCTGTCTGGACAGAAGCTCCAGTGCTGCCCAACGGCTCCTATGATGGGAACCTGCTGGTCAAGTCCTCAGGCAAACTGACCCTCCTCCAGAAGATGCTGAAGAAACTGAAAGATGAAGGTCACCGTGTCCTGATCTTCTCCCAGGTCGGTGTGGGTTCAGAGGTCACACCACAGGTCACTGTGGGTTCAGAGGTCACACTATACTGGATGTCAAGCATGATAACATCACTCTGAACAGAACAGGACAATATTTGTATAATTTGTATAATTTGTATAATTTGTATAATTTGTATAATTTGTTAATTTGTATCATTTGTATCATTTGTATTATTTGTATCATTTGTATTATTTGTTATTTGTATCATATTTGCAGTGTATTTACATTGTATTCATTTTTTTATAAGTATGCCATATGTTCTATGTTTGCTCATTTCTGCCACAGTGATTCTATTTTGTTAATCTTGCATAGCGAATAAACCCCCATTCTGGTCTGATTAAGCTTCTGCAGGGCAGTGTTCTTTGGGTGTGTTGAACCTGTGCTCTGACCCCTTGACCCCCTGACCCCCTGACCCCTTGACCCCTTGACCCCCTGACCCCTGACGCCTGTCTTCAGATGACCAAGATGCTAGACCTCTGGAGGACTTCCTGGAACACGAGGGTTACAAGTATGAACGCATCGATGGAGGGATCACAGGAGGCCTGAGACAGGAGGCTATAGACCGCTTCAATGGTTAGACACACACACCCACACGCACATACTCACTCACTCAAGTGCAAACTTTCATACGTACACACACACACACACTAAAGCATGTGTACACCCCCACTTACAGATACACACAGGAAGTGCCACACACAGAGATGCATGCATGCATTCTCACTTACACACACACACACACACACACACAACAGAGACACATGTTCACTTTTCGGTGATGTGCCACAGCGCCAGGCCCCAGCAGTTCTGCTCCTGCTGTCCACGCGAGCTGGAGGGTTGGGCATAAACCTGGCAACCGCAGACACCGTCATCATCTACGATTCAGACTGGAACCCTCATAATGACATCCAGGTACCAGACCAGAAACACAGACTACACAAACACAGGAGAATCATGGCTACCTTACTCTGTGTCACTGAATCGTTTCATCTAGAACTCTCCATCTGGTTATATTAGATATCCCTGCCTTCATCTGTATCTTAAGTGTCCACTATGGTATCCATCTATCTCTCATAATCTCTCTTTATCTCTGTCACCCATCTACCAGCATCTCTGTCTCTCCTGTCTACCATGATGAATCACTCTCTGTTTTACTTGTCTACCATGATGAATCACTATCTTGTTCTGACAGTCTGCAGCGATCTACTGTATATTGAGACTTCTTTCCAAATCCATGTCTTATTTTTATCATGTTAATTACATTTGATTTTAATATGATTATGATATTTCTCTTCTATCCATCTTCATCCTCTACCCTAGGCGTTCA
Organism: Protosalanx chinensis; assembly: GCA_030340685.1. NCBI lineage: Eukaryota > Metazoa > Chordata > Actinopteri > Osmeriformes > Salangidae > Protosalanx > Protosalanx chinensis. The sequence continues at coordinate 18,826,702 of CM059317.1, read as the reverse complement.
GCAGGGCCCACCGGATTGGCCAGAACAGGAAGGTGATGATCTACCGCTTCGTGACCCGTGCCAGCGTGGAGGAGAGGATCACCCAGGTGGCCAAGAGGAAGATGATGCTGACCCACCTGGTGGTGCGGCCCGGCCTGGGCTCCAAGACCGGCTCCATGTCCAAGCAGGAGCTGGACGACATCCTCAAGTTCGGCACTGAGGAGCTGTTCAAGGACGAAATGGAGGCTGCCAGAGCCATGGGGAGGCACCCTATGGGTGAGTATAACCGACTCTCTCTCTCTCTCTCTCTCTCTCTCTCTCTCTCTCTCTCTCTCTCTCTATCTATCTATCTCTCTCTCTATCTCTGTCTATCTATCTCTCTCTCTCTCTCTCTATCTATCTCGCTCTCTCTCTCTATCTCTTTCTATCCCTCCCTCCCTCTCTCTCTCTCTCTCTCTCTCTCTTTCTGTATCTCTTTCCCTCTCTCTCTCTGTCTCCTACATGTCTTCATGTGTCTCTCTCTCTTTTTCCCTTTTCCTACCACGCTCCTCGTGTGTGTGTGTGTGTGTGTGTGTAACCCAGGTGACATCAAGGACGGGGAGGAAGGCAGTGTGATTCACTATGACGACAACGCCATCTCCAAGCTGCTGGACCGCAGCCAGGACGCCACGGAGGACACGGAGATCCAGAACATGAACGAGTACCTCAGCTCCTTCAAGGTGGCTCAGTACGTGGTGAAGGAGGAGGAGGGGGAGGTGAGGACGCACACACACACACACACACACTGTGGCATGCAGATCATAGTAACGTACGCGTACACACCCATTGGTGACCACCTGCGTATACACACACACACACACACACACTTGTATCCATGTGCGTGCACCTGTGTGTGTTTATGTACATGTCTGCGTGTGTTTATGCATGTGTGTGTTTTCATGTGTGTGTGTGTGTAGGAGGAGGTGCAGCGTGAGATCATCAAGCAGGAGGAGAATGTGGACCCAGACTACTGGGAGAAGCTGCTGAGGCATCACTATGAGCAGCAGCAGGAGGACCTGGCCAGGAACCTGGGCAAGGGCAAGAGGGTCCGCAAGCAGGTCAACTACAACGACACCACCCAGGAGGACCAAGGTTGGCCTCACACACCCCGGGACCTCCCACACACACACCACACACAGAACACACACACCACACACACCTCACACAGAACACACACACCACACACACACCACACACAGAACACACACACCACACACACACCTCACACAGAACACACACACCACACACACACCACACACAGAACACACACACCACACACACACCACACACAGAACACACACACCACACACACACCACACACAGAACACACACACCACACACACCTCACACAGAACACACACACCACACACAGAACACACACACCACACACACCTCACACAGAACACACACACCACACACAGAACACACACACCACACAGAACACACACAGAACACAGATTACACACACCTCACACACACCACACACACCACACACAGAACACACACACCACACACACCTCACACAGAACACACACACCACACACACACCACACACAGAACACACACACCACACACACCTCACACAGAACACACACACCACACACAGAACACACACACCACACACACCTCACACAGAACACACACACCACACACAGAACACACACACCACACAGAACACACACAGAACACAGATTACACACACCTCACACACACCACACACACCTCACACAGAACACACACACCACACACAGAACACACACACCACACAGAACACACACAGAACACAGATTACACACACCTCACACACACCACACACACCTCACACAGAAAACACACCACACACAGAACACACACGCCTCACACCTCACACAGAACACACACACCACACACACCACACACACACCACACACACCTCACACAGAACACACACCACACACAGAACACACACCTCACACACACCACACACACCTCACACAGAACACACACCACACACAGAACACACACCTCACACACACCACACACACCTCACACAGAAAACACACCACACACAGAACACACACGCCTCACACCTCACACACACCACACACGCCTCACACCTCACACACACCTCACTGCATGGCGTTCATGGCTTTAGGAAGCTGCAGTAGCAGGGCTCCCCCTGGTGGCCTCCTGCTGTAGTGAATGCACTTTGCTGTTTCTCTCTGATCTGATCTGTGGCTCAGAGTGGCAGGATGATCTTTCAGACAATCACTCTGAATACTCCGTGGGATCAGAGGACGAGGACGAAGACTTCGAGGAGAGACCTGAAGGTGGGTATCCCGGAGAGGTCTTCCTCCTCCACCACCCTCCTCTTCCTCCTGCACCTCCTCTCTCCTCTCCTCCTCCCCCCCTTGCTGGTTTTAACTGGTTCCCACTCTGTAGAGGGCGTGGCTTTGATGAAGCTGTGGGGTGTAATTGTTTCGCTCCAGGGGGCCGCAGGCAGTCACGCAGGCAGCTGAAGAGTGAAAGGGACAAGCCTCTCCCACCCTTATTGGCACGCGTGGGAGGCAACATCGAGGTAAACTGACCCCTGGATTCAGCGCTGCGAAAACCAATCAGATACTTTCAGAAGTGTGTCTTTACCTTCTGTGCTTGTTGTTGTTGACGCCGTTGTCACATAGCAACCACAGAGAAATAGTCAGGAGGCGCTGGTTTGTTTGGTCGTTGATGTTTTTCTGGTTTTGTTTGTACCAGGTGTTGGGCTTCAACGCTCGTCAGAGAAAGGCTTTCCTCAACGCCATCATGCGCTGGGGCATGCCCCCTCAAGATGCCTTCAACTCCCACTGGCTGGTCCGCGACCTGCGGGGCAAGAGCGAGAAGGAGTTCAGGTACTGGAGGGGGCTGGGTCTGAGGAGGAGGGGCTGGGCCTGAGAAGGAGGGGCTGGGCATGAGAAGGAGGGGCTGGGCATGAGAAGGAGGGGCTGGGCCTGGACTGGACTAGACTGGATCAAACTGGATTGAACTGAACTGGATTATTAGTTTCTGTTGGGTAGTTTAATGTTTTATTTTGATATTTTGGATGGTGTAGGATGTTTCCACTGGAGCTAAGATCATAATAAAAGAAAATCCAATCCATATTTCATATCTAACCCCCCCTCCCCCTCAGGGCCTATGTGTCTCTGTTCATGAGACATCTGTGTGAGCCGGGGGCCGACGGAGCTGAGACGTTTGCAGACGGCGTCCCGAGGAGGGGCTGTCCCGCCAGCATGTCCTCACCAGGATCGGAGTCATGTCCCTGGTCAGGAAGAAGGTACTGTGTCCCTGCCAACCACACACCAGAACACATCAGTCCTCTAGCCAATCAGGCACTGGCACACCAGTTCTCTAACCAATCAGACACTTGCACACCAGCCCTCTAGCCAATCAGGCACTGGCACACCAGTTCTCTAACCAATCACACACTGGATATACAGGTCGTTATCCAGCTCTGCAGAAGCCTGATAATGACCATTCATTCAGGGAAACATCTAGAACATGCTGGAAAGGTCTGGCTCTAGCCAATCAGACACAGTCCCCCAAGGACCTAGCCATTCACATACTGACAACTTGCAAGTTGTCTAGCCAATCACACATGGGCACATTAGTTCACCTTAGTTGCCTGTGTGCGTGTGCGTGTGTGTGTGTGTGCGTCCAGGTGCAGGAGTTTGAGCATGTGAACGGGAAGCTGAGTACTCCAGATCTGATCCCTCTGGGTCTGGAACTGAAGAAACTGAGTGAGAGCCTGTCGTCTGAACCCAGCACGCCCCAGCATGGCACCCCTGCTGCCACCCCCCAGCATGGCACCCCTGCTGCCACCCCTGCCGCCACCCCCCAGCCTGGCACACCCGTGCCCCCAGGTCAGACACACCTCTGTGCCCCGCTGGCCTGCACAGCCAAGACTTAGAGAGAATTGCTGATTGCTGGATCAATTAATGAATTGGTTAATTGATGGTGTTTTTTTCCGTCTTTAATAAATCAGTTGGATGAATGAAGGGTATCTGAGTGTGGCCTTCATGTTGTTCTTCCAGAAAAGACAGAGTCTAGCTTCGGGTCTGCAGAGGACAAGGACACTCCAGAACCTGACAGCAAGAAAGCCACTGAGACAGAGGTGTGTGTGGTGTAGGTGTGTGTGTGGTGTAGGTGTGTGTGTCCTGCTTCTGTGAAATACACTGGCGTACCCATTCCTCTTGTAGGCATGACAGGGCTGTTCTCTCCCTCCCTCCCTCCCTCCCTCCCTCGCTCCCTCCCTCGCTCCCTCCCCCCTCGCTCCCTCCCTCCCTCCCTCGCTCCCTCCCTCCCTCCCTCCCTCCCCTCCAGACTGCTGGCAGTGGAGAATCGTCCAGCGGTACGGAGAAGGCTCCCGACAGCGATGACACCAAGCCTAGCTCAGAGGACCAATCAGCAGAGGACAAGGAGAGGACAGACACGCCCTCTTCTACGCCGGCAGACACACCCGCCAATCCTAAAGAGTCCCCGTCCAAACCCACGGAGCCTTCGTCCAATCAAACCTCACCCAGAGGTGAGGCGCAATCTCCGTAGCAACACTGTGTCCTTGGTGTCTCAGTTCCTGGTCCAGATCTCTCATGTGGTATTGTATGTTCCTCAGCTGATCCCTCTAAGGACCCTGAGAAGGTCTCAGAGAAGGGAGGGGACAGTGACCTTCCTCCGTCCAAACCTGAGGAGAAGGACCCCAGGCCAGGTAGGACCTCACATGACCTCAGGATGACCTCAGGATGACCTTCATACCATCGCCCACCTCTGGGTGACCCTCTGGTAACAGCAGGGGGAGGGGCTGCAGGGGAGGGGGTGTGGAGGGGGTTTGTTGACCCTGCTGTTCCTCCTGGTTCCCCTGGGCAGGGTCGGAGGAGGTGAAGAGCGAGGAGCTGCCGGAGGGCCGTGTGAACGGAGAGAAGGAGGGAGGAGAGGCGGAGGAGGGGGTGAGACTGGAGGAGAAGAACGGCTCTAAGACCAGGTTCATGTTCAACATCGCAGATGGAGGATTCACAGGTGAAGCTGCTGCTGCTTCATTAGGATCATGTTGTTGTTGTTATTGATGTGGTGTTCTTGCTGTTTACATTTATTCATGTATCAGACGCTTTTATCCAAAGCGACTTACAGTAAGTACAGGGACATTCTCCCTGAGGCAAGTAGGGTGAAGTGCCTTGCCCAAGGACACAACGTCACGTAGCCACAGCCGGGGTTCAATCTCACAACCTTCCTATCATGAGGCCAACACCTTAACCATTGAGCCATCTGACCCTCCTGTTGATGTTGGTTGTTGTTGTGTAACTGATGTGTTGTTGTTAATGACATGTTGTTGTTGTTGTTG
>CM059317.1:18808837-18816337 GCA_030340685.1 Protosalanx chinensis | reverse complement strand
CCTCCCTCACACTCCTCCCTTCCCTTTCTACTTGACAATGTTGGGATAGCTCTCTCTCCTCGAGGCTCGGCTAGCTGAGTCTGGCAGGCTCAGTCAATCTATCTCTCTTTTATCAATTTGCACTTTTAACCTTTACAACAGATCGATCATTCTTTGCTTTTCATTGACCGGGGGGTTAGGGGGTAGGTTGGGGTGTGGGTGGGGGGGGGTGATGGACCAGAGAGAAGAGGGGTCTGCGCGAGCCGTGAATGTATCTAAGATGTCTAAGCAGCCACAGTGGGTGGAAGGGCCGTTTGTTATGGTCTCCAGGGCTGTGCCATGACTCCCCAACATCGCTGAGCCGACAGTGAGGAAAAAGTCCTTAATGGGCCTTTGTGTGTTCCCGTCAGGTCATGCCCCGCCCTCGTGTGTCATCGTGGGTTTGGCCTCCTGGACTGTATATAACCAAGAGACTTCTGGCTGTTGCATCTGTCACTGGTCTGACTAGAAAAACAGACAAACTCATTCATACATAGAAACAATAACAGACAGGACTTCGTGTTTTTAACAGAGACAGATGTTCCTGCTAACTTCACTCTTTTGTTTCTTAGAGTTGTAATGTTTTCGCTGGTTGTCAAGCCAACCGTCGGGGAACTGGAGGTGACCAGAATGTCTCGTAGACACACGGGGGGGGCTGCAGTTCTTTAGAAGGACAGTGTTCTGTTTACTTTGCCTTACACTCCAGTTACCCTCAGACCCCCCCCCCCACCCCCCCACCCTCCCTGACCTGCGCCTCTACCAGATCACCCCCCCACCCCCCCTCCTCCCTGACCTGCGCCTCTACCAGATCACCCCCCCCACCCCCCCTCCTCCCAGCTGTAGAGCAGAAAGCGACTAATGTTCTCTTCAGAGTTTGAGTCATGTCAAACATGAAGGTGCCACTTAACCAAGGGATAATCATTCATATCAGTGTGCTTGTTTTAAATCATTTGAATCATGAATATAGGTTATGTCTTCTTCAGAAGTGATGACTTGAATCACTTTGTATTACCACAGTTGACTCCTTGATCGACTAGAATCCTTATGGAGGGATTCAACCTCAAAGGACAGTGCCGAAGAGTCGTTTAACGCTTATTGAATCCCCTGTTTCCATCCGGAGGGGTTCTTCAGATAAGGTTAGGTAAATGAAGCATTCGTGACCGGACATTTTTAATTGAATCAGAGCATGATTAAGTCATTAAGCGTGTCTCGTATGTGATAGTTCCCAGTGAATTCTTCCAATATTCTTGCCTATTTACTTTCCTTCGGGGGGCGGGGAAAGTTCCATAAATGTCCAACCCTTGTTTTAAAAATCTCGAATGATCAGTAAGTCTGGTTACTTATTTTCTCCTCCTCTAAAGGACTTGAGGCATTATCTGTGGCTTCTGTGTCATTACTGGGCCTGTAACAGTGGTGGGGTGACTCACTGGTAACTGAGGAGAGCAGGTGGGTGGTGCTGCTGCTGGCATTTTGTAGCTGTGTGTTGGAATGTTTACATCAGGGTTCTGAAGTATGGGATCATTCTACGGTGCTCTCGGCTCCCTCTGCTGGCTGCAGTGTGTAACTGCACTCGGTGTGGTTTTTTTGTTGGACAAAAGCACATTGTACTTGAAAAGTAGAACTGCGTGTTGGATCAGAAGACCTCGGCAAGCCGCAGACTCCCTTTCTTACATTTTAAACTCGAATGTCAGAGAATCTTAAAAATCGCGTTATGTATGTTTTTTGGGCTCTACTTTTACAGTCTTTGTATCATGTGTTTAATAGTGCCGTTTTGTCCATTGAAATGTACCGCGGTCCTTGTGTTTCAGTTGAGCCCAGAGTTTATTGGTTCAACCAGAGGAATTATGGGGATTGTTTTGATAACTTCACAAGAATTGGGTCGCTGAACCGGCGCCATGGCAACACATACTGTAAATACTGATGGGATTGGGAGAATTTCTGTTCTTCTCGTTCAAATCCGAGGCTGTGATTTGACTCCTCAGAGCAGAAAGATAGAGAGAGTGAGTGAGTGGGTGTGTGTGTGTGTGTGTGTGTGTGGGAGGGAGGGAGGGGGAGGTGGTCGCAGAGTAGTTGCCATAGGACAGCAGTGTTAACCTCAGCAATGTGTTCAATCACATCTCATCCATTTTAACTCCCCTTTGGAGTGTCGAGACCACCGAGACAAAAAAAGGATGAAAAAAACATAAAAAATCTTCTCATGAAATGCAATCAAACTGAAGTCAGTATGAATGTAATGTGTATGTAAGAAAAAGACTTCAGTCTAATACTATAAATATATTTACAGTATATGTACATGCTTATAAACAAGGCTTCTAAAGCTACCAAAAGACCCTGGTAAAAGGCAACTTTGCTGCAGTGAATGCACAGCTTGTGTAGAAAGGTTGAATTAAACTGAGGCGGCTGCTCGATGTAGCCAACATACAAACTATGAGTTTAAACAGTATTCTGGTCCAGGTGTTTGTTCTGTATAGCAAAATGAATGAAAAAAGTGATTTGTCATCTTTTACTTTGTACTCTTGTGTATTTGTTCAATGTGTTTTAATAAATCCTCTCGACAACAGTTGGCCCCAGTGATTGCCAGTGAGTTTTTGAGCGATCCTGTGATGAAGAAGAGCTCTTCTGATTTCAAGGACAGGTACTGTGTGTGTGTGTGTGTGTGTGTGTAGGTGTGTGTAGGTGTGTGTGTGTGTAGGTGTGTGTGGAGGTGTGTGTGTGTGTAGGTGTGTGTGTGACAGGTGAGTACCACATAGAACCACAGAAAAACAGAACTATGTTTCCCTTATAGCAGGGGTCTCCAATCCTGGTCTTGGGTAGCCGCTGTCCTGAAGGTTTTAGATGTTTCCCTGCTCCGGCACACCTGATTCTAATGAAGGGGTTGTTATCAAGCTCTGTGGAGGTGTGCTGGAGCAGGGAAACATCTAAAAGCTTCAGGACAGCGGGCCTCGAGGACCAGGATTGGAGACCCCTGGGTTAGAGGATTTCTTGTTGGGACATTAGATAGCAGTGTTACGTCACAGCTTATCTGCTTACAGTATATCAGTGTAGCATGCCAGCCACAGTGCTTAGGAGCAGGAATAGAGAGTTCACTCAGCAGGTCAGAGACTGAAGCAGCATGTTAGACAGCCAATTAGATCGCTTATTGTCAAGCACTCCTGCCAGATTTTCACTCTTTCACTTTATTAAACTCTTTTCACTCTTTCACTTTATTAAACTCTTTATCTTTTTAAATAACTTGTTTCGCCCACTGTAACTCAGTTATAGATGTGTGCTTGTTTAGCCCAAATACGTTTAGTATTTAGGTTTAGTTTCCATGTTTTATAAAAGGTGTTATCAAGTCAAGTGTTGAAGTGTTCTACAGGCTCCGTCCCTAACTTCACCGAGTCTGCCTTAATACCTCTAGCCCCGCCCACTTAATCTGAATATCCTTACCCTCCAGGCTTCCTATTGGTCAAGGGCAGGACTTGTGGCTAAGAGCCCATTTGCCCGCTTTGTTGTGCTGTCTGTGGAGGCAGGGGGGCCGGAGAGAGAGAGAGAGGAAGGAAGGAAGGAAGGAGAGAAACCAAATAAAGCACCCAAAGAGGGGAGAGAGGGAACCGTGTTTGAAACAGAGAGGGAGGAGAGAAAGAAAGGGGAGGGGGCCCAGAGAGAGAGAGAGACGGAGGGTTAGAGGCAGGTGAGGAGCGAGAGAGAGAGAGGGAGAGAGAGAGAGAGGAGGAGGAGGAGGAGAGGGATTGTTACCTCATCTAGAGCGGTTAGTGTGCAGAGCGAGCGGAGCAGGGAAGAACTTAGTGTGGGAAAGTAAACAGAGACGGATATTTCCAGAGCGTTCTGTCACTGGGAGTCACCGTGTGTGTGTGTGTGTGTGTGTGTGTGAGGATCGCCGGGCTGAGGTGGAGAAACTGTCAGTTTGAAGACAGGAAGTTCATGGGAGGTTGTTGGGATTAAAAGAGTCCACAGGGGGGAGAGTCCTGAAGCTCGTCGGAGGAAATACTACTGAGGACAGGAAGGTGAGAGGTGTGTTTTAAATTGTCTTTCACACACACACACACACACACACACATGCTCACACACGCTTTCTTACTTTCCCTCTCTGTCCTCGCTGTCTCAGTCTTGTTGTTTGACGCTGTGTGAGCTCCTCCTCAACAAAGAACAGCTTTAACAGAGGGGGTCCAGGGATGGAGTGAGGGGGGGGTGGGGGTGGGGGGGGGTGGGGGGGGGGGTGGGGTGGGGTGGGTGTGGTGTTTTGTTCTTTTAAGCGTGGCCGTTTGGAACAGCTGACTAAGAGAGGACAAGCAGAGAGGAGGGGAGGGGGAGGAGAGGAGGAGAGGAGGAGGAGGGGGAGGAGGAGAGGAGAAACGCTGCACAGTGCTGAGCAGCAAATCAGCAACACACATCAATAACCGAGGACCGAAGGGTCGACCTTGTGAGAGTGCTGTGTTGTCAAGGGCAACATGACCCTGCCCCAGATCCGGTACTGGACACCCTGCAGCCCTGCCCTGCTCCCCTCCAATCAGACACAGGAACACAGTCTCTACCCTGCTCCCATCCAATCAGACACGGGAACACAGTCTCTACCCTGCTCCCATCCAATCAGACACGGGAACACAGTCCTGTACCCTGCTCCCATCCAATCAGACACAGGAACACAGTCTGTACCCTGCTCCCATCCAATCAGACACGGGAACACCAGTCTCTACCCTGCTCCCATCCAATCAGACAGGGGAACACAGTCTCTACCCTGCTCCCATCCAATCAGACACGGGAACACAGTCTGTACCCTGCTACCATCCAATCAGACACAGGAACACAGTCTGTACCCTGCTCCCATCCAATCAGACACGGGAACACAGTCTGTACCCTGCTCCCATCCAATCAGACACAGGAACACAGTCTGTACCCTGCTCCCATCCAATCAGACACGGGAAACACAGTCTCTACCTGCTCCCATCCAATCAGGACACAGGAACACAGTCTGTACCCTGCTCCCATCCAGTCAGACACAGGAACACAGTCTGTACCCTGCTCCCATCCAGTCAGACACAGGAACACAGTCTGTACCCTGCTCCCATCCATTCAGACACAGGAACACAGTCTGTACCCTGCTCCCATCCAATCAGACACAGGAACACAGTCTGTACCCTGCTCCCATCCAATCAGACACAGGAACACAGTCTGTACCCTGCTCCCATCCAATCAGACACGGAAACACAGTCTCTACCCTGCTCCCCTCCAATCAGACACAGGAACACAGTCTCTGCCCTGCTCCCATCCAATCAGACATGGGAACACAGTCCTCTACCCTGCTCCCATCCAGTCAGACACAGGAACACAGTCTGTACCCTGCTCCCATCCAATCAGACACAGGAACACAGTCTGTACCCTGCTCCCATCCAATCAGACACAGGAACACTAACGTTCATGCTGAGGGTGACAGGCACAGGCAGCCTCAGAGTCAGATGTCATGGATCCAGGATGATCTGTGATCTGACAGAGCCACCTCTCAGCCCTCTGCCCTGTTCTCAGCCACACCACACACAGCAGGCCTCCTTAGCCCCAAGCTACAGAGGGAGAAAGAGAAAGAGAGGGGGGGGAGGGGTGGGTGGGAGGGGAGGGAGGGGGGGAGGGTGGGAGGGGAGGGGGGAGAGGAGGAGGGAGGGAGGGTCCCCTCACCAGTCCAGTTTGGTTTGCTTCCTGGAGTACAATAGCTTCTCCACAGACAAATTTCACACTGCCTCCTCCCAAAGAAGAGGAGAGGGGGGAGGAGAGGGGGAGGAGAGGGGGGAGGAGAGGAGAGGGGGGGGGGGAGAGGGAGTGGGGGGAGGAGCGGGAGAGAGGAGAGAGGAGAGGAGTAGGGGAGGAGTGGGGAAAAGGGGGAGGAAAGGGAGAGAGGAGAGGAGTGGGAGAGGAGCGGGGAAAGGGGGAGGACAGAGAGTAAAGATAGAGGGAGAAGGGGGAGAGGAGATGAGAGGAAGAGAGAGAGAGAGGGGGGGGAGGGGGAGATGGCACAAGGGGACCTCACAATGAATCCACATTTTGGACAAGTGCTGTGTTTGTGGAGCTGGGTCTAGATGGCACAGCATTCCTTCAATTCCACTTTTGTTCACTTTCATTTTTTTCTCTCTCTTTCCCCCAGTCAGACAATTCGAAGCAGTATTTACAATCCATGCATGTCCTGCCTTGGGAGCATATCCCACAAAGAAAGCCCTATCAATGAGACCTCACTCTCCACACACACACAACACACACACACACACACACAGTTGATGCTCTCACTGCATCCCAGGGGGAACAGATAGCGATGTCACAGCCCAGCGATGATGTCATGGTGAACAGGCTGTGACACTTCCTGGTATGACTGGGATGCAGTTTGACTGGTTTATTTGCAGGTAGACGTTTGGCTGTGAGTGAGTGGGTGTGTGTGAGTGTGTGTGTGTGTCAGTTTCAGGTTTGTTTAAACCTGTAACTGGCTACGCTTTGCATGAGGTGAACCAAACAATGTAGCACGCTGATTCATATAGGAAATGTGTTAAGGTTAGGGGTGGAGCTCAAGAGGTTCAAAGGTTCAATTCCCCAGTGGGACAGTTCATTGCCGTGGAGAAAAGCATTCTCAAAATGAACGCCTGATTCAAATCAGTCATAAGTGACTGAATTTGTCTGACTGCCTTTTAGACTCGTGCATGGAAGGCTGGTCTAACACACCCCCTTATCCTCATACTTTGTAGACAACAGGTCACATGACCTCCTTCAGTGTTCCGTTTCACATCATATGATGTCACGAGGCACTCTGCTTTGATCTGAAAGCATAACAGACGCTCACCTGCTGTTTATTGACCACTTCCCTATGGTGGGTTTGGTTCCTGATAGAACACAGCCCTTAACTACGAGGCCTTCAGCACAGGACGCCTCCACACCAACGCCCCAAAGACAAAGCTCTCCAAAAACAGCCTCCCTCGACTTGTGAGAGATGGGCTGAGGACTCAGCTCTCTGAGGGGAGAGGTGAGGAGAGAGAGGTGAGGAGAGAGAGGTGAGGAGAGAGAGGTGAGGAGAGAGAGGTGAGGAGAGAGAGGTGAGGAGAGAGAGGTGGGGAGAGAGGGGTGAGGAGAGAGGTGAGGAGAGAGAGGTGAGGAGAGAGAGGTGAGGAGAGAGAGGTGAGGAGAGAGATGGTGAGGAGAGAGAGGTGAGGAGAGAGGTGAGGAGAGAGAGGTGGGGAGAGAGAGGTGAGGAGAGAGGTGAGGAGAGAGAGGTGAGGAGAGAGAGGTGAGGAGAGAGAGGTGAGGAGAGAGAGGTGAGGAGAGAGAGGTGAGGAGAGAGAGGGGATCTTAGAGGAAGGTTAAGAGAGCGTCAGACGTTTACTGGCAGTGTGAGGGAAAACACCCCACAGTGAAGAGGAGAGGAGTCAGACAGGCTGGTGTAGAGGTGGTGTGGAGGTTAGACAGGCAGGGGTGTGGAGGTTAGACAGGCAGGGGTGTGGAGGTTAGACA
>CM059317.1:18777671-18808337 GCA_030340685.1 Protosalanx chinensis | reverse complement strand
GGGATGAAGGCCAGGGTTCCTGGTCCTTAATTAGCAGATCTCTCCAGGCTTGTTCTAATGCTGGAAGCCCTGCTCTAGCTTAGCTGGTGTCTTTCAGCTGCCTGCCTGAATGGCTGGCTGGTTGACTGGACATGTATTTTTTAGTCTTTTTGCCTGCTGTCTTGCCTGGCTATCTGTTTGTCAAACTGTTTATGTGGGTACTGTCTGTCAGTGGCTGTCTGGATGTATGGTCTCCTGCCTTCCTGGTTGTAGGTCTGGATGCTTGGCTGGCTGTCCAGCTGTATAGCCTGGCTGTCTAGTTATGTCACACTTTAATGGGAGTTTTGGCGCCCCTGTGTGTGTGGTTAAAGCCTCAGAGAGCTAACACAGCAGTTTGCATGGCAGAGGACCTCCTTTTTGAAAGCTACTCTTTGCTTTGCTTTATGGCTCAGCTTTATGAAGGGTGGACATCAGTCAGTCTTTTTCCTGTGTCGTTAGACGATGATGGAGAGAGATGGCTGTGCAGAAAGGATCCACTGCAGTCTCTCTCTGACAGACTAGACCGACCTAACAACACCTCACAGTAGTGGATAGAAGGTGCTGGAATATGGCCTGCTGTAGCAGCCTGGAGCTGGACACTGACTGAGGCAGGCGAGGCAGGCGAGGCAGGCGAGGCAGGTGTGGGCCCCCCCCCCCCCCCCCGTCCCTTCTCATTCTCATGCCTTCACTCTTCTTCTCTTTGACCTTGTCTCCTCCTCTCCTTCATCCTCCTCCACTCTTCCCTCCTCTTCTCTCTCCCCCCCTTCACGTCATTCCCTCCTCTTGTCTCTCATCTCCCCCCCCCCCCCCTCCCGGATGAGACTAGGGACTCTGTATTTGCCGTCCTCCTAAGAACAGTGACACCTTGTCACACTGGGTAATCAAGACCTAATGAGCCTGTTCAGGCAGGCATTAGTGCTCCAAGGGGTTTACCCTCCCCCTCCCTCCCTCCCTCCCCCTCCCACCCCTCCCTCCCTCCTGAGGAGCTGGATCCCCAGGCAGGGCGGGGAAGCTCCAGTGTCTCTGTCACGCTCCCCTGCCCAGCTCAGCGCTCCCAGCCTCCCTCCCTCCCTCCCTCCCTCCTGCTCTCCCTCCCTCCCAGCCTCCCTCCCTCCTTCCCTCCCTGCTCTCCCCATGTAAGCAAGGCCGGGTTCGGCTAGCGACCACCTCGGCTGTCAGTCGGATGAACGGTCGCTGCCTCCCTCCTCACCTGCCGATCAGTACGAGTTCACGAGCCACCGTACCGCCTGCCTCTGTGTGCGGAACCCAGCCTGAACACGATGAGGTCAAGCTGTGGTACCCCCCCCCCCCCCCCCCCTGCTAATCCCTCACCTGGTTTGTCTTTTGGAAAGGTTTCCAGAAGGTCGTTGGTTTGGTTTGACAGCAGAATGTTCGGGAAGGCTGTGGGGCGCTGGGTTAAGAGCAGGGTTAGCTCTGGAGTTAGACTCGCTCTGTACTCTCATTTACCTCAGACTTGGACTGTGTTCGCAAACTTTTTGTTGTTGTTGCACAAAGTCCTTATTTATTTTGTTTATTAAGGAGTTTTTTTCTAATGTTAGGTTCTAAAATCCTTTGAATTATGGACTCCTGAAGGTGAAATCCGCGTTGAGGGAAAGCGGGGGGGGGGGGGGGGGGGGGGGGGGGGGGGGGGGTAACTTCAGGCACTTCAAAATGGGAGAGGTTCCCATTCCTGTGTCTAAGCTGAGGCAGACGCTCGCGCTGAAGAGGAGTCAATTAAAAGAGGAGAAACATCAAAGGCTCCTGGTCTCTGAAACAGAGGAGGAGGAGGGAGGAGGAGGAGGTCCCCCTGGCAAGGGCACAGGAACAGGTGCTAATCCCTTCTTCTCCGGAGCGCCCTGCAACCCCCCCCCCCTCACCCACCCCTCACTCGCTGACTAATCTCCGGCCCTCGACTCGGAGGGCAGAGTGATAGGAGCGCGGGGGGGGGGGGGGGGGGGGGCATGCATAACCCTGATAAGGGCCTGTTGTGGTTTCATGTGCTACTCATTAAGAGTGCGTGTGCCTGAAAACTAGCTCTTCTTTGTGTTGTCATAGAAGGGATGTTGTGGTGGGGGGGGGGGGGGGGGGTGGGGGGTGTGGGGGGGGGGGAGGGTGGGGGTGTGGGGGGGGGGTTGTGGGAGTGGGGGGGGGGGGCAGCATGTCCTTGGCTTTGTGGCAGTCTGGGGAGGAGACATGGAGCAGTGGAAGAGAGGGAGGGAAGAGAGAGAGAGAGACAGGAAATTACATCATGCATGTTCAATTCAGCAGGTTTGCTAAGAGTGATACAGCCAGTCCATGACAAAGTTCAGAACAATTATCTTTGACAAACGTTGTACAGCAATTAGCTGAGAGGAGAACTAGTGTCTGCCTGTTGACTGACAGGGTCGTCACACTGTTAACGGTAACGAGGGGGAAAAATGAAGCTTCGCAACAATTAGTGAGACGAACATCCATGTACTCTGTGGTTAACAAGCTGCATCACAGGAAGCCTTGAATAGTTGACAACCTGCCTCAGTGATTCTAACCCCTCCACCCCTCCACCCCTCCCCCCCACCCCTCCACCCCTCCACCCCCCACCCCTCCACCCCCCCACCCCCACCCCTCCACCCCTCCCCTCCAGAGGTTCGAGGTCCACCCAGACCCCATGGTCAGCGTGGCCCACATGGTACGAGCCGGAGGCGGGGTGTGGATGGCGTTCTCTGAGGGTTCCTCCATCCGCCTGTTCCACACCGAGACTCTGGAACACCTGCAGGAGATCAACATTTCTACCAGGGCTACCCTGCTCAGCCCAGGTACACACACACACACACACACCCTGCTCAGCCCAGGTACACACCACACACACACACCCTGCTCAGCCCAGGTACACACACACACACACACACCCTGCTCAGCCCAGGTACACACACACACACACACACCCTGCTTAGCCCAGGTACACACACACACACCCTGCTCAGCCCAGGTACACACACATGTATGGATGGTTGGATGGATGTTTGGTTGGATGGTTGGATTGATGGTTGGATGGAGGGATGGTTGGATGGATGGATGGATGGTTGGTTGGATGGTTGGATGGATGGTTGGATGGATGGTTGGATGGATGGTTGGATGGATGGATGGTTGAATGGATGGTTGGATGGATGGTTGGATGGTTGGATGGATGGTTGGATGGATGGTTGGATGGATGGATGGATGGTTGGATGGATGGTTGGATGGATGGTTGGATGGATGGATGGTTGAATGGATGGTTGGATGGATGGTTGGATGGTTGGATGGATGGTTGGATGGATGGTTGGATGGATGGATGGTTGGATGGATGGTTGGATGGATGGTTGGATGGATGGTTGGATGGAGTTAATAAGAACAAATGAAGGCAGGGGCAGCTGAGACAAAGCTTTTCATTCCTGGGGGTTGCCATGGAAACACTCTTGTCTTTTCTTCAACGTCCCTGGAATGTTGGTATCATGCCAGGTATCATGCCCCCCCCAGTCTCTCTCTCCCTCCCTCCCTGCCTCCCTGCCTCTCTCTCTCCCTGCCTCTCTCTCTCTCTGTCTCTCTCTCTCTCTCTCCCTCTCTGTCTCTCTCGCTCTCTCTCTCTCCCTCTCTGTCTCTCTCTCTCTCTCTCCCTCTCTCTCTCTCCCTCTCTCTCTCTCTCTCTCTCTCTCTCTCTCTCTCTCTCTCCCTCTCTCTCTCCCTCTCTCTCTCTCCCTCTCGCTCCCTCTCTCTCTCCCTCTCTCTCTCTCTCCCTCTCTCTCTCTCTCTCTCTCCCTCTCTCTCTCTCCCTCACTCTCTCTCTCTCTCTCTCTCCCCTCTCTCCCTCACTCTCTCTCTCTCTCTCTCTCTCCCTCCATCTCTATCCGACTTCCTCTCCTTTCGTTTCACGTTTTTTTCTAGTTTCTCTCTTCTTTTCTTTCTTCTATGTCTTTGTTTCCGTCCCCCCCTTTTCATTTCCCTCTCTCCCTCCTTCACATCCCCCCACCTCCTCGCTCCTCCGTCTCTCCATGGTTCCTCCTCCATCTCCTGTATCCCCCTCAGAATGCTGCAGACACCAGCTTCCTCTCTGGCTCCCATCCTTCTAACAGGATGAAATATTTAGAGTGGAGCTCGGGTCTAGGCTGCGTGCCTACGTGTGTGTGTGTGTGTGTGTGTAAACAGGGAGGAAACAGATCCAAGTATGAGTGTCAGGTCCCACACACACACACATTCACTCACATTCACATTCACTCCCTCAGTCATTCCAATGCAGCATCTGGGTTGGTGTTTGTTTTTCAAATGGTGGGCTTTCCTTGACCACTGTGGATTTCCAAACTGCGTCTTTATCGTTTGTTTTCAGTTTAATCATCTCACTCTCTCTCAGCCCGATCAAGGAACTGAACCCAGGTCTGCGAGGGAGATGTTCTTTAGGTTAAACCTGAGGGTGTTTGTTGTTTCCAAGAGCTATTCCAGGATTAATGCTAACAAATGCCAAAGAATAGACCGATCAAAACTAGGTTTAGAATCTGCCAATCAAAAGAGCCGTCGGAATCGACCGATCAGACCAGCTTTAAGAATAGACCAATGAGAACAGCCGTATTAATCGACCAATCAAAACTGCCGTAGGAATCGACCAATCAAAAGACCCGTAAGAATCGGCCAATCAAAACTAGGTTTAGAATGGACCAATCAAAACTAGGTTTAGAATGGACCAATCAGACGAGCCGTAAGAATTGACCAATGAAAACAACCGTAAGAATCAAAACAACCGTAAGACCAATGAAAACAGTTACTCGCAAGACTGCTTGTTGCAATATCGTTCAAAATGACGCAAAGTGTGAATCCACTATAACACGTTAAGCATTTTACACTCCTGTGCATGTGGATCTCCAGTAACCAGGCTGTGGACGCACCCTGTCCAAGCACCTCTACGGTTTCCTCTAAAGCTGTGCTTTCAACACAACCACCAGAGATGCTCCAACATCAACCACAGTCTGGTGTCCGTACAGCTCTGAGTTAACAGACTCTTCATCCCTGTCATGAGGACACACCACAGAACTAGAATAAAGGCTGCCATGGTCACTTCACTTTCTTGCCGTCGGAAGAGTTACGACAATTATTTCAGTCGTGGCGGACGCCTTGAGGCGAGGTGACGAGGTCACGGTACCTTCCAGAGCTTAGCTGACTCTGAGGTCATTTCCTGTGGGAGCCAGAGCTTCCTGTCCTGTTGGAACCAGACTGAGGGGGAGATGAGAAGAGCTGGTGGAGGATGGAGGTTAGCAGCAGAGAGGGACTCTGGGTCTCTTGGGTCCACCGGGAAAGGAAAACTGTGTTTCCAAGCAGATGTCCTGATGTCCGGAGTGTTCACCCCCTTCTGAAGATAAGTCCTCTCTGTGCTCGCGGATACACATGAAACACTGATGGAGTTACTGTACATATCAATGCCTCCTCCTCCTCCCTCTCTCTCTATCTTCCCCCTGTCTGTTCCCAGGGCATTGGTCCTAAGTGATGAGGGGGACATGCATTAATGATAGACTGTCCTCTGTAATTCCCACACGTTCACAGGATTACCCAGCCGTGCTCTGCTGGGACTCTCACAGGCGAGAAACACAAGGGAAGTTTCTCAAGCTGAAAGGACGAGAAAAAAATGGAAGGAAAAAATATGGAGAAAAAAAACTCCACTTTCTAAGGGGTTTAATAGTGCTTTCCTTTAGGGAATTGGTGGGGGAAAAAAAGGAAATTCCAAAAAGTCCTCAGTGACATATCGCAAGGAAACATTTATCTTTGGGGAGATCTTTCTGTTTTTTTAATGGTAAACAGCAGCTCCCTAGATAAACCTTAAAGAACTGGAGGTGGAAGATATCTGGAGGTTAAGCTACACCTCCTTAATCTCAAGTGTCTTTGACGTTATCCTACTTTAGGCTTGTGGCTCGCAGCTCGGTAACGCCCTCACGCTGCTGAATCCACTCTGGATGTCATTGCTAACCCTGGAGTGGGAGCCGCAATGGAGTCACTCCTCTGCCTCATCTATCGACAAGCCGCTATAAATAGACGCAGTGTTTAATGTATGCGCAGCCGCAGCTGATATTCAGCTGTATAGACTCATGGATACTCCTGTGTTTCTGACTAGTGACTCGTTTACTGTCATTTGCCCATCGACTTGCATCCCGTTTCCAGCTCCTCTCCTTCCTCCCCCTCCTCCCCCTTCTCCCCCTCCTCTCCCTCCTCTCCCTCCTCCCCCTCCTCCCCCTCCTCCCCCTTCTCCAACAATACCTACAAATGTGGGTTTGTTTTGAGTCCTGTGAGCTGAATCCGTTATTCTGCCATAGAACCTGGGGCCAGCCAGCAGACCAGGAAACACACATCCTCTCTGCCAGCAGACCAGGAAACACACATCCTCTCTGCCAGCAGACCAGGAAACACACATCCTCTCTGCCAGCAGACCAGGAAACACACATCCTCTCTGCCAGCAGACCAAGAAACACACATCCTCTCTGCCAGCAGACCAGGAAACACACATCCTCTCTGCCAGCAGACCAGGAAACACACATCCTCTCTGCCAGCAGATCAAGAAACACACATCCTCTCTGCCAGCAGACCAGGAAACACACATCCTCTCTACCAGCAGACCAGGAAACACACATCCTCTCTGCCAGCAGACCAGGAAACACACATCCTCTCTGCCAGCAGATCAAGAAACACACATCCTCTCTGCCAGCAGACCAGGAAACACACATCCTCTCTACCAGCAGACCAGGAAACACACATCCTCTCTGCCAGCAGACCAGGAAACACACATCCTCTCTGGCAGCAGACCAGGAAACACACATCCTCTCTGGCAGCAGACCAGGAAACACACATCCTCTCTACCAGCAGACCAGGAAACACACATCCTCTCTGCCAGCAGACCAGGAAACACACATCCTCTCTGCCAGCAGACCAAGAAACACACATCCTCTCTGCCAGCAGACCAGGAAACACACATCCTCTCTGCCAGCAGACCAGGAAACACACATCCTCTCTGGCAGCAGACCAGGAAACACACATCCTCTCTGCCAGCAGACCAGGAAACACACATCCTCTCTACCAGCAGACCAGGAAACACACATCCTCTCTGCCAGCAGACCAGGAAACACACATCCTCTCTGCCAGCAGACCAGGAAACACACATCCTCTCTGGCAGCAGACCAGGAAACACACATCCTCTCTGGCAGCAGACCAGGAAACACACATCCTCTCTGCCAGCAGACCAGGAAACACACATCCTCTCTACCAGCAGACCAGGAAACACACATCCTCTCTGCCAGCAGACCAGGAAACACACATCCTCTCTGTAATTGGACGAAGTCTGTCACAGTGGAGATCACATGACCGCTGGTGTGATTCAATTACGGTTGCCGTGGATATTAAGTGGTGCTTCAGATAACTGGGTCATGGTACTGTAGCTGAAAGACCACACACACACACACGCTGTCTCACACACACACACACACACATGAACGCAAGTGACGACCACTTCAGCAGAGATCCAGTTTTCCCTCTGGTGTTGTGTGGAAGCTTCACTGTGGGCCTCCATGCTGTTTGCATGAGTGTGGGTCACCCTCCTCTGCTAATTGCTGAGAGCCTCGTAGAAACATGAGAACAAACAGCCGAGTGGAACCTTCCGGTGAGTGATGCAGGCCTCTGACCTGTGGAAGCAGAGAGGAGCTGGGGAGCGTTTAGCAGCAGAGTGGGTGGATGGGGATGAGTTTCGTGAGGAAATGTGTCCGTAAACCAACAAACATGAGCATTGAGGGTGGGGGGTACAAGCTGTTTTTTGGGGGGGGGGGATTATGTTTAAAAAAAATACCACAGTGTTATTAGACTTACGGTTAGCATGGTTACGTTGGCAGCGGACTCACTGACAGTATCTGACCCACAAACCGGGTGTTTTAAGGATATGGGACATGCAGATGTGTTGTTGTGTCAGGACACTTGACACTGTGAGGCTTGAGCTAGATGCGTGATTTGACCTTTTTATTGAGTACCGAATGTCCACATGGTGCGGTCACATGACAGTCACATGGTGCGGTCACATGACAGTAATATGGTGCAGTCACATGACAGTCACATGGTGCAGTCACATGACAGTCACATGGTGCGGTCACATGACAGTCACATGGTGCGGTCACATGACAGTCACATGGTGCAGTCACATGACAGTAATATGACAGGATATCCTGCGTCAGTCCAGCTGTCATCATCTCTTATCTTCATAAGACCTCGCCTCTTCACCATTTCTGGTTAGCAGCTGTGTAATTGAGCTTTCTGAAGTTACTGTCCATTAGAGCTTAAATTACAAAATACATCTGTCTGTCCAAGATAGCTGGTCCATTTCTCAAAATAAAGTTACAGATGGGATCGTGAAACTTTAATCTATGTATTTATTGCATCTACAACTTTCTTTACTTGAGTTGGCCAAACATGTGACAGTGTTTCGCACAATAAACGTACAGCAAATCTAAACAAATCATTTAAGAGTTGCCAGGTATTTGATCACAAATAAAGGTTTTCCTTATCTTACACATACAGAGAATAAGGATGTGATCATGTCGTTTCTTTACATCTCTTCAATTAAACTAAAGACACTGCTCATTTAGCGGACACTTTTAACGACCAACAGACTCAACATGCAGAAAGTTCACCAGAAGACCATGGATCAGAGCGTTTCCATGGTCACAGCCTGACATGTTTACCAAACACAGCTCAAACAAACAAACAAACAGCCTTGTTTCAGCCGTGGCAGAACGCTGTTCGTATCTCGGCAACGGTGGAACAGTAACATGGAACATGTGTTACCTCAGCGAGCTTGCGGTTCCTGTCAGACACGCGTGTGTGAGCTTGTGTTTGTTGTGTGCAGGCCAGAAGATACGTGTCACCAGCCTCCTCATCTGCCAGGGCCTGCTGTGGGTGGGCACTGCCCAGGGCATCATCATCACCCTGCCTGTCCCCAAACTGGAGGGCATACCCAAGATCACAGGTACGGCCCACTGGCCCAAAAACTAAAACATAAGACCCATTTAGAACTACAACACAATTATTTATGTTGTATACAATATACAACAACAATCCGATCAAACATGAGTTTACAAAAGAAGGAATGCGTTTGGGTCAGGAAGATTCTGCATGTGGACATTTTGTTTTCAAGATTCCTTTTTGGTCTTTTTGAGTCCAGTGTTCCGTATCGTAGCGTGTTACACCCCGTCCTAACTCTCCTGCTTGTGCCCCACAGACACAGCGTCCTAACTCTCCTGCTTGTGTCCCACAGACACAGCGTCCTAACCCTCCTGCTTGTGTCCCACAGACACAGCGTCCTAACCCTCCTGCTTGTGTCCCACAGACACAGCGTCCTAACTCTCCTGCTTGTGTCCCACAGACACAGCGTCCTAACCCTCCTGCTTGTGTCCCACAGACACAGCGTCCTAACCCTCCTGCTTGTGTCCCACAGACACAGCGTCCTAACTCTCCTGCTTGTGTCCCACAGACACAGCGTCCTAACTCTCCTGCTTGTGTCCCACAGACACAGCGTCCTAACCCTCCTGCTTGTGTCCCACAGACACAGCGTCCTAACTCTCCTGCTTGTGTCCCACAGACACAGCGTCCTAACTCTCCTGCTTGTGTCCCACAGACACAGCGTCCTAACCCTCCTGCTTGTGTCCCACAGACACAGCGTCCTAACTCTCCTGCTTGTGTCCCACAGACACAGCGTCCTAACTCTCCTGCTTGTGTCCCACAGACACAGCGTCCTAACTCTCCTGCTTGTGTCCCACAGACACAGCGTCCTAACCCTCCTGCTTGTGTCCCACAGACACAGCGTCCTAACCCTCCTGCTTGTGTCCCACAGACACAGCGTCCTAACCCTCCTGCTTGTGTCCCACAGACACAGCGTCCTAACTCTCCTGCTTGTGTCCCACAGACACAGCGTCCTAACCCTCCTGCTTGTGTCCCACAGACACAGCGTCCTAACTCTCCTGCTTGTGTCCCACAGACACAGCGTCCTAACCCTCCTGCTTGTGTCCCACAGACACAGCGTCCTAACTCTCCTGCTTGTGTCCCACAGACACAGCGTCCTAACCCTCCTGCTTGTGTCCCACAGACACAGCGTCCTAACTCTCCTGCTTGTGTCCCACAGACACAGCGTCCTAACCCTCCTGCTTGTGTCCCACAGACACAGCGTCCTAACTCTCCTGCTTGTGTCCCACAGACACAGCGTCCTAACTCTCCTGCTTGTGCCCCACAGGAAAGGGCATGACCTCTCTGAATGCCCACTGTGGACCGGTGGACTTCCTGGTGGCCACGTCCAGCATCCTGTCACCTGACCTCCTAAAGCGGGACTCTGTGGCTGAGGGTCCGGACTCAGCGTGTGGAGGAGAGGAGCGCAGTGACTCGTCTTCCCAGGAGTCTTTGCAGCACTCAGGATCCTCCCACGGCGGCGACGGGGGGCGGGGCAAGGGGCGGGGCGTGCTGCTCCAGTACCGCCTGCGATCCACAGCGGGCTTGCCCGGGCGCCCGCTGACGGCGGGCGGGGACGAGGCGTCCGATTCGTCCCTGGAGTCTCTGGAGCACAGCATGGAGGACGGCTCCATCTACGAGCTCAGCGACGACCCCGACATGTGGGTGCGAGGGCGGCCCTGCGAGCGCGACGGGGGCCGCAAGGACAGGGTCACCTCGGCGGCGGTGGTTTCGGGTGGGAGGGGCTTCCGGAGGCTGAGGGAAGGAGTGGCGGCCGGCGGCGCCGGTGGGGCGGAGTCTTCGGAAAACATTCTGATGGTGTGGCAGCTGCCGTTGACCGTGTGAGCTGCGAGGGGGAGGGGGGCCCCCCCAGGCCCGGGGGTCCGGGGCCAATAGGAGGCTGTGGTTCCCCCCAGCAGGGCCAGGAGGACTAGATGGAGCTGCTGGTGTGAGACAAGCTCCTCGATGTGGCTCCACATTAGCTCGTACCAGAGTCCCCATCACTCTCATCCCTCCAGAAGCTCCTAAGCTGGTCCACTGATCAGCCCAACTCTCAGCACCTAAACCCAGCTCCATACTTTAATCAGGTCCGGCTGCGCTAACACAATTACACAACCCTTGGCACAGCGCACACAGCCACACAGCCACACACACACACACACACAAATGTTCAAACCCCTCTTTTGTGAGGAGCAGTGGACTGTGTTCCTTAGAGGGAGTCTTTGTAGTGTGTGCCATGCTGCAGTTCTGGGGAAGCTTTCATCATCTCCTCTGGGACAGTTTTCATCTATCTGGAGCTCCGACACAGAACACCACGCCCACTTTCACTAAGTACACCGACGCCAGCGTGAAGCCATCCATCGCCTGGCAACCGGACTGACGTCAGAGACGCTGCGACTCGATGACTTATCGGTTATTGACTAATACATGAGAGAGTTGAAACTCTACCGTCGTTAATAGATCACTGTGGTTTTCTTTAAGTAGAAGAAGTAGCTTTAGTGGAATGTACATAATACTGACCCGTCCATTGATCACAAGGCCTTATAACGAAGTAGTTAGGTAGTGAAATAAATGACTTTGCTAGGTTGTTAATGAACCACAGACTGTAGCTAACAGCTTGTTTTGAAGCGATCGATAACACACAAATGAAGTCTGTTACCTGAAGTGTGTTTGTGTTGAAAGCCACACGAGTCACGGAGACTAAATGTGTTACAGTGTGTGTGTGTTACAGAGCGTGTCGCAAAGCACACTTAAGAGCATGTGTATCCGGCCATGTCTGAAAGCTCTACTTCAGGGGTGTGCAATCCTGGTCCTCGAGTGTCGCTGTCCTGAAGGTTTTAGATGTTTCCCTGCTCCAGCACACCTGATTATAATGAAGGGGTCGTTATCAAGCTCTCTGGAAGCCTGATATATCTATATCTGTATGTATCTATATACAAAGCTAGGGAGAAATCGATGGTTATCTGACTGTCAGTTCTCCCTCCTGCTCCTGCAGCCTACAGTGTCACGATAATGTAGCACAGTGGTCCTCAACCCTGGTCCTCAGGGCCCACAGTCCTGCATGTTTTAGATCAGTGGTCCTCAACCCTGGTCCTCAGGGCCCACAGTCCTGCATGTTTTAGATCAGTGGTCCTCAACCCTGGTCCTCAGGGCCCACAGTCCTGCATGTTTTAGATCAGTGGTTCTCAACCCTGGTCCTCAGGGCCCACAGTCCTGCATGTTTTAGATCAGTGGTCCTCAACCCTGGTCCTCAGGGCCCACAGTCCTGCATGTTTTCGATGTTTCCCTGCTCCAACACACCTGATTCTAATGAACGAGTCACTATGAAGCTCAGCAGAAGCCTGATAATGACTCATTCATTTGAATCAGGTGTGTTGGAAGGGGGAAACATGTAAAACATGCAGGACAGTGGAGCCCTGAGGACCAGGGTTGAGGACCACTCATGTAGATTAACATGATCTAGCCTCCCTGACCTGGGAGGGGTCTTCAGGCCAGAAGCAACCCCGCCATCCTGGAACAGAACACTTTGAAGTTTGTAATGAAAGAACGCCGTAAAAAAAAGTTGGGGAAGATAAGAACGATGTCGAGAAATAAGAGTTTGCGTTTCCTGTGGGATCGCTAAGGGTTCCGGTGCTGAAGGAAAGCAGGACTTGATAGAGAGTAGACGATGATCAGGAACCATCCATGAAGGGGTTCTGTTGGCTGACAGAAGGTCGTATATCTTCCAGTCCTTGGAGACATTTTTACTAAACGTTATGGATGTTTGTTCGTCATCTCAGCATTAAAATGCGAGCGCTTCTCAGCCCAGGTCAGGGTCTGGGTATAATCTCCTGGCTGTCCTAGACCTGCCGACACAGACACTGTGCCCCCCCCCCCCCCCCCCCGCTACAGAACTCCAGACAATGAAAATTCATACTCCTTGTCCACTTCTCGCTCTCCTTCCAGAAGGTTATGGAGATTCTCTGCCAGGATAAAGGACATGGTGGTCGAGCGGCCTTTATCAAATATACATACTGTGTGTGAAGCCAGTCTGGCGTTTTCACATACAGCAGATAGACTATAAAGTTGAAGACACAACCGATACACAACATCCCCCCTCTGTTGTCCCTTTGACCTAAGGACACACAGCACAAACTCTTGTCTGTTTGTCACATCTAATGAATTATTAATGTGATTTTCATAGTTGAAAAATAATGTGTCCTCCTAACAGTATTGTGGTAGATTAGCTGGAACATTAGACACACAGATCCTGGTGAGTCTTGCTTCGACTCAGTACTTAGGAAGAGGATTTGTGGTAAGAAACTGTTCTGGATGGTTCCTCAGCCCATGTCCATTAATAAACATGTGCTTAATAAACACGTTAACATGTTTCTCCTTCATATTTCAGTGTGTAACGTCTTGCCTGGGGTGGTACAGTAGTGAATCATTCCTTCATGGAGATAGATAGATGAACCTTTATTTGTCCTCCAGGAGGTGGAAATTGCAGAATTTTTTATTTTAATATAATATTATTGTGGTCTGTTATTCCTCGTCATAGATCGTTGTGTGTGTTGGACTTTGAAGTGCTTTTGGCTTCTGTCAGAATGAATGCAGGGGGCTTTAGGTCCTGAACACACGCAGCTACCCAACCACCTCCTTTACATACACATCATCAGGCATCCCCCAGTGACATATAACACAGTTATTTCCACATGGCTGCTGTGTGTGTGTGTGTGCGCACGAGCGGATTCTGTGTGTGCGTGTGCCCTTGTGAGTGTGTTGCGTGCACGTGTGTGTGTGTGTTCATGTTAATATGCGTGGGTCTGTGTGTCCTTGTCGGTGTGTATATGCTGCTCCCTGGCCTGTCCACCCCCCCCCCCCAACCCTCACGTGCAGAGGTGAAGTATCCTGCCCAGCCTGCCTGCTGAGAGTGCCTGATGGACCGTGAGGAAGATGATGGACCGTGAGGAGGATGGTTCCATCCGAGATGGGCCTTTCTCTGCGCCAGCTGGAGAAATAACCAGTAAAGGTCACGGATGGCATAAACTATGAATGATGTCCTGGTTAGAGAGACAGTGGGAGTGATCCCCCTCCCCACCCCTTCCCTCTCCCCTCTCCATACTCCCCTGCTGAAAAACCTGTTCATTGACAGCATCAGTGACCTCTTCCTGGCTACTGAGATCTCAATGAACGCAGGAAAAATGCAATAGAATGGACTGGCTAATTACGCTAACGGATGGTTGCTGTATTTCAGTGATGTTCGTCCCTCAGGCCGACAACAGGGCCAGCGAGCTCTTATCATAGCTGCTGCCGTGCCGTGTAATCGCTGCCATCGCCCCCAAAAGCTCGCCAATACACCCTAATACACGAGTTAGTATACAGAGAACCGCAGCGCAGACGACACAGAATGGGATTCCGTTCCATTAATAAGGCTCATCTGTCTCTCTGAGTGAATGTGTGTAATCTAAGCATTGTTTGCTTTGCATTTTTCATTTTCTCTGCAAATTTCTCATTTGCCAAGCTGCTTATTCACAGGCGTTCTCTTGAGAGGCTGGGGATCCAGGCAGCACAATGAGGCCGGGGCTGGAGAGAGAGAGGCTGGATGAAGATCGCACAGCGTCACAAAAACACTGTCTGCTGAGGGAGGCAGAGGAAGGTGACGCTATCTGATGAAACTCTGTTGAATCGTAGCTCGTTCCTGGGTAAGCAACCAAACAACACAACCATCCAGGGTGTGTGTGTGTGTGTGTGTGTGTGTGTGTGGGTGGATGGTGGGGGGGGGGGGGGTCCAAATAAAAAAACGGCCCAAAAAAGTCTCCTCAGATTTGCTGCGCAGGCGTTTTTCTGTCACTAAGTTAAACAGTGACGCATATGTGAGTGTTTTTTCGATCCTTTTTTATATATATTTTTTTAAGGATGACGGAGTTCACAAAACCTCCTTTTCTGAACCTTTCTATAGATATTCCTGCCAATTAACCCCGGCCGGGGAGATTTGCCTATCTGGAGCCCCAGCTTTGCGCTGGTGCGGCTGCCGGCGTCGCTCTCCCTGCGTCTCAGGTATAATTTGCATGGCTCGGTCAAGGCTAAACCCAGAGCGGTCTGAGCGTCGTAGTTTGAAGGCTTCTCCTGCTTTATCTACTGCCTCCTAAAAGCCGGCTGTATTTGCATTACTTTTCAATTCCGCCAGCGTGGCAGCGCCGGGTGATAAAGAGTGAACGGCACACAGGACCAACCTTCCTCCACAAAGGAGGATGATGATTAGCATACGGAGATGCAAGGACACATCGCCCAGCTCGCGCTGTATTCTACTGGGTCTGGTTTTCTCAATCGATTTAGCACATTTCTCTAAACTCTTTGAAACTGTCAGCACAGCCTTCCTGCCTATTGTCACACGAGGGAGAATACAACACACAGGACTCAACACAGCGGGACACACACCACGCTACACAACACAGCGTGTCACACACACACACACACACACACCACAGTACACACCTCACTAGCCCACACATCACGCTGCGGAGAGGGACAGTCATGTCCTTCCTGTGGCCCCCTGGTGGACGTCTGTCTTTACAAGCTTTGTCACGACTCCCGAAGCTTCTCTCCGTAAAAAAAAAAAAAAGAATTGATAATTTATTTATCATCACCTTTTAATCATGCAGAGGATTGATGAAATTTTGATTGCTGTACATTATTCAGGATGTCTCCTGGGTAAAGGTCTGCTCCTTGGCTTTGAAATTGTGGCACCAAAAAAAAAACTGAATACTTATCCAGCACCTTTGTGATATCTATCTCCATATTCAACAACCAGTAAAGAGGTGTTGAAAAATAGATGTGTGTTTGCTTCCTTCAAAACAATGACAGCTTATATACTGTGCTTTATGGATGTGCGATTCCAAAGTCCTCAGCGATTTACTTGTAAAAGAAGCTCCTCTGATAGCTTTACCTCAGGAAGAATAAACGTTCCAGTTTTACACACTCTGCTTCTTCCAACCTGCCATTTTTTATTTCACGAGTGTTTAGGCTTTTGAAGGGTGACCTTCAATTCATATATCTATAGCTGTAACTCTCGCTGAATATCTCTCTGGGACCTCTGCAAAGCAGATACAATTTTGTTTTTATGTCTTGCAGTGAATCAAGTCACTTTTATGCCAACGTTTCTCCCACATTTTATACAAAATGAGGACGTTAGCATTCAGGTCTAGTCAATATAGTGTGTGCTCTTTCTCTCTCTCTCAGCTCTGTGTTGACTCTGGACATCGGCCAGAAAACAATTTGGAGGTAAATAATATGTGTTGAATATGACAACAGCTCACTTTGTTATGTCGCTGTTTACTTATATACCTTTTCCAGTTCCCTCCTCCAGCCCCTCTCCTTACCCCATCACACTGTGTCCCACACTGAATGAATACATATTCATTTATAAGATTATTTTATCCAAAGCAATTTACAGCCAGTACAGGGACATTCCCCCTGAGGCAAGTAGGGTGAGGTGCCCAAGGCCACAACATCACATGGCTGCAGCCAGGAATCGAGCTCACAACCTTCCGATCATGAGGCCAGGGCCTTAACCCGCTGACCCCCCTGACTCCTTGCCCTGTGGACAGTTTGACCCCTGTGTGACCTGTTCTGTGACCTTAATCAGTTCCACAGTAGCACCCCCCCCCCCCCCCCCCATGTCATCCAGTAATCCCAAAGCCTTTCCTCTCTCTGCTCCTTTATGACAGCTGAACCTCCAGCTAAAGCTCATCTGAGTGAGCTCCTAAAAACTGACCAGAGCACACCAGCAGAGCAGGTAGTGTGTACACTCTCTCTCTTTCTGTCTGTCTGTCTGTCTCTCTGTCTCTCTCTGTCTGTCTCTCTCTCCCTGTCTGTCCGTCTCTGTCTGTCTGTCTGTCACTGTCTCTCTCTCCCCCTGTCTCTCTCTTTCTCTGTCTCTCTCTCTCTGTCTGTCTCTCTCTCCCTGTCTGTCCGTCTCTGTCTGTCTGTCTCTCTCTCTCTCTCTCCCCCTGTCTCTCTCTCTCCCCCTGTCTCTCTCTTTCTCTGTCTGTCCGTCTCTGTCTGTCTCTGTCTGTCACTGTCTCTCTCTCCCCCTGTCTCTCTCTTTCTCTCTCTCTCTCTCTTTCACACTTTCTCAGCACGTACCTCTCTCTCTCTGTCACACACTCTGTCTCTCTTCTCTCTATCTCTCTCGTTCGCTCACGTTCGTTTAACATTTCCCCCTTCTGTTTGTCGCTCTCTTTCTCTTGCCAGTGTTCTTGTTCATCACTCTCCAGGGATGAAATGTTCTTGTCATTCTTTCTTATTTCCCTCCTTGAAGGACGGCGATAGAAGCAGTTTAAACTATTATCCATTTTTTCCTGTGGAAGTTGTTCTGCGGTAGTTTGTGTCACGATTCAGCCCTCTCCTCCGTGTGTGTTCACCTTGTCATCATTTGCTACATCTGTTGGATGAGGAAGGGCAACCGTGCCTCTGGCTCTCCATGAGGGGAGTGTGGGAACAGAAGGACACACACACACCCACACACACACACACACACACACACACACACACACCCCCACACACACACACACACACACCCATATACACCCACACACACCCACACACACGCACACACACACACACCCACACACACACACACACACACACACACCCACACACACACACACACACACACCCACACACACACACACACACCCACACACACACACACACACACACACACACACACCCACACACACACACCCACCCATACACACATACACACACCCACACCCACACACACACACACACACACACACACACCCACACACACACACACACACACACACCCATATACACCCACACACACACACACACACACCCACACACACGCACACACACACACACCCACACACACACACACACACACACCCACACACACACACACACACACACACACCCACACACACACACCCACCCATACACACATACACACACCCACACACACACACACACCCATATACACCCACACACACACACACACACACACACCCACACACACATCTCAATTCCCAGAGCGCAGCAGTGTTTGAGATGCAGAGGTGGTTATTGTGATTCTATTAGTCGGTCCACCGTGAACCTGAAGCTGACCCTTAATGCACCCTGTCAAAGCTGATCTCTAATCTGAGCGAGGAGGCGAGTCTGGTAATGGACTGTTCCCAGCAGGAGCCAGAAGGAGTGCCTGCTGTATGAACAAGGTGCTTATGGAGTCTAAGGAGGGGAAATCAATATATCTGGTTGGCTAGATATTCAGAATGATGTTTGGCTGCTGTCACTGCTATAAAGAGGAAGAACTTCCAAACAGATCACGTGTCACGGATATGGAGGGATGCTGGGACTCTCGCAAGAAAAACAGAAGTGACATGTTCTATATTTAAACCTCAAAACATCTCAGTAACCAGACTCCAATTTGTCAATGATGTCACATCCCGTTGTTGTGTCACTTCCACTACACTGGTGATTATGTTGAAATCCATAAACTGGATGACTGCGATGCTAAAACAAGACATTCAAACACCACAGTTTTTGGTCACCGAAAAAGATAATGAGACTCTTATCTAATCATCAGAGCTAATATTGGATCGCAGAGCAACGGTTGCTGCATCATTTACATTTTCTTCCTGTTTGATTCGAGTCAGAACTTTATACCTGGATCCAGGCAGCAGTGGCTGCTGGAATAAGGTTTGCACCTGGCATTATATCCTGACTAAACATAATGGGTTTTCATGAGCAGCATCCTTCCAAGAGAGGGCAATAACCTGTAGCTGAATGAAAAAGTCAAACGTCAGTTTAAAGCACCATACAGTCAAGCAGACGATGCATCAACATTAGACTTCGGCGAGAAAATCTTTCCATTTTTTTTTATTTCTTCTTCTTTCTACTTTTGTTTCATTAGTCCCAGAATCAATAATACAACTCGGATAGAGCCTGCAGGCGGGAGACTGCAATTGTACTTAATTAAAAACCAAACAAACAAACCGTTAAATGGCACATACACTCCACACACAGACAGACACATGATCTGCACTGCTGCCTCCGTTCCTTGATAGAAGTGATTGGGGTCTCACTGCTTGATGTAATTGGCTTTCGCTGCGATTAAGTCCAAATGAAACAGACGGCCAAACAAACCACTTGATACGAGACCCTTCGTTTGCCTTAAAAAGAGAGAGACTGAGGCACTCTAGCATTAACTCAATGGAGAGGGCAGAGATCGCTTCATCAACGAAACAAGATTATCCTGAAGCGCACATGATGCCTCACGCTGCTCGCTCTCTTCATCACATGAACAGTGTCTCTGTTAACTCGGCCAGTGTGGGGCCATCATTGGACAATAACTCACCATGTAAGCGTAGCAGGGTGCGTTGACCTCCACACACACCCCTCCCCCCCCCCCCCCCCCCCCCCTTCAATGAGAAGCTTTGAAGCAATCTGTGATGTTGTACAAGCCATGCAAATGGAGGCCAGTCTTTCTTCTTCTGCTCCCAGCGTTGCTAGTACAAAAGAGAGGGAGGGGGGGTGGGGGGGGATGAAATGATCCCAGCCCAGGCTGTTTTATAGCTGCAGCACAATCACCAGCCTCGCTGTTTGCCAAACAAATCCATGAATTGTGCTGAACGGTTACTAGACGGTATCTCCTTTGCTAATTTGCATGTCTGCCCAGCGCTTTTTGGGGGGGGGGGGGGGGGGGGGGAATTATCAACTACTGGAACATCACAGCGTTGCCAATACTAGGGATAATGGGTTGATTCAGCGTGAGCTTGTGGTG
Source organism: Protosalanx chinensis (assembly GCA_030340685.1). Classification (NCBI taxonomy): domain Eukaryota; kingdom Metazoa; phylum Chordata; class Actinopteri; order Osmeriformes; family Salangidae; genus Protosalanx; species Protosalanx chinensis. Next base: position 18,788,566 of record CM059317.1, on the reverse strand, counting down.
TAATGACCTGCTTTGAAAGGCGTACAGATAACATCACATTGTTTAGCAGCTTTAACCGGACACACTTACAGAGGATTCCAAGTTCCTTTGCTGCCGATGCACAGTCACAGCTTCTCACATGACTGGACAGTCCCCACATCATGTGATCCCCAGGACCCCAGCTACCTGCACTTACAGCTGGACTCAGCCTTGACCCCAGCTCCCAGGAGAAATCTATACCACATTGATCTCATCCTCTTCAAGGCCCCAACTTCAATTGTCCCTCAAGAGGATCCATACGAGTGAAAACAGCTATTCAACTTCTGCTCAGTAATTGACCGAGTCAATCGCTCACTCTTGGTGTAGGGTCAATAACTCTGACCCACCTTGGCAGTCGGGTCACACTGGACAGCCAAGCTAAATGTACCAAGAGAACTCTTACACTAATATAATGTATCCTTTAGGTATCAGTTTACAAGTATATAAACATACAGCTGCTCTCCAGTCATTTTGTGTTTGGTTGAATAATTATTACATATACTACAAATAATAATAATAATTAATAAGTATACATTTATAATTATTTGTTTCTAGATTATCTACCGAGCATGAACATTATTCTACGTGAATAAAAAGATTGTGGAATATTCTGGTATTTAAAGGGCTGTCCATGGGATTCCTCCTGGGATCATATCTACAACAATGTATGTGTTAACATTTAGACTTTGCAGATGTCAACCACTGGAAACACAAACTTATTTATTATTAATGATGCTGTTGGCCAGAACAAACAGCAGATAATCAGTTTGATAATTGAACATCCAAACCCTTTGATTTTGGTTTTGTTGTGTATTATTGTATAACATGAATTCACTTTAAATGTATTTCCAAGTGGATGAGGTGAAAGTGTGCTGGATGAGGTTTTCATGTCAAGCGTCTGTCTAAATCTTTACAAAATTTGACAACCTTGTTATATACTTGCATTTGTATCTTTTCATTTTCTATTTAAAATGAATGGACTTGTATTTTTTCAGGAAAACCTTGACTATTTTCCTTCTGGTTCATGACATACTGTACTGTAATTTCCAGAGAACAATTTTGTCTCAAATGTAGACGCACAAACACACACACAGACACATAATAAACAAAGCTTTAGAGTACAGTGGTACTTTATTGATCCCTGGGGGCATCTAATACTGTTGCAGATGCATTTACAGACCCAAATATAGAAAAGACCATCCATCACTGTGATTAGTGTACACAGTATACTGTGCTAAATGAAAAAACAAGCTTTACTCTGGTAGAAATCCTCAAATGGAAACAAAGTGATGTTCCTTTTCCATTCATTAACAATACGAACAGAATTCAAGAGTGTTTTGTGAGACGTATGCAGGTAAAGGCAGTGTTTGACTTCAACAAACACACAAGAGAATAAGACAACTCTGTTACACAACTAATTTAAATGAGTGTTGCCTGAATTCACACCCAAAAAAATGAACAGGCTTGGTTTTGAAAGAAGAAGAAGTAAGATGACTAAGATGCCTGTGAAAAGCGAAGCAGTAGGCTTGGAAACAAGACCTTCCTGTTTATTCCAAGCTCTGACTTAGCAAACCAATTATTTTGGGCCGTTTGTCTTTTTGTTTATTGTTTACAACCTATTTTTGTTTTCTGTTGGACTGAGAACACTGACACACTGCAAAGGTACTGTATTACAGGAAGACGAGGACGAGCAGCAGTGTGTGTCTGAGAGAGTGTGTGTGTGCACATGTGTGTGTCTGTGTGTGCGTGTCTGAGAGTGTGCGTGCGTGTGTGTGTGTTTGTCTTGGAGTGTGTGTCTGCGCATGTGTGTGTGTGTGTGTGTGTGTGTGTGGGGGGGTGTTGTAGAGAGGGCAGGCATTTGGAAAGGGAGTGGAAGGTATTTTCTAAACCCACTTACCCTTGAGGGGGGGCAGAGATGGTGAAAAATAGGAGATAATTGGCATGATAATCAAATCTGCTTTTGTGTCCATGTCTTCCGGCTGTACGCTGACTGTGACTATTACAATCTGCTCAGATCCTGCGACCAGCGCACTGTTCGTACGTCTCAACATGCTTCTCAGGGGCTCTGTGAGGACAAAGTATCCGATTTGCGCATGCGATCATCCTTATGTGGCATGTCAGAAGTTGAATATTGTAACGGTAAAATTGTAACAAGCGTAACTTATATCAGTCGTGTAGGATTTTAGACAAGAGTTCATTATGAGTGTGAATCGTGAAATTGGATGGATGTTTTTCAATTCCAAGACTGGTGTTGTAGTAAATGTATCCCCAAATCATCCGAAACAAGTCTTGTTTCTGGTATCCCGTTAATTCATTCACTGCCTTATGTAACCACACCAACACTACATACAAACGAGGCCTTTGATTAGTTAGCCTGACAGTGCAAACAGCTCAATACTCTTCTCCAGCCATCCGCAGCAAACCGCACTTTATTTCCCTGAGACAGTACAGCCAGTCCAATTGGGGCTGAGCTCTTTTAAAACGCCCTGTGAAGCGCTGATGACTCTGAATATCCAGACCCACTTTATTGATTTGACACTCGACAATACTTTAAAACCGTAACACAAGACGCATCAGTCACTGTTCGTTAAATTAACCATGCTTATGGTAACAAAGGCAGTCTATTCTGGTCCCACCGACGTAACGGATTGGCGATATTTCACCGACAACTTGCCAATGACGGTGCGTAACTCGCTCAACTGATGGAATTCAACTGTCTGGCCAGAGGCTGTGGAAGAAGAACGATTATCAATGGAGAGATGCAGGGTTTACGGTGGCTGGGAGATTTAATCGCTTTTTAAAAGGAAGCTGGGTTGATCTCTAGTGTCTACTGCCCTTGGTTGGAAGAATACAATCACCATTACTGTGTGGCTGACTCTCACCATGGCAAGTAGATGACGGCTTGTTCATTTGGAGGCGAATTCCCAGATTAATATGTTTTAACGAACCATGTAGCAAAGTCAAGTTAGCTGGTTTGTGTGGGAAGCAGCATGATATCCTGTGGTGAAAAGCAGGTTAAATTAAACTCACATGAAGCCCATTCACAAACAATGAGGAGCAGAACTTCAGATAACAGAATATGAAAGGCAGTTTTATTGCAATAATGGAAGGCAAAACAATCAAATACAGAGAACAGTTTTCAACGTGTAGCATTGAAGAATGAACAAGTCACCAACCCACCAACTTCAACCTGAACACCTGTCGTCATTTATGAAACACAACCTGGATCAGAGCGTCAACAATCAATTGTTTTAACAATCATCGTTAGCGATGCTAAAACAATCTGCAAATGCTTGTGGTTTTTACATAAAAGACCATTGTTTGGCAGAACTATAAGAACAGGTGTTTCAGCAGAACGTCTTCTTTTTAGTGTGGAGAGACGAGAGCACAATGGACCAGCCAGCCATTGTTGTCGTGCAGTAAGGGGAATGTCTGAATGGGCCTGTGGTTTCAAATCTCTCTATATTTCTTGTAAAAGGAAAAGGCTGAAACAATGAAGTCCATCGTTTTTTCCTGGTGAAGTAGTAGAATTTCTGCTTTCAACCGTTTGTGATATTTTTTTGCGTCTTACACTGTTGAACATATTTGTCCTTGTCTCTTTATTTGTGTTTTAGTGTATTGTATGTATCTTGACTGATTCCTAATCCAACTCTGTCCTCACCGAAGATAAGGCACCATTTTAATGACAGGAAGAGTCCAGCAACACAGGATGTGACATCACAGAGTTCTGTGACCCCCCCCCCCCCCCCCCACAGACCCTCGACGTATGAAAGGACAAACCAACGTGTTCCATTGAAGACGAACGGAGGAAGTTGTGAACACCAGGAAAGAAAGAAAGATTATTTACATGTAGTCCTTTAACAGACGCTCTTATCCAGAGTGACTTACAGCAAGTACAGGGATATTCCCCCTGAGGCAAGTAGGGTGAAGTGCCTTACCCAAGGACACAGCGTCATGTTGACACAGCCGGGAATCGAACTCGCAAGCTTCCGATCACTAGTCAAAAGGCCTTAACCTCTGAGACACTTGACTCCTGATTATTAGATTCCCTCATTAGTCCCACAGTGGGGAGATTGCAGGCTCACTCATGTTCAATGCATCGACCATGAAACAAACTCAGGTTCTGCACAAGATTCCTGCCACTGGTGAAACCATGGAAACGCCGTCATACCTGACACCAAGTGGAATATTTCCAGAGACAAAATCATCACAGTGAATGAAACATTTTCATTTCTGTTTCTGAAGCCTCCTGCAACAGCTGAAAATCTCTCTTTCTCTCTTTTTTTTCTTTTACTTTAAAGGGGTTAATTATCTATTTCATCAATTCATTCTTCATTATGGAAATATGGTCTTATGAAACAACTGTCTTTTTTTAATTTATTAATCTACTTCTTCGCTGGCCAAGGATATTTAATCACGATTTTATATAATACACAATACTGAAAAAGTCGAACCTTTTGTACAGTATGTGCAAATGTTTGATGGTAATTGCCTCTAAGCAGTCACCTAAGAGTTGATTGCTATCAGTGATTGCTGTGGGCCTTCACCTGTGGTAATTGGGTGTCACTGCACTTGGTTATCAAACAAAAAACTGTCATCACAGCAATTTTCCAACATAATTTTCATTTCACAGTCTGTCATATTTTGCTGGTGACTTTTGATTCTCTTATAATGGACTTGTTTAATAGAAAGCAAACATCTCAGATCATCTCACCGTTTTTCTCCATGTCCTTGCTCTCCGAATCCGCCACACACACACACACACACACATGCACACATGTACACCTGCACACACACAAACACGCACACACACGCACAAACACACACACATGCACACACACACATGCATGCACACACACACCCAAACACACAAACACACACACCTGCACACACACACACCTCTACACACACACAGTCCCCTGGCTCCTTTGCGACACTGTTAACAGGGTTAACACTGTTATTTTGTCTTGGTGTAAATTCCCTCCGACGAGACATTGTCAAAATGCACTCATTTCCCCCCGATGTGCTCCGTGGAGCCACACTTGAGCTTTTATCACCCAACGAGACACTGCTGCATTATTCATAGGGCAGTAAGCCTTCACTCTGAGAGCAGGCTCGCCTGTACACCCACTGAGGACTGATTGACAGCATTGTCTGTGGCGACTTTGTTAAAATTCTACAGGAGGGAACATAGGTCAAAATACCTCATTACACTTCTGCCAGGGTATAGAACATCACCGTGGCACATCCTACCCTGAAGAATAAAACACAGCCAAAGCTGCTCTCTATCTGGGTCTCTGTAATTGGAAAAAGCCAACGCATTGGACAGGTCTGTTGTGGTCACATGACCCTGTATTGACGGCTGTGGGATGTCGATCAGTGCCATAAGGCAAGGCTACATCATGGTTCTACTTCTTACAGGACACAACTAGGGTTTCTTTTCAAACCTGTGTTTTCACAAGTACAACATGCAGAACCCCATAAACCCCACAGTGTTATACTCAGCCTGACTGGACGATAACACAAACGATAACGCACAATTTGTCGAGAACCCTTCGTTATATTGTGTTGATACTATAATCGTGACATCGTACTGTACGTTTACACTGATTCATTTAGCAGACGCTTTTATCCAAAGCGATAGAGAGCTTTAGAAAAAGAGCATAACTGTACAGATCGATGACAAATAAACAATCTACACTCCACATCCGCCTCACATGAACTTGAATTGCCTTTGTGTGTGGTTTGAATAGCTCAGGTTCTATCTCCTGTATGGGGATTCATTGGACCGTAGAGGAGAATCTTCTCAGCCTCACTGATGCACTAACCTTTCCAGGTCTTCTCCAAATGGCAAAGGACCAGCAGAACAGCCAGAGTTAGCTACAGGGCCTTCAGAGCCTGCTGTTTGATCTGATCACTATGGTCACTTGGAGACAGTGTAGCAGGACAAGTGTGTGTGTGTGTGTGTGTCCGTGTGTGTGGGTGTGTGGGGTGTGGCTGTGTGTTCACACTGCGTCCCACACTCCTCTGTCAATCCCCCCCCACCCCCCCCGCACACACACATATACACACACACACACGCACGCACATGCACACACACACACACACACACACACACACATCCACGCGAACACACCCACACACACACTCGCACACGAACACACACACACGCCCTGCATACCGAAGCTCCTCCAGCTGCGCTGAGAATCTCCACGGCAACCGAGCCTCCAGCTCTCCCTCTTCCCCTCGCCTAGTTTGCATCGTTTGTGTTCGGGAAAGAAATCGTCTTTTCTCCATGTGTGTATTTTCTCCATTACGGAGAACGTCTGTGAGACTGCACCTCGACATGTCTCTTCGTGTAGAAATATGTGTTGAAAGAGACCAATCTTGCTAAGAGCTTATGTTGACGCTTAGAGTGTTTCTCAATCGCACCTTGTGTTTTTTGTTTGTTGTTGTGATGAACCAATGAAAAACTAAAACATCCTTATCAGCGTCCTCGCCAATTTAAACGTGACGTTCCTGTCAATCGTTTATCTTCAAACTGCTGCGGTGGGATAAGTGGACAAGATTAAGCACTGAAAGCATATCACAGAGGAGTCGAGGAATGTTTTCAAGACCTTCATGATATGAGTGAAATACTTAACCACACAGCCTCCCCCACCTCCTCATTGTTACCTGACGGCTTCTGCAGCGACTGAATCAGCATCAGAATCACAACTGTTTTTTTACCTGCCGTGTAAGTTGCACAGAACACAGAATTGACGGTGGCAGGATGGAGTAAATAAACAATAGCTCAGCATGAATCCAGAAGTGTTCATTCTGCACTTTTCACAATGACAGCAGGGTAATAGACAGAGAGCTGTGCTGGCTGACAGGCCCTGAACTGGACAGTGGCAGAAACACATTACACCAGTGGTGAGGCTGTCAGGGCCTTCTCTGCTTTTTTAAAATCATATTTAGTCCATTATACTCATTAAATAACTCAAAATGGTCTGTCTATTTTCTTTTATTGTATTTCTCGTGGTTGTGCTGCTTCCAGACATATATTTGGAGCATTTAACCAATCACATTTCAGCCGTCCTTTGTTGCCAGGCAGGGTCAAAGTCAAAGAGTCCTTATCCATCCGTTAACGACCATCTCATCCCTAAATCAAGTTCGAGCCTTCAGAATCAGCAGTGAAGGCTCTCCCACTGTAAGTGGTATATTGGTTCTCATGATGTATGGTTCGTAATCTATAAACCTGCTATGTTTGAGGTCTATCACTGATTCACCCTCGGTGTGTGAAGGAGAGATTCCGCAGGTCCTTCCTTCCTGCTGCTGTCAGACTGTTTAACAATAATCACTAAATACTGCTGTCCATAGCCACTATCATGTGCTACACCTTTACCATTATTATAACTATTACCTTCACTACCTCACCACCATGCAGTATTACTGTTATTACTCTTTTATTGTATCTATATCTGTATTATATATTATTTTGGCTTTTACTACTTACCTCAATCATGTGCAATACTCATGTTATATTGATACTCTGTACTAAGTGCAATATTTCTACTTAACTTGCTTACTTTTTGGAATACTGTAATGCTGTAAATCTCCATTCTCCAAAACTGTCTATATGTCTATATGTCTACCTAACTTATTTTTTATCATACTCTTGCAAAATACTGTAATTCTGTATCTCAAGTGCAATAACTGCCTGCATGTCGACTTGTCGACTTAACTTACTATTTTGTACACTGGACTACTTAACCAGACTACTTAATTACTTACTTATTTTCTTATTTAGATATCTAACCTTATCGTGCCCGCCTATTGCTATTGCCATTGTTATTGCTAGTGTTATGTTATTGTCATTATGTATATTACCCTGCAACTCTGTGTGCTGTACTTTACCCTGCTGCTGTTGTGAACTGCAATTTCCACCTCCTGGAGGACAAATAAAGGTTCATCTAATCTAATCTAATCTATCAAGTTGCTATGCCCAGTGACTGAAGCTCTTTTGTAAAGCTCTCTCTTGTAAGTCGCTTTGGATAAAAGCGTCTGCTAAATGAATGAATGTAAATGTAAGTGGACACAGCCAGGTCAGTTTACAGCGCTCTGACCAATCATCTCGCGAGACTGCGACCTCAGGACTTTCTAATTGGCAACTCGAGCCTGCCCTGTGATTGGATAATCTCTCCCGGGAGTCTGACGATGTCATTTTGCGTCATATTGAACGTGAAGCAGGTGAGTCACCTGTTAACTAAGGACAGGTGTGAAGGAGGAAGGAGAAGAGGTGAACCTGAAACACCATTTTCAAGACGGACTTTACATGAAAAATGGGATATTATTGTGAGCAGAGGACCCCCGTGTTAGATAATCTCTCCCAGCAGGGAAAGCTTTTATCCGTCATTTTCAAACTATGACCGATAGCAGAGGGTCTGAAACTCACAGATACATTGTTCGACGGAGACTTTGACGTTTTCTGGAGAAAGAAAGAAAGAAGGAAGGATGGAAAGAAAGAACGAAGCACTGTACGGATTCACGTTGGTGAGTGCCAACATGTTATTTTTAATAGGTGTCACGTTGAAGTGCTGCTTGGTGAGAATATATTAAGGTGATGTCATGTCCATGTGTGGTTCTGCAGCCTGCTGTCAAACTGATGTTATTAAGAGGCCTGTTCACTCAGCTAGGAGTGAATATGACGTGACTGTGCGGCCCGCCACTGCCACACAAACCTGAATACAGATACATGCATCTGCACTAACACACACCTGCTGAACACTGTCATACTGAGGCACACACATGCACAAACTGTCCTATTTACAATATCACACCGCATTTGACACGTACACCTACATACACACTCACAGACACACACAGAAACACCACAACCACACACACACCAGCCACCAGTTTTTCCAAGTGCGGCGTTGAAAGGCAATCGTGATTTTTAGATAGCGGCACGAACGCGACGATTTCCTCCGTGACGACATCATTGCTGGGTTTGTGGTCATCATTGGGTGGGTGTGTGTTTTTATTTATGAGAGTCTAAGCAATTGTGTGTATGGGCGAGAGAGTGTGTGTATGTGTGGTGTGGGGGTTGTTTGTAAGAGTTTGTGTGTGTATGTAAGCAGTTTGTGTGTGTGTCCAGCGCTCAGCCCCTGCCTCCGTCCTGAGCCCGTCTGAGTGACAGTCAGCCTGGGTCAGCTGTCCTTCCTTCCACCCCCTGCTGGGTCATGAACCACACTCTGCCTGAAAGCCTCAATTCTGGGGAGAGGCAGTTTAAACTGATGAATGGAAGTGAACACTGAGTAACACCCCCTCCAAAAAAAAGAAATATCCTTAAAAGTTCTTAACATACTAACTGGTCTTTGAAGTCAAATATTCAGTGACAAAGAGAGAGTTATATCCTCCTTTGGGACAACGTCATTCAGCAACTCCACACAGGCGGTTGAACTTGAATAATTGAACGACTTAAAAGACGGTTTGAAGGATGTGTTGGCTGAAAATCAATGGCAAATCCAGCCTCATATGTTCCCCCCCCCCCCCCCCCCCCCTTAGCGGTGTTGACACACCTGCAGTCTTGTTAGAAGACTCTCTGCCTCTTCCCCTGGGAGATGGAAGAGATTGTCAGATCCCAGAGATCAGATAGAGCCAGGCTTCTCTCCACAAAGCACCTTCAGACCGGATAAGAGGAGAGTGGCACTACTCAAGGCTGGATCACTTCCTGCAGCGTGCAGAGAAGGACAGTCTGTGAGGAACGAGAGACTGCGAGGATCTTCGCATGACGAGAACCAGGAGAACTTCTATTTGATCGGGGGGGGTTAGTTTGCAGACGACGAAACGGACAGAGATTCTGCCCCTTGACAGATGGCCCCTCCAGTCTGACTCCACAGGCTCAGCCTCCCCGCTCTCTCACGCCCCCAGCAAGATTCATGAGCGGAGCCGCTCCGGGTAGATCCCTCCATCTCTGACTGCAGCATAGCTAGCTCTGCTGATTTATGAAGCGTCAGGCAGCTACACGAGCCCATTTACCATGGGGGGGGGGGGGGGGGGGGACAACAAGGAGGGAGAAATATAAGAATTAAACGGATCTGCAAGATTACGTCCGTCGACAAGATTTGGAGGTTTTCTTTTCAGGGACTAACATAGGGACTGGCAGAGAAATGTTTGATGTGGAGTGGAAGGTCTGGGGGATGTGGAGTGGATGGTCTGGGGGATGCGGAGTGGAAGGTCTGGGGGGATATGGAGTGGATGTTCTGGGGATGCGGAGTGGAAGGTCTGGGGGGATGCGGAGTGGAAGGTCTGGGGGGATGCGAGTGGAAGGTCTGGGGGGATGCGGAGTGGAAGGTCTGGGGGGATGCGGAGTGGAAGGTCTGGGGGGATGCGGAGTGGAAGGTCTGGGGGATGCGGAGTGGAAGGTCTGGGGGGATGCGGAGTGGAAGGTCTGGGGGGATGCAGAGTGGAAGGTCTGGGGGGATGCGGAGTGGAAGGTCTGGGGGAATGCTTCCACTGGTGGATTGAGAGTGACTGCTTCAGTGACGTGTCTTCATTTCAAACCCCAGGGGGAATCATCCATCTGTTAACCGCCATGAAACAAAAGGATTCTTTTTTTTTTACGTGCACTGAATTTCAGTGTGTGTACGTGTGAGAACGTATGTACTTGTATATGTGCATGTCTGTTAGCATGTTTCTGTGTGGTGTGTGTGTGTAAACACGAGCTACTGCCGGCTTGTGTAAAATGCCGATGTTGGTAAATAAATCTCTCGCTCTGTTGATTTAGATCCAGATCTGTGTACATGACAGCCCCACCCCCCCAACACACACACACACACACACACACAACCTTCACTTTCCCAACACACACACAGATGCAGCGAGGCGTGTCC
>CM059317.1:18725934-18777171 GCA_030340685.1 Protosalanx chinensis | reverse complement strand
GTGTTTAGGGTGTGTGTGTGTGTGTGTGTGTGTGTGTTTGGGGGACGGGGAGGTGGAGGAGGTGGAGGGGGTCTGGGGGATTCGGCAGGGGAAGAAGGGAATTGGCAGAACGCTGTCGAGCCTGTGGATCAAAGCCTGCCCCCCCCCCTCCCCCATCCAGAGAGTGAGGGGTTGGAGGAGAGGTGCGATCTGAGAGGTAGACCGGATCCCTCTCTCAGTGTCGGTCGGCTCTGCGGACTTTGTGGGTGTTTTAGAAGCGCAAACCTCCGACTGTTTGCGGCTCAGTGACGTTACTGCTGTCAGCAGTGTGGACGTCCTCACTAGTGGGAGTCTGAGGGGGGAGACTTGGCCAGAGAAGAGCTGCTCAGGATCGTTACTCTGGCTCTCCTTCCTCCTCCTCTGCGTCGGGAGGAAGGATTCCGTTTGTTCGTTTAAAGAACCGTGTCTATTTTTAGCAGAGGGGCTCCTCTCTCTTCTACGAGGAGGGATTTCACAGATCCAAGCAACAAAAACCAACAACAACAAGCCTCTTTTTTTTCCTGTAGCTCTAAAAGCTTCCGTTATGTTCCGTGACCTTATAACTAAAACATAACCCATAACAGCAACCTTGGGTGTGTGCATTTGATTCACATTAACATTACATGTATCGCTTAGCGTCTACAAGATGTTGTTTTATTTATAGGGAACTTACCGCACCCACAGCAGAAACATAAACCCAGCTTGGTCTTGGCTGTTGCGTCTGGCCAGATTAGCAGTGTCTAGAGACACTGAAACCACAGTCTCTCAGCGCAGCCATGTTTAACATACGGCCGAGTGGAAAAGGCTGTTTATAAATAGTCATGTTTTGCAAACAAGAATGTTACTGCCCCTGTTATTGCTTGGAAATGTATACAGATATTTTCCATAGTTGTAAGAAATCGTAGAGCTGTCGTTTCTCGGGGGTGTTGTGCATGTCATTGCATCCCATCATGAAGTGGGTCCCAGCTGTCATCCAGATACGCTCCTCATCCTTCAGCATACCTCCTCTCGGCCCCAGTGGACCCTCTGCTTGTTGACATGCGCGGCGTCCAGCTCCCTGTTTATAGACTGGATCGTCCTCAGGACTGTTTACCATGGGGGACATCCAAGAGTGCAGAAAGCCATGAAATCCTGGCTCTTGCTACGGGCAATTTCCATGTCAGATTATATCCATGGACATCAGAATAATGCTGAGGCCTGGAGAGGGGAAAGAGGAGGTATAGGCCAATGAGAAGAGAGGGGGGGGGGAGAAGAAGAGATAAATTGGTGGCTTGGAATAGCAGAGCTGCTTCAAATACAACGTAGAGCCAGCTGTGGTGAATCACTCATGCATGTCACTTTAATCAGAAGGAAAAGTGTGGGGGGGGGGGGGGGAGAGACTTCTGCAGAATCATGGTTTATCCAGGGCTGTTTTAAACTCACATCATAGGTGAACACCAGAAGGAGAATTTCTCTCTCGCTATCATTACCCCTAGTGTTAGAGTTACATTGCTTGTAAATCCCCTATGAATGTATTAAGGGAAATTGCATTTGTTAATAGCACAAAGAAATGTGGCTGACAGTAGAGGACTGAGAGGAGGTAGACTGAAGCACGAGCCATTGTTGAAATGCGAACAGGAATGTTTTTTTCCCCAGTTGGTGGTTGGTCAAACCGAAAGGATTATTATATTCTGGTGAAAAGGAATATATTTTGCTGGCAAATCCATTTATGAATGAGCAGAAATTGTGATGAGTCTTCAACTTCAGCTGAAGGTTATAGAAAAATACTCATCGACTTCTGTGTGGAATTTTAAACACAGCGGGTGAGGGGGAAAAAAGAATCTCTCGAAGTCTGTTTAGAGCCTGAAATATGAATATCACCAGACATCCCTACATTTTCAAATGCATCTTTGTTTAATCCCTGTGTTGATCTCAGAGTGTGTCGACTAAACCCTGGATCTTAATGCCGTCAAACTTGAAGACACATCAAGTTTACACAGTCTGCAGTGGAGTTTTTTGACCCAACACGACCCAGGTGTTTTGTTTTTTTTACTCACCTTACATCTCAAGCCTCGAATCCCCTGTTGGTAACCACATTTCTCAAGGGAGGGAGAATCAGCTTGAGTGGATGTCAGACTGTCAGAGAACCAGGGCTCGATATGTTTCTTAGATAAACCGCAGCAATTGTCTTTCTCAGGCTCACAAGCTGGAAGGTGTGCAGAGTTTAAGTATTGATTTTTCTTCTTTGCGGCTTGGCGAGTTCCTGGTCATCGGAGGCCAAGATGGTTGTCAAGAGTCACCCCTTAGAAACCGTGCATGTGCACCACGAAGCAAACACGCAAAGCATGAGTTTTAAAAGCAGCGTGTGCAATGCTTTCAATTCGTTCATAATGAGTCAAATACGTAGGATTAAAAAAAGATACAACATTTCGTTTTTTTAAGTAAAACATAATATTAGGTGTCATCTAGATTCTATGCTTAAATGTGTGTATTACAGTTACAAAGTAGTAGTCACATACATAAGCCTTTGTACTAGGATTTGTATGACTATTAGAAGTCTTTACAAGTTGTAACTCTAAGATAAGCTTAAGAAATGTTTCAGTGTGTTTAAATTCCACCTACAAGCTATATCACTGTCGTATCTTTGATTGTAGCACAATCCCGCCCATCAAACTTGTTATGCTGAATGTCTGACAGTGCCCTGAGATTGAAGGCTGTCTTGTATGCATTTTTCGAAAGCCTTTGTTGTTAAATGACCCAAAACTGAACTGTGCTTTCAGACAAAGAGCTGTAAACAGCCCCCCACTGAAAGTGAAATAAGAGAGCGTGAGAGGGAGAGAGAGAGAGAGACAGAGAGAGACAGAAAGAGAGACAGAGACAGAGACAGACAGACAGAGAGAGAGAGAGAGACAGACAGAGAGACAGAGAGAGAGACAGAGACAGAGAGAGACAGATAGACAGAGAGAGAGAGAGACAGACAGAGAGAGACAGACAGACAGAGAGAGACAGAGAGAGACAGAGAGAGACAGACAGACAGACAGACAGAGAGAGAGAGACAGAGAGAGAGACAGAGAGAGAGACAGAGAGACAGAGAGAGAGAGAGACAGAGAGAGAGAGACAGAGAGAGGGAGACAGAGAGAGACAGAGAGAGAGAGAGAGAGAGAGACAGAGACAGAGAGAGAGAGACACAGAGAGAGAGAGAGAGAGAGAGAGAGAGAGAGAGAGAGAGAGAGAGAGAGAGAGAGAGAGAGAGAGAGAGAGAGAGAGAGAGAGAGAGAGAGAGAGAGAGAGAGATCAGTATAGGCTTGATGTGGGAACACTTCTTGTGCCACAGAATCTATACATGTATTTGATATGCCCTGCAAACCATGTCTTGAGTAACACAGAGTATTGAATCTAATCTTGTTGTATGTGTTGTGTGTGATGATTGGTTCACCTGACTGTCCCAATAATACAAATGATGCAACTTGAGAGAAGTGCCTCAGGTGTTCCTCGCTGGTAGGAGCAGATGAAGCTTGGAATACAAACAGAGAACTTATTAGTTAGTCAAATGAGGTTGCCATTCATTCTCCCCATCCTCATAACTTAGCATTTCCATAATATTCATATAGCTACTGTAGAGTGCTATTTGTCACTTCAAACCAGATCCATGTGATGCACAGACATTCTGTATTTTTTTTTTCCTTCCGAGTAGCCTACAGCTCAATGGTTCAATAACAGTGTTATGACTGAGCGACTGTGTTCTCCAAAGACTAATGTGCAACAAAATGTATTTTGGTTATCTCAGAAAAAGGCTTTCTCTGTCCCAAACACACTTGAGAACACATGGATCACAAGTGGTAACTTCAATGAGCCAAGAGATTGTAAATGAGCCAAAAGGTTGTCCTGTCAGAATGTAGGGAAGAAAAAAAAAAAAAAAAACAATACGAAAAGAAATGATGATGTGTCAGAAGGTGTTTCAAGAAGAATCTATATTCCTGCCACATCCCTCGATTGACTTAACGGCACTCGCCAACTACCTCAGAGGGGAGTTGAAAGCGATTGTTGGCATGGTTTGTTACGGACATAGCATGCTGATATGATCTCTGAGCTCTGCACCTCAGCTCAGCGCATGGCCCCTGCCTCCAGGACACTACCTCAACCTCGACTGGATTGGACTGGAATACCAAGGTGTGTTTGGGAATAGAGTGCTTGTGCTGCCAGCCAGCCAGCCAGCCTCCCTCCACTTCCCATCAGAGTTACGGTATCATCCTTGTGAAGGATGGCATGCATGGTCCACTCATCAACCACGTGTTGAATCCTTCCCTCATCTTGCCTTAGCCTTGAGAAACGGCGAACATCGTTTCCATCCTGCGCCTTGAATCTTGCTTTTGAAATACTGCACTGTGTGGTTACGTACGTGTTTATACTCTATCGTGGTCTATTGTATAAAGGAGGCCTTCAGTATATTCTTATAACTGGTGACTGTACGTATAAAAAGACCAACACAATACATAAAATGTGTCGAGTGTTTAACGTGAATTAAAAAAGGCTGTTTTGAAGCCAGTGAAATGCTTTGCACACGTGGTAAATATCGGACAAATTCTGTTGGAGTTTTCACTTGGACAGGCGTGTAAAATAAGACGTGTTCAACAAGTTAATACAATGTTTTTTTGGCCTCTGTGAATTAGTTAACCTGTGCTATGACTTGTGCTTCTGTCTTGACCTAAGACTTGTATACTTGTCGCCTTAGCATTAGCTTACCAAGCTAAGTCAGTGCGGTTTCACATAAAACACACACGATCAGCTTTGGAACCCTGGCTATATTTTTCCATCACCGTCATCACACATTCTGCAGTTGGACAATTTGAGTTTCCTGCAGCTTGCGTTGGCAACCGTCACTTTCCATAGTAGCATAAATGGATGTATAAAAGTGCACAGCATGCGGTACAACACATCCGTATGGGTGTTAGCCTTCTCTTATGTGTGAAGCTAATTAAATCACCTCAAAAGCCATTTGAATGTGTTATTGAACTGTAAAGTGCTCCCATCTATCCCTAATGGTTTCTTCAGACTGTGGCAAACCTGTTTATCTCAACCTGGAGTTGCTGCTGTTACTCCAATGACGAACTTAACAGGGCAGAGAGACTTTGTAGCAAATGTGTTTTATAATTGCTTTTCAGGATGAAATGAAGGCTACCTTGAATAATAAATTAAATATTTCTACTTTAGAAGACCAATGTGAACTCTGAAATACTTTTATAAAGTTTTGAACTGAATGGCTAATCAATAACATAACTTTCAACCTGGACACGTGAAAAAGAAATGTTATAACATGTTACCGGTATATATGTTATCTTGAAAACAAGTATATAAAAAGAAAACTATTAAGTAATGATTCTGATTCATTAATTTAGATATTTACCAACATTGGCGCAAGTAAAATCAGCACATGTAACATTATCTCCTAATCTTTAAAACATATTAGCCAACAGTATCAGTTTGAATGACCTCACTAAAACCTTTGCTTTATGATCAACCTTTTTTCTTATAACTTAATAAGCCTGATCTATGTTAACTGGCAGAGGGCAATTGGGCATAACCTTGCTTTTGCTGTATGCATACATAGTCCAAATCAAATAATATTAGCTCGTAAGTCTTGTGTGTGATAAATTCAAAGACGTATGATTGATTGAGACATCTTCTTTCAGAAGATACAAGCTTGTCCTAGTTCTGTGCCGAGTGTCACAGTCTGCTTGGAAGTACTTACAGTAAAGTGCCATTCCATGCACTGCCTTCCTGGCTTTCACTGCCAGGGAAAGGACTCGTAGTCTTGTCATTATCCCGGCGCTGAAGTGTTGCTGTGGGCTTTCATCCTTCTTCATCACATAGTTAGAGGTAGAAACTCTCAGGACATATCCAAGGACAGGCCACCTCATCCTCCATGGCCTTGGTTCTCTCTGCACTGGGGTGTCTGTTAACATCTGGCTTCAGACGCACAAGTTCATCATCAGACATGCATGGCTTGACAGTCGTCCACCCCCCCCCTCCCCCCCCCCCCAGCTTTGCTTAGGCTATTCACAAGGGTTCATAAGGCCCAGCCACACTTTCTAATGGCTGAAAGTTGAAGGCTAATGGGCAAGCTTTCAGCTCTGTTGGGCTGTGATAACTCTTTTCTCCAGTTTTCATCTACCATGAATAGGACGTATTAATGTGGACATTGCAGAGCTTAATTGGTCAGTGCCGTTATGTGCTGGATATTACGGCCAAGGAATTACTGATACGACATGAGGACCAGTGACTTTTCATATTATTCATATATCAAATGTTCTGAATTGCTGAAATTGATACGTCACTGTCTCTATGTTGTAAGATATCCCTTATTGTCAACTCTACATATCCAATATAATCCAAATAATACAACCGTGACCAACGTGACATAAAACATATAGCTGTGCAGAAGATCTGTCATCATCCAAATCTGTACAACCTCAAGTGCAGAGGAAAGTCATGCAGTGACAGTGCAGACAATGCAGTTAGTCTGAGAAAATCTTCCAGTTGGAAGAAGCCTACATTGTCCTGTATCCTGACATTAAGAACACCATGAAGCTTAAAAACCATGACGTTTTGGAATCATTACTATATTGCTTTTCTTAAAAAATCCTTCTGGGCATGAAATAGTAACCAAATAAGCTTCCGATTACAAAGAACCCCTACAAGTTTCATTTATAATAGTCAGGGTGCCGCTGCCCCAATTTTCGACTTGTTCTGCTTCACAAGTTAAGGAGGCTGAAATCAGATTCTTAACCGTTACATTGTTTTGGGGGGCAAATAAAAGGCTGATTATCATGAGAAGAAACAATATGCATGCATGCATGTTTGTATTTGCGTAGCCTGCCACAAAAATAGAAGGACAATGCATTTATACATTGACAACTGTTTCTCCGAGTTGCAAATAAATACAAATACATGTTTACTACGCAGCTGAAGCAGGGAATTAGCAGTAATGTCTTCCTTTATAACAGTCTTCCCAGAATAAAGATGGCTGCAGACTTAATAAACCACGTTAAAACATTCCCGTACTTACGGTTGGTTCCTCGGTTACCATGTTTCGCTGGCAACATAACTGCCTTTCCAATCTTCATAAACAGTGTCGGACAGAAATGAGGCCCAAATTCACAACAAATTACAGTGTTTATTCGACACTGGTGTAAAAGTATATCTATTTAGCAGGCATCATAAACTCATTAACAAAGCATATAATAACTTGCCGGGGTGGCCCTCCATTGCTTTGTTTTGAGGAAAATTGCAGGATTGCTTTTTTAGTGAAATTCTTGTTATTGTTACTGAATTGATGGTTTCCAATTCGTCTGGTTTATTTGCCTTTTGAAATGACAGGTACAGTGGGAGGGAGATGAGGGAAGTTTGTAAATGAACAGGGTCAGTCATCATGGAAACCAATTATCAGCAGATTACGGTTCTTTATCAGTCTTGTGTGCTCATGCCAACCCTTCAATATAATTGAATTGTAATTGTAATGACCCCTATCATTGGTACTACAATGGTATCATGTTAAATTGATTCAATATTAGAATAAGCACATTGAGTGTCAGCAGATGGAAATCCATAACCAGACCCACAATGCACTTCCTGTGAAAGGTGAAACCCTCAAAATAACGTAAGGATGCAAGCAGACAACCACAAGATTATATTTAAAAAAAAATATATATATATCCATAAAAAATCAACAACAACAGCTGGTGGTTCAGTGGTAGGATTCTTGGCTACCACGTGTAGAAGACATGGGTTCTATTCCTGGTTCTATTTCCTCGGATAATTGTCTTCCCAGATTATTTCAAATGTATTGGTTCTTTAGTTTATCTATTAAGATGCAGTGAACTACTTCACGTCGTACATTTACATTGAGACATCTAGCAGAAGTGCTTATCCAGAGTGACTTACAGCAAGTACAGGGACATTCCCCCCTGAGGCAAGTAGGGTGAAGTGCCTTGCCCAAGGACACATGTTGGCACATGCCAGGGTTGGCATTGCCCCCTATAAAATGAACAGTGATGGGGGGGGGGAGGAGAAAGAGGAAGAGGGGGAGTAGGAGGTGGAAGAGGGGGAGGAAGAGGGGGAGTAGGAGTAGGAGGAGGAAGAGGAGGAGGAAGAGGGGGAGGAGGAGGGAGGGGAGGAGGAGGGGGAAGAGGAAGAGGGGGAGGAGGAAGAGGAGAATGAGGGGGAGGAGGAAGAGGAGAATGAGGGGGAGGGGGAGGAAGAGGAGGAGGGGGAGGAGGAGGAGGAGGAGGAGGAAGAGGACGAGGAGGGGGAGGAGGAGGGGGAAGAGGAGGAGGGGGAGGAGGAGGAGGAGGAGGGGGAGGAGGAGGGGGAAGAGGAGGAAGAGGGAGAGTAGGAGGGGGACGAGGAGGAGGAAGAGGAGGAGGAGGAGGGGTTGGTAAACTGCTCACCACTTTATGAGACAAGAATTCATG
The DNA here is from genome assembly GCA_030340685.1 of Protosalanx chinensis. Taxonomy (NCBI): domain Eukaryota; kingdom Metazoa; phylum Chordata; class Actinopteri; order Osmeriformes; family Salangidae; genus Protosalanx; species Protosalanx chinensis. The sequence continues at coordinate 18,768,703 of CM059317.1, read as the reverse complement.
AGGTTGGAAGGAAACATGCAGACTATATAGATCAACAACAACAGAAGGGGTTTGAAACCACCCTGAGAACGAGCGAGTTTCGTCTCCGACTCGTCGAAGGCCCTCGTGGGCTACAAGACATGTTTACGTTCCTGTTTATAACCGTGTGGCCTCAAGCAAGGAGAGCACCGTTGCGCGTAATAATTAATCCTTTCTTTGGTGGCTTCTCCTCTCAGGTAAATGTAATGTTCTGACAGTGTTGGGGAGGGCTGGGGGCAGTGTGCAGAGATGTGTTGTGGCAAGACTGAAGCTGAAAACATCAGGGGACCATTGAACAAACACTGAACACTGAACTGAGAGGAGTCATGTTGCTGTGGCGTTGGGATCACAGCCAAAAGACACCATCACAAGCAGGAGAGTATTGCTGTGTGAAGGTTTGGGTGTTTTTATCCCTTTTTAAGATGACTTCGTTTGGCTACATGATTCAGCTTTTTTGTATGTCATTGTCCAATGACATGCATGGGTTATCATAGGTTATCTGATGTTCCCCTAAGAAGAATATTTCACGACGAAATCAGCAGAAACAACGCTGGTTCGTTCTCCTCTGATGATGGCCGATAAGCAGAGAGAGCCTTATTAGTTTTGGGGGGAAATGATAAGAGCAGCTGTCGCTGCAAATTACATGGATGTCTTGCGCTTCAGCCTCCACGACCAAACATTGTGTCAGGCTGTCAAAACTGTCTGGAAAAACCAAACCCGAAGAAAACAGTCAACATTGTCAAATCAGATAAAAGTTTAGCTTTTTATTTATTTATTCGTTTCTACCCTCTTTGCCAGCCATTGCACAAAGTACTTCCCAGAAGCCCACAGGTCCATTTTCTTTGAGGTTTCGACGCAAATTTCGAGCAATCAAACGTGTTTTAGCGCTTAAACACGATGTAACTTTTTAACTGTGCTTGTTTTAATTAAGGTTCCTAACATTCCATGCTGCATCCTGGAGGCATGACAGGATTAGCATGCTGTGCATCCGTTAGCAACACGCATGGGGGGGGGGGGACACTTTGAAAAGGAACTTCGAGGCACCGTTAAGAAGGTGTGGTGGGGGTCATTGCTTAGTCACGTCCTCCTAAAGAACAGAAATGGACGTCTGCCTTTATTCACCATGGAATAATGGATGTCATTCTCAACGTCCTGGTTGTGTAGCGCCCGCTGTGCCACCTCTCTCCCCCCCTGTAATCCAGCGGATGTTCCTAACCTTCATTTAGGCCCTCCTCCTATTGAAACACTAATGGACCATTCAAAAGAGGTTGTTAGACCCTGCTGGCATATTGACTGAACGGTGTGTTTTTCCGATATGAATGAAGGGATGTGTCCTTGGACAGACATGATTTAATGTATTAAAGGTGTAATGAATCCAAGCCTCGTGAAAGATGTGCAAGAGCGGCCAAAATGGCGTCTTTAGCAAAGCGCATCGAGCCAGAATGGAGGATGTATTTCAATAAGGAAACTGTCCAGCATGCTTGTCCTCATCATCGAAAACGGGGCTGGAAATGGAAGCCATTATAGTCTGCTCCTTCCTGTTTGCCAGTTAATTTTTTTTAGTGAATGTAATGATGAGTGGGCTAAATTGACTGCTAACATCATTACTTACTTTCGTAAAAAAAAAAAAATAATAATAATCACCTGATATATCTCTTCACGGTGTACAGTATCTACAACACAGGGAAGTCATGAGGTGATATGACTATGGCAACAGGATTAAAAGAACTCAGATATCCAGCGTTTTTCATTTCTGCTTTGCTCAGTAAGTGCAGCTAATGGTTATTGACAGTGCACAGATGCACGTCTCTGGTAAGCCTTTGATACCAACATCAAATGATTTTTCCCCCCCAGCTCATTTCCAACACAGTTTCTAATAGCAAAGCTTCTGATTGCCTTGATTATTTATGTCTTCACGGAATAATACGCGTTCGGCTTTGTGATTTACAATTAGCGGCCAGTTTCTTGTCCGCGGTGAGATTGGATGTTCCAACCTCCCCCCCCGCCCCCACGCACCCCCACCCTGACCCCCCTAACCCCCACCCTGACCCCTTTAACCCCCACCCCCACCCTGGGGGACAGACCCCACTCTGCCTCACCTGTGGATGTTACACCAATAGGGACATTAACTCTGAGGTGACGTGAGAGGAAAATAAATAGATTTCATATATGACAGCTCTTATCTGTCCTTCACACAGCACATTTGCGGGGAGGGAAGGGCAAGTAAGATTAGTCTGTGCATCTGCAGAATGATGGCCAATGGGAACAGGTGACAACGGAGTTATGCTAGAGTGAAAATTGAGAATGTTGTCAGAACACGCAGGGTACGGTCGCTGTGTTACAAAGACACACTTTTTAAGCACACACACACTAGTGGGAGACGCACACAAGCACACACCCGTACTCCCACCCACGCAAAGAGACTGGGATATGCAAATATGAATCTGCATACATATTCAGTGGGATATTTTTTGACCTCACTCTCAGAGATTTTTGAGACGCCATTGTTGGTGACGCATTAATGAGCTCTCTGATATCTTTGGACAGAATGCACATTAAAGACTCAATCAGCATGAACAGAAAGGCGTGTTGTTTAAGCAGCTGCTAACATCACAACTTTTGGGTTTTGAAGGGAGACAAATACAAAGAGACAAACCATCCATCTGCTCCTTATTCTGACTTTGTTCATTGTTCAGCTTTATCACTCATGGGCAACTTGACTTCATCATTGAGGGAGATATTTCCATTTCTTCTTACATTTCATTTCTCTTTCTTTTTTCTTTTAACTGAAGATGTTACACTGTACATCTGGAAAACTAAGGTTTTGAAAATACAGGCTTGGAAAAATGAAGCTAAACCCCGTTTATAAGTGTACATGATTGCTTTTTTCCACCCTGGCTAGCAGGAAGATTTAATCTCCAGGAGAGCAGAGCTATGTTAAACAGACCATGCAGATGGACTCTATTCAGAAGGCAACAGACGGGTGCTGTTGGAGTAAACTTTGTAGCTAATTAGAAAAATGTCGTCTATTACTCCTCCTCCTTTCTGTACTGCCCCTCACTGCAATTTGGCCTTGTGATCACTTCAAAGGTAAATTGAGAAGGCTGATCTCATTAACTGCCAGTGTCCTTCACAAGTGTGATCACCCCTTCTCAGTATTGAACTACTGTATGATTGAATAGGAAACGTTGATGTTAACGGTAACGTCTCAGAACTTTAACCATCAGCCGTACTGATATCAGTGGTGACAGACTACAGTAAGGCAGTTGTGAGGTGTGTCTGAAGCGGCTGAATGTGTCGTTTGTGCTGCCAGAGAGGTTTTCTAGTGTCGCCTCCAGCTCAACTATCTGGGAGACAGCAAACTGTAATTCCAGAGATGGAGAGAGGGAGAGAGGGAGAGAGAGAGAGAGAGAGGGAGAGGGGGAGAGGGGGAGAGGGAGAGAGAGAGAGACACAGAGAGAGAGGGGGAGAAACATAAAGAGAGAGAGAGAGAGAGAGAGAGTGAGGGAGAGAGAGACAGAGAGAGAGAGAGAGAGAGGGAGAGGGAGAAACATAAAGAGAGAGAGAGAGAGTGAGGGAGAGAGAGACAGAGAGAGAGAGAGAGGGAGAGGGAGAAACATAAAGAGAGAGAGAGAGTGAGGGAGACAGAAACAGAAAGAGAGAGAAAGAGAGACAGGTCAAGGTGACACTGCTCACAAGTCTTGCTGAGGGCCACGGAACAATGGAAATGTTGGCCCTTGCTGTATCAGGGACCTGTGCTAGGAACACAACAAGCACTCGACCTCTCAGCGGTGATACTAGTATACTGGACATGAGAGAAGTCCACAATTCAAGAGGATCTTGTTGTAACAAGAGATTATATAGTTGCGGAATAAATGGAAGCATATTGTACTACTCTGGTTAATGCTGATATCCAGAGTTCCATAATACTGCTGTCGCAGCAGTTGAGTTCATTGGCACATTTTGAGGATCTTAGTCAAATCTCTGGCCAGTTTATGGAAGCAGACTGGTGTCTAATGTGTCTGGTGGACAGAGAAAGCAGTGGTGATTATGACTGCGTGTCATCCGTACTGAATGTCTGGCGCAATCCCTCTTCATGGCATCTAATTACTGACACTAATCACCCAAAGATAATGCATTCCATTTGCGATTAGCATATAATTGACGGTGATACCATATCTACCATGGGATACAGAGGACCTTACAAGATGTCTGCATCTGCCATAGATGACTTAAACGAAGTCTTCCCATAAATCAAAGATGTCTCATCTGAGATGGTCCTATTTTCCAAAGCAATCTGGCAGAACAGCAATCATGGCTGGAGCTCTCCTGGGCAAAGGAATATAGATAACGTCATGGAAACAATTCTGATAAAGAACTGCATGTCTGAAGGGATATAAGTATATATCTACTGTATATTCAGTATGTTTAGGGGGCCTGGTACACAGAAGGATCAAGCCAATCCAACCAATGTAGATTTCTGTAGAATTTAGTTCCTTTGTAGAATAAAGTTTTCCAATCAATAGAGTACAAAACCTAAAAGCCCTTTTCCTGAAATCACTTTGGGACTTTGCAACAGTTGACAGAATGTGATACTGTGAAGGAAGCATGTTTAAACCTTCTACTTCTGGCAGATAAAAATGCACAAACAAAAGACTCAACTTCATAAATAAATACAAAAGCTTCATACATAAAAGTATTCCGTTGACCGAGTCTGTGAGTGGGCAGAAAACACCAGCCTGCTGCTCTATTATAGAGAGTGCATTGGTGTGGAAGAGCTTCAGCACTTTCAAATAAAGCCCACTGCACCGCGATAAAAGATGGACGCTTTCTACATGAAGTTTGCCAGTCACTCTTGAGCTCACATTGGTTTTCCTTTTCAAAGAACCCCATTACAAGAACACACAGCCCTGCCTCCGGGCACTGCCAAGGAGGTCGCCCGCTGCACCTGCCCACCCTGGGAGGCAAAGGAACAAGGGGCAAAGAGGCAAAGAAGGAATTTGGATGATGTGTGCAGTCGGTGTGCACGTGTGTGTGTGAGTGTACCACAATGTGACTTAAAAAAACGAACACAAAATCGATTATCCTCTTCGTCCTCTTCATAAAGAGGACTACTGTTGTTAACAAAAACTCCATCTGCAAAATCTTTCCATATCAAAGCTGAGATCTTGTTGTTGTTGATGTTGTTTTTGCACTGCGTGGTACAAAGTACAGAATGTTCCTTGGTATGAATTGTGGGTAAAACTGCCGATGTCTTGAAGATCTGCAGCACTTATGTACTAAATGGACGTTTTGGCTTCAAATTCTAAATCTGTTCAGTAAATGTTTAAAAAAAAAGTAAACATGTGAGCAAGCAAGTTTTCCGGGAAAGATTTCTCTGAAAGACATTAGAGTTTACTAATAACAATTACGAACATAACTTTGATGCACTTTCTTCCACAGTGGCCTGAAAAACAGGCATCATTCGTGAACTTTAATGGAAACGAAATTGATCCACGGCTTTGGTTTCTTGTCCACTCTTTCCAGAGTATCATCCTGGAGAGGATCGCATTGATCCTGTGAGTTTCTCCTGTGATGTTCTCACCAAAGGCCATTTCATGCCTGCATTACCTGATGCAGTTTACCTTTGGTCCAGCTTTTGTTCTCTTATGAGCTGGACTTCCTGTGAACCTGATAAAAATAGGTTTTTTAGTCCTGGAGAGCTCCAGTTCAGGGATGGAAGGAGGTAGGGAGGCTTTGTCACCGCTGCTGTTGTGTGGTTCAGACCTGGGAGCTGGAGCAGACTGGTGGTGGTCAGGATGGACATCTGTAAATCAGCACATCCGAGAAGCTGGTAAACAACCACAAGCGTGATTGATGGTACAAATGTATTTTTTGGGGGGGTTTTGTTTTTGTTTTTCAGAAAGATTGTGGACTCGTACCTTGCCATCTGTTGAAATCACATCCTCTTGATGAAATATAATTGCTTTGAAGATTTGTGAAACGTAAAACATGTTTTATCAAAAGACTTTTCTTCCCCTCTTCTTCTCTTTCTGGTTCTGTCTCTCTCGTACACCACACACACACACGTACACAAACACACACACACACACACACACTGTTCCAGCATCTCCACCATAACTAAGCTCACTCCTCAATTACTTTGATTGGCAGCACACAGTACATGACATGTATATTCCTATTCTACAGAGACCAACAAAACACATCTGTGGAATAATACATTCTGAATGATTTCTTCACTTGTAAATTACATCCACTGTTTTGTAGCATACGACAGCTGACACTCAAAGCGTCAAATTGACTAACGTCTCCTGTTCCTTGGCTCGGAAAGCAAAATAAAGGCTTCGGATGAACAGACAGCACAGAAAATCAGTACGCTAACGACGCTGAGACTGTGAATGACATGTATCTGTGCTTGACCTTGTCAGAAGCATGTGACAGACAGGATCTGCTTGGGCTGTCTTCTAAATCAGACAGTATTTGTGCTTTTCCTCAGATCACTAGCATGTATACAGCCTGTCGACTGTCTGCATGTGGTTCCAGCCTGTCTCGTGTTCATCAGTTTCTCAGGAGCTTTAATGTTCTTATCAGTGCTCATGCTGCTTATAATCAACATCTGGTGAGCGACCACATTGATTGCCAACTCCCAGCGACTGCTGGACTATTATGTCTTGGCATGAGATGCTCCTGGTGTCGAGAGATTAATCATAAGGAACCAGGCGTGTTTTTTACTGAGTGACTTCTGGAGAGCAATAACCTGATCATAGGTCAGTTAAACCATTGTATATGATAAAGGTTAGTTAGTTAGTTAGTCAATCCATCATCAGTCAGGTAATTAGTTAGTTAGTCAGTTCATAAATTTGTTAGTTTGTTAGTTGGTTACCACTCACTATATACAGAATGCTGTATTTTTGGTAGTGGACTTTTATTCAGAGAGGCTTCAATATAGCTTGAAGGAATCAATCATGTAATTTTGTGAGAGTTCATGAAAAGTCATCCAGCAGTCTTTACTGAACCCTCTCTAGGTTTCTCCTTTACACCACCACCCAAAGAGAGGGCATGTGTGTGGAACACTGCATTAGATTACAACACCAGGACCTGAACCCCCAGTCCCCCAGAGAAGGGCTTGGATATCCATTCAAACTGTCAAGCGCCTTCCTCAAGATTAAATGCTGTAACAGGCAAGGTGCCCCCCCCCCCCCCCCCCCCCCTAGTCCTGGACTGGTCTGGGAGTGACCTGGGGCAACTTCTTCTCATTACAACCCAGGTGTGGTGGGGGCAGCCCTGGGTTATCCTCCAGCACCTCGTCCCCGTGCTCTCAGCCAATCTCAGCTGACACTTTAATCTGTGTTACCTAGACGACAGCAACAGGCTGTGGTTGGGGAACCAAACTACAAGGACTTGCTGATGGTGATGATGTCATTTCCTCTTGCAGGCATAGGCAGCTTGGCATTGGTGATACAGTTAAGCAGGTGATATACCTGCGGTGGATCATGTGAGTCATTGCTATTTCTGATCACTCTGCATGTCATGGATTTCAGAAAGTGGGAGCCTATTATGAGCCAGAGTCAATGTTGAATTTTAATCAGCGAACAACTTTGCTGACAAAAGTCAAATGTTTATTCTGAAAATTGTCTCTCCGAGCAGAGGACTCATGGGTGTGGCTGTTTATCCTCCTTCTTGTAGATGCGATGATTAAAACAATATTTGTGCGACTTCTATCCCCTGTGACAGATGTGTCTCTGGGAAAAACTAACTCTTGGGACGTGAGGCCCTGGGCTAGGGGGGGAGTGGGGGATGGGGAGGGGAGGGGGGGGGGGCGTGGGATGTTTCGGGCCTCCACTGACTCATTGATTTCCTTTTCCCAGTTGACTGTTGCAGTTTAACAGGACGGTCGGGTGCTAGTTCTCTCGGATGGACAATCTCTTCGTCCTCGTGAGTCAATAAGGTCCATGTGGAAGCTCTGCCTGCACATCAGCCCTCTGTAATTACCACCCTGGGCTAGGTTCATCCCTGAATGCTCTCGCTGGCCTGTTCCCTTACGGTAGCTGCCAGCAGACTGGCGTATGGGTCATTAACTCACGGGAGGTTTGGTTGGTGCAATAGAACCAAAATTCCAGCAAGTGATGGATTTTCTTGTTTCAAGAAAGTTACATGGCGTGATTCTCTCCGAGATATGTCCAAGCTCATAGTTTATCATAGTGGGACACCCTACAAGTATCATTTCAGTGGACTTGCCCATTTTGTGGTGTTTATATGGGTAAAAATGAATGCTCTTAACAATATGGAGGTCATTGCTCAGGAAAAACCAATACAGGCAGCATCAACTCAGAAGGAATTATGATACTGAGACTGAAAAGAGAATGCCTTTATAGTTAACGTGCAATACCTTATCTTGTACTTCCTATTTTGTATTTTTACGGTATTTTTTTATTGTATCTTAATGCATTTTTATACTTTAACGTTGCTGTTGGGAATTGCAATTTCCCCATTGTGGGACCAATAAAGTATTAACTAATCTATTCTAAATTGGTACATTGATACTGTTGAAGCCCCAACATATTGAAAGAAAGAAAAAATAAGAATCACACCTAAGTTTATGTTTCTTCGAATAAGAAATCCCTGCATCAATGCAATATTGATATTAAAATGAAATTCAAAGCCTTGTGTGTGGCGGGAAAAAAAACATCTACTCTGCAGGTATCTGATGTCAACACTGTGGTCAAGAGCACTACAGATGCTGCTGATGCTTTTATTACAGGCTTCCTGAAAGCCAGGGTGGTTTTAGCTCCTAGTTATATCTGGGTTTCTCAAGGTGTCAGCCTAGAGTCACACACTAATGAAGGAGAAACTCCATCTGGAAGTAGACAGATTACTGCAGTCGCGAGTAGAGAGAAAGAAAAAAAAAGAATTCCATTAAATCCTGGAGAATTATATCTCATGTCTGGGTCATAGACAAGTGGAGTAAATGTTGAATGTGTCAGTCAGGAAAATGTCACACATCAAGTCATAAAAAATAAACAAATTCACACATCAAGTCATTTTTGTTTAAAAAAATCATTCTGGCCTAAAAGGAGGCTTTGACAGCTTGTTTATTATGTGATCGTTAAGAAATAAATATATAATAAAAATATGCATTAGCTACCATGAAGCCATAGCTCCTTTCTGATGTTTCATATTTTAATAAGATAAATTAATGCTGTCGTTCTTTTCATTTTTTTTTACACGATGTTGAGTTGTAAACAGATGCCAATATCACGGAGTGTTGGCCTATGACTATGCATGTTAGCTTCTAAGGAAAGTCTAAAGAGAATTACTCCATCACAGTTTGAGGGTTAATACAGGAGGGTTCATGCCAAACCATATCAGCTACCTAGACGTGAACACATGTCAAACACACATGTCTATACAGCAATTAACCAAGGAAGTCAAGTCCTTTTGAATGCGCTGATCATAATTAAACACATACCTTATTAGAGTTATCTGGAAATGACACTATAATGAGTGACATATTAGCGAGCCGTTCTCAGGAACAGAGACTATAAACCGGGCTGCATTAGGAGGCGCTTAAGGAACCATTTAGAAAATGCCTCGAGGCTATTCTGATTCTCATTTGTCAGCAAGACCTAATAAACGTGTCACACGCGCAGCTTGAAACATGAGACCGCTTCTATTAATGACGGTCTCCGCCGATTTAGTCCTCGCGAGCTCTGCAATTAAACAGGAGGGTGATTTTCAGGTGCTTCCCATCCCTGGGACAGCCAAGCTTAGGGATCCTCCCATCAAAACAGCAGGGGGGCGGACCAACTTACTTCCACGCAGTCGACTTGAAAGGGATTTTTTACGCGACGAATGAATGACTCGAGTGCTGCGGTTGGTTTTCCACTCATGGCACGTTGTTCTTCAAAGAAACAAGTCATTAAAGCTGTTGTACACTGTGGTGTGCCTGGATTTAGAATAGAATAGAATGGATCTTTATTGTCATCATAGGTATACAATGAAGTTAAAAGTGCTTCCGGTCAGCACATCATTCACCGACTTGACTGAAATATATATATATATTTTTTATGCGTCTCTCTTTTCTCGTGAGAGGAACAAGTGCTGATTGACAGCGGGCAAAGTGAAACACATGCTGATGTTGGAAGCTGAGTGACAATGAGAGAAGAGAAAATAGAATGAAATCTGTACAAAACTAAGACAAAGACAGTGGATCTGTCCCCATGTACATGTGTACAGCTGCACACACATGCGGATCACGACAGCTGCTCTCCCATTTACATTCAGTCATTTATCAGACGCTCTTATCCAGAGCAACTTACAGCAAGTACAGGGACATTCCCCCCCTGAGGCAAGTAGGGTGAAGTGCCTTGACCAAGGACACAACGTCATGTTGCCTCAGCCAGGGATCTGAACTGGTGACCTTCTGATCACTAGCCCGACACCTTAACCACTCGACCACCTGACTCCCCACCTCAACATCCATTGACGAAAATACAAAAATGAATTTATCGACCTCCTGTGACAGACACTTATCTAATCTTCATCTATGAATCTGTGAATATAACCAGTAAACGTCCACTTGCCTCTTCCTACGCGAGGGGGCGTAGTTGCCGGGGTTACGACCTATCCTTGCCAATCGCCGAATGTCACGTTTTGCCCTAGTTTTCACAGATGGCCTTAATCTCCGCTTTTAGCTGAGACAGATTAATCCAGACTGTGCTGACATTATCTCTGGTTCTCCACGGTGGCTGCAGGCAAAGAAGAAGCCCCACACGTCCTTCACTTACCCAGCAGAAACATCTCTACTGATCCCCTGTCCAGAAGCCTTTATCTGGAGAACTCTGAGGCAGACGCAACCAACTGAAGTCTAGAGTCTACTGACCAAGAGGAGCCAGCTGATGTTCTCCTCAACACCGAAGGTCTCAACACTTTAAAACCATATCACACATTCCCTCATTTTCCTTTGAATGACGTACGTACAGTAGAATTTAATTCATCTTAGAGTTTACACAGATAGCGAAGCCGATAAAGATACAGATCATCGTATGTGACACTCTGCTCAGTGGATCAAGGTTTGGCCTCCACAAACAGGCCAACACTCACTCAGAAATAATGACACAGCAATTATTCATGTAAAGCACATATGTGTCAGACCTGTGTAATTAATGGGAGTTTACTGTTAAATGAAATGTGTCCCCCCCCCCCCTGCACTAAGTACCCTGACCTGTGGGGTTTGCAGCCCATACACGAAAGCTTGCCAAGCAAGCTGATTAATAGTATTGGGCGGTAAATGTTTACCACCCTGCGTGACTTCCTGTGGCAGTGCCACGGCTCAAAACAAGATGCCTGGGGCCGCCTTTCGCCACTCTCTGACGAACACATTCCATTAATTATCTTTATAATTTATAAGCCAGGAGCTGTTTGATGTACCGTGACAGATTGTTCTAATAGAGATGGAGAACGGTGGACGCCGCTGCACCAGGGGAAAGTGTTTCATAATAAGAAACGAAAGGCTCTTCTCCTTACCGGCTAGCGCCACATCAAAGCATAGCAACAGGAACTTTTAAATAATAGACAAATGGCTGCTGTTCCAGAACTTATTTCCCACAATCTGTCACAGGCACACGTGTTATGAAGGAGATCCATTATAAGAGCCTGTGAGCTGAATATGAAATGCAGAGCAGTGTTCTTGCGGCGGTGGTTCTGTGGAGAACCAAGCTGAAGTCTTTTGACCTTTTCAGTGTTTACGGTGTCACTTTAGCATGGTTTAAGTCTCCTAACAGGATCACTGTGGAGGCCAGAGTCTGTTAGAAGCACAGTGTTAAGAACATCTCACACTGGAATCTCTTTCACACCTGCCCCCGCAACATTTGCATGATGTGAACTTGAGCGGTTCATTTGCCGTTTGTCTTTGAATGCGAGCGACAGGATGTTGTTCGGTTTCGGAGATGGGTTAGTGACGGCAGTGACTTGTTAAACATGTCTCCATGCACACACAGACAAGCTAGAGCAGGACCACCTACCTAATGTGCTTTTGGTGCTCTGTGTGCTGCCAAACTGCACCAGCCCACTAAGTCATGGACCTCTGAAGGTTTCCTGTGGTCCAAAACAGCATAACAATCAACAATCAATAATCAACAGCATATATCTACTAGGTTGACCCACAGGTGATCATATTGGGCAGGTGGTCACAGTGTTTTAGCTGAGTTATATAGGACTAGACAACCATTTGTTTTTATATGTCTGCTGCACAAACCTGCATTCAATTCCATTCAGTTGCATTTGTGCAGTCTGTCTGAAAGAGTGCAGTCTGTCTGAAAAGGTGCAGTCTGTCTGAAAGGGTGCAGTCTGTCTGAAAGAATGCAGTCTGTCTGAAAGGGTGCAGTCTGTCTGAAAAGGTGCAGTCTGTCTGAAAAGGTGCAGTCTGTCTGAAAGGGTGCAGTCTGTCTGAAAAGGTGCAGTCTGTCTGAAAAGGTGCAGTCTGTCTGAAAGGGTGCAGTCTGTCTGAAAGGGTGCAGTCTGTCTGAAAAGGTGCAGTCTGTCTGAAAGAGTGCAGTCTGTCTGAAAGGGTGCAGTCTGTCTGAAAGGGTGCAGTCTGTCTGAAAGGGTGCAGTCTGTCTGAAAGGGTGCAGTCTGTCTGAAAAGGTGCAGTCTGTCTGAAAGAGTGCAGTCTGTCTGAAAGGGTGCAGTCTGTCTGAAAGGGTGCAGTCTGTCTGAAAAGGTGCAGTTGTCTGAAAGGTGGCAGTCTGTCTGAGTCAATTAAACTTCATGCTGATTCGATCATTCAAACATCCTTGTCTGGATTTCACGGATCACAACTCTAGTCATCACATCACGCAATAAACATCAGAAAATCTGTCTCTGGGCACGAAGGCTTCAGGCCAAACGAATAAACAATCTGTGGATATCTGCTGATGCAAATGCAGTCGAATTGAGTTGTGCTGGCCGCTGGTCTGGGTAATACAGACAACTCTACCTCCACCCCCCCCCCTCTCTCTCTCTACTAAACCCTCCTAACAGAGAGGCACAGGTGGGGATGGCGTGCAGGGTTAAGGGGGGCGGTGGGGGGGGAGCTCCTCCATCTCCTCCTGACCACACGGCCAGCCCTGTCACTGGTCGGGGGGAGATAACCGGCTTTACTCAGCCTGTCCTTTATGTGGATGTCAAAGTATCCATGCAGGGGCCAGGGCACATCAGAGGGAGCCCCTGTAGTCCACAGACAAGCCTGTTTCAGCAGCTACCTGCTGCAGCTTACACTGCTTACCCCGCCCAGCCGGGGGCCTGCTGGCCAAACCGCACCTGCTGATCGGAGCTTAATACAGATGTACTGTAGACAGTTTTTACAGTGGATAATTACATCGAGTGTCTTACTAGGTCTTGCTTGTGTTATTTTATTACTTACATTTACCGTACATTTAGTCACGCTCTTATCCAGAGCCACTTGCAGCAAGTACAGGGACATCCCCCCCCCCCCGAGGCAAAGTAGGGTGAAGTGCTTTGCCCAAGGACACAACGTCATGTAGTCACAGCCGGGAATCGAACGACTTTCCGATCACAAGCCCAACACCTTAACCGCTGAGCCACCTGACTCCCTGATTGCTTCTATCTTTCTGTGGGAGGGTGGGAGTGGGGGAGTGGGGGACGCATTTCATGGGTGTTCACTGTGGCATTTCATATCTTTTTTCCCCCCCGCGGAGGCAGGCAGGCAGGCAGACAGGTTATCATCCATCATGACTCTCAGGTTGTGGCTGGTACAGCTGGACATCTTCCTGGACCTTGGCACGTGTCACTTTCATCTCTTCTCTCCGTCAAAGTCATCCAGCAAGGCCGGCCCACCCCAGAATGACGTCACGCATTGTCTCTAATTAATTAGCTTGACTTTTTAACACTGTCTGCTGCCAGAAAGACATCGGTTAGAGACGATGGTAACCATATGCTGCTCTATCTGAGGCTGCTGCTTTCTGTAAGGTCTAACTGTGGGAGACTAAGACTTCAGAGACTAAGACACTCCTTAATACATCTACATTGAGTCATGTATCAGACTCTCTTATCCAGAGCGACTTACAGCAAGTCCAGCGACACTCCTCCCCCCTGAGACAAGTAAGGGTGAAGTGCCTTGCCCAAGGACACAACAGCATGTTGGCACAACCAAGCTCGAACCAGGGGACCTTGTGGTTACTAACCCAACTCCCTTACCGCTAAACCCCATGACTTCCCACCTCGCACCGTGAGGCGACAATGAAGGGGATGCGTCCATTATAGCTGGTCTATATTGAGATCTGTGGTACAGACAAGACATGGCAGACGAATACATTTCTATAGAAACCCTGCCTGGTAGTCAAGTATCTCTCTGCTCTGAAGTCCTTATATTGCCCATCCTCTAATGGCTGTTGACTGGTGTGTGACATCATTATCACAGCCATCCATTCATCTGTAATGGTTCATCCATCCATCGCTTTAATCCGACGCCGTTTGCTATAAGCCTTGCTAGCACAGCACCGTGCGGTTTCGGTTCCATAAACATATTCACAACCTTGACATCCATTACCTATAATCGTATTAAAGAATCTGTATGAACTGTCTGATGATATCAGTGTGCTGGAGCTAAATCCTACGAGGTAAAAAGCCTTTCTTTGTGCACTATCAATGCATGCTCTCTGTTTGAATGATTGTATTTCCATATAGTGGAAAAAGACAAGGACAGAATAGCACTGGGGCAGAGTAAAGTTCTATTGGCAGTCTGTGGTAAGTCTATTCTCACGGCAACAATTCCCTCAAGCTTGGCTGACCCTTGTGTCTGGCAATAAATATTTTAACGTTTGGCAATGGAGGTCAGTTTTAAGGCGTGACTGAAATTCACCTCATTACAATCTCTCCCCTGTGGTGTTACTAGTCCTTCCTCGAAAGTTCAACATTTTATAGATATATATAGAGTTCACTGCCTTAAATATATATATATATATATATATATATATCATGTACAGTACAGTAACATACTACAGAAATGTGACAAAAGTATAACAACAAATAACACACATATATTCGTTTTTTCTTCTCTTCTCAGTAGTTCCTGTAATATTTGCCACTTCTTCACTAACGCTTTGAAACTTGATGTTTCTAATAAGGTTAGTTTGTGGGCTTTGTGAGTGGGCGGATACATAAACCAGCACTATGTGAAATGTCATCTTCTCTCAGCCCACCTTGAATTAATCCCATTTAAGAGCTTAGCCACACAGTATTCACTCACACTAATCCCCATTTCTCCCACGTACGTAGCACACACACACACACACACGTACACACATGTACACACACACACACACACACACGTACACACACACACACACGTACACACTCGCAGATGAGGATCTGAACACACACAATCACGCATGCACTGCACCAACGATCGCACCCATGCGCTCATGCACGTGCAGACACATGCATGGATGATTGCACACACTTCTAATAACTCCCCCTCCCTCTTCAGTGTTATACTCACAGTATTTTCATATTCTAATCTCTCTTCTACTGCTGAGGTATGTTTGATTAGTACACCTGGGCCACCCTTCTAGTATGGACCACCAAGTCCTTCATCATCCCCTCAGCAAAGACACGTCTCAGCTGTGTAAAGAGCTGTTTGCATGTGTTGCGTTCTGGCCTGCCTCCACAGCCAGACTGTGAGGTTGGACTCACAGGTCAGATTGTGTCTCTTGCTGGATAGAAGGAGAATATTCACAAAGTAGGTTGGTTGAACCCATATGTATTTTCAACCCCCAACCTGTATTAGAATGAATATGAATCCGTTACCTCTCCCCTCTCCCATTCCCCCATCCCCAAACCTGAAATGTAATGGATGGAGATGTGGTAGGACTGTCTAGTGAGTGGGGCTGGTCTCCAGAGATTTGCACCCCCCCCCCCCCCCCCCCAAAAGCCCCTCAGCATCAAGCCTGCCTCAGGGCCCAGATCCAGAGGGCTGTGAGGAGGCTGACAGACACACAGCAGGCTAACCCTGTAGAGAAGGCTGACAGGCCCTGAACTGATGCTCAGAAGTTAAGCTCATGCTCAGCAGGAGAACCTTGCTTTGCTGTGCTAAATGGAAGCCACTAGGGAGTCAGGTGGCTGAGCGGTTAGGGAGTCAGGGATACTGATCTGAAGGTTGCCAGTTCGAATCCCGGCTGTGCCAACATGACGCTGTGTCTTCGGGCAAGGCACTTCACCCTACCTGCCTCAGGTACTTGCTTCACCCTGTACTTGCTGTAAATCGCTCTGGATAAGAGCGTCTGCTAGAATGACTAAATGTAAAATCCCAGTCTACCCCAATCCTTCTAATTTCCAGCCTCATCCAGTCCAGTCTGGTTTTATCCTGTAGGATCCTGTTTTGTGCAACCCTATCCCTAAACAAACAAGTCCCTTATTGTCATTAAAGGTAACCAAGTAAACGCCTTTGTACGTAGCGTACATACAGTTCAGTGCACAGTTCATAAGTGTGTCATAGAGAACGTGAGAAGACTTTGTTTTACATTTCGTTCCCAATCCATTAATAGAGATAGTCTTAAGGAGAAGAAAAAAAAGATAATGAAAATAATGAATGAGTGAGAAAGAGCGACAGAGAAAGGATACAATTTGCTTCATTACCTCAGTTTGCTCTGCATTAACATAATAGGGAAGAAATAGGAACAAACTTCAGAAGGATATTTGCAAATCTGAGATGAAGAGACCTCAGTAATAAAGCTCACTTACTTTGACTTTTTATTAACTAATGAGGCTTATAATTAAGTAGTGACTATTTTCTAAACAAAAATAATGATGATATTTCTCTGAGAAACATAAGCCGGGTTACTTTAATGGGTATATGTTCTAAGTAACTTCCAGTGGGGAACAGTAGAACCCTTTGGAAGATACATGCCTTTTGTCTCAAATTGATTTCATCTCTCACATGTCCAAAACAAAATTACCACTGCAGGGCTTGGCTGTTAAAAATGCATCGGAGAACATTTGAATCAAAACAAACCCCCCCCCCCCCCCCCCCCCCCCCCCCCCCCCCACAATGAAATACACAAATGAACTATTTAATGGAGATTACCGTTTGTCAAATACGATGTAAATATTCCGAAAGCAACATAGAGTGGACTCCCTGCTGTTCATCAACCAGATGAGGGTATGTGTGACGGGCCCTGTAAGTGGATTAGGTACGAGGTGTTGAGGCAGGTTGCGGCAATTAAACGGCAGTATTTTCCGACACACTTCATTTTCGACTCCATTCTACTGGAGGTGAATGGCACACGCTGTGAGACACAATAGCTAATTGACCGAGTCTTCTGATCGTAAAGTCATTTCATAGCACACAAACGATCTTTTCAACGATATTCAATGTGGCATTACGAGAACTCAATTGAGGAAGAGAAGAAAAAGAAAAAAAAGTGTAATGGGATTGTGGGTGAGCAATGACTAGTCATTAACTAACTACTTCTTCACAGTAAAAGTAAATTCATTTTATTCAAGGTGGAAAAGGTAGGATTGACCTCAATGAAATAAAAGAGAGGTTTTGTATCCTACACATTGTACGTAAATGAGACTCTCGGACAATTGTTTAGAAAGACAGAGATGTCTGGCAGTGGAATATCAATATTTTATTCTTGAAGCAGATCCCTACTTTCCGACCAATTATGTTTAAGCGTTCCTCTTAACAGCCAATCGCCTTGAAGGAGGCGGACCTTTCATGAATTTACTGTCAGTTCAACTCAAGATGAAGGACATTTCAGACAAGAGGGTTACAGCTAGTGTTAAAAGGGACTACTTATAATCTCGTAAAAAGTAAAAAGGGATTCTTGCGACACATAGATTCGAACGTCATTATGTTCATGGCTCTGAGCGTTGGCATCTACAATACAAGCATTGTCATAGCAAGTTAGAATTATTTATTAAATTCATAAACATCTGTCAATTTTCTTTTTTCTTATTTTTTCCTTTTCAGAAACTGCCTTGATGGTAAACAAAGGTAGCACAAAGCATCGGCTCTCACTGACAAAAGTGCGTCTCCAAGGCAGAGGAGAGCAGTGGCTCAGGTAAGTCATAACAATATAGGCAATTAGTGTTTCCTGTGGAGGAGAAACGTTAAAGTCTGTTTTGAGGAGTCCTTCCTTGGTTCCGTCTGCCGTCTCCATCGTACTCCCTGGCATTTCAGCACGACCCCTAAAAAGACGTTCAGTTAATTAGTTTCCTGAGGAATGCACCGGCCATTTTCCTTACCACATACCATGTCCACCTTCCCATTCTTGGGCGCTGACTTGAATTAAGAACGATTTAAGCTTCTCTCTACGGTCACTGTACTGTAACTGTAGGCTGTTCTTTCCCAGCCTTTCACCAAGAGCAAAAATCAGCTATAAAATTTGTGCAAGACACATTCTTTCAAGACACTTGTGTTTTACGAACGGCCTTCAGTTTAAAAACATGAAATCACTGCATTGATCTATTTCTCCGCCCTCTTTATTTAATTTCTCTCGCTCTGGTTCTTTATTTCACACTTTTTTGGGTCTTAATCCACACAAACGGTGTAAACACATGACATTAATTTATTTATTTTGTATTCATGTGAATGTGCACGTCTTTCAGCAAAATAATAGAAATCCTTTGCTTTGCATGCTGGTGATTACGATTAGACTTTTAACATTAAAACGTGTACGTACAGTTTAACGTGTGTGTATAACGTAAGCATATCTCTGTCCATTCCGCTTCTCATCTATGTTTTCCTAATAACACAGCACAGTATGGGTACCAATTGAGCGTAAAAAAAAGAAGCTTTAGGCCTATTATATATGGCTTACCATTATCTCTATTTGTCAGTACTGGAAAATTAAAGAAGCATGCAGAATTTGCTGAATGTTTTGTTTGGATTAATGGTGCCTCGGTCCAGCAAACACCCATTTATTTCCTTATTGCATCTTATTACCAATAGGGTGCTGAGGAGTAGAGGTGGGGAACAGGTCTTATCAGTGCAGTTAGTATCATGTTAGTATCATAAAGGAAAGACTAGGGTTCAACAGAGTTCTGGCTCTTCTCAGCCATGACTGAAAGCTGAGTAAGAGGAAAGATTGAACAAATCCAACAGGTGGAGTCATGGACATTTTACATTTATTCATTTAGCAGATGCTTTTATCCAAAGCGACTTACAGTAAGTACAGGGACATTCTCCCTGAGGCAAGTAGGGTGAAGTGTCTCACAACCTTCCGATCATGAGTCCAATGCCTTAACCTGCTGAGCCATCTGACCACCCCCCCCCCCCCCCCCCCCCCCCAACCCCAGTTCAAACCCTAAGCTGTGTCAACATGCTGTTGTGTCCTTGGGCAAGGCACTTCACCCTACCTTCCTCAGGGGAGGGGAATGTGTCCCTGTACTTGCTGGACGTCGCTCTGGATAAGAGCGTCTGCTAAATGACGGAACCTTTTTTTTTTATGTACATGTAACGGCCAATCAGAGCGCGTTAAAAGCGTGACAGGGTAAGGAGTTGGTGAAGAGGGCAGATCATCGTGAATGGATCCTGGAACGTGTCATCCTCAAAGAAAGAACATTCTCCACGCATGTGTATGATTGGAGAGAGTTGATAGTGCTCTTCACCTGTGTGCAGAGAACCAAGGCATAAAGGAGTCGCCTCAAGAGTACAACATGACCTTGGGAGTGCTGATATACACAATAAACATGAATCCCATTGTCAGCTGAGCTCTGTACTCTTCTGGCATTTGTATTTCCTAACTGGTTTTCTGTGCCCATTGAGAATTCTTTTTCCTCCCTATCCTCTCAGAGGATAATTCAATCATCTTCAATACACAGTGGATCAGGGTTTTTTTTTTTGTGGTGAGCTATGTGTGTGAGACTAAAGCAAAGGTGACCTTCAGGGAATGTCAGGCCCATCCTTTTATTACAGAGATCTACAGTATGTTTCAAAACATACGATAACATTTGAATAAATGCTCGCTGAATTATCGGTGGCCCCAAGCGCGCCCACATTCAGGACCTGCCAACTTCTGTGTCTTTAAGGCGCTCAGCAACCCACAGAATGGAAACACTCCCCATGTATCCAATAGAGACCCCCCTAATCAACAGTGACAGCTATTAAATGATGTTAACCACAACATAAATTGGATGATGAGATTGCGGTTAGCACCTAGCTAAACTCCGCTGAGATTATTTGAAATCAAGCCAAACAAGGGTGGAATGACAGTTAACAACGCTAAATGTTCAGTTAACATTCAGTTAAAGATTAACAAATTCCAATTAAAGACAGAACCACATCCATCTGAATCCCATAATCACATGACATCTGTTAAAAAGCTGGTGAAACTCGGCCGCATTTTTTATCAAAGGGCAGAATTAAGCTCATCCAACTGCCTTGGAGAATGTATATTCTTTTGAAAGTAGAGTCTATGAAGAAGGTATCTTTTTTATTGAGTGAAAAAGTCAAAAGTAAATGTTCCATTGAAGAGTCAAGTTGGTAAATGTCAAAAAATAAATGACATGTCAACATAGGGATTACACTTCCTAAGGCTCACGAGAGCCGAGATGCTTAGTACTGTCTGCTTCCAGATATAACACAACATTCAGGCCCATGTCAACTGCTATATTGCTTTCTTTTGAAAATATGCAGCAAAAGAATGAATAGCTAAAATATACTCAACCTTCATTAATGTGAAGAAAATCTCTCATAACATTTCCCAAGAGGAAAAGACTTATTATCGGCAAATAGTATTTTCAGTGTGGGAAAGGTTTACAGAAAAACGTACAGAAAACTATAGTGTGTTTATACATTTTAAGTGCATATCTGTGTGTCTGTGTGTGTGTGTGTACCTGTGTGTGTGTTTGCGTGCACCTGAGTGTGTGTGTGTGTGTGTGTGTACGTGTGTGTGTGTGTGTGCACTTACCTTCTCATGTGAGCAGCTGTGTTAAGAAAGATACTGTTGAAACATTGCAGTGGCAGGATTGATTGAATCCAGCCCCCGTACACAGATCCTCCACCACCCCCATCCTGACATCAGAATGAGATATGTTTCTGTTGGAGAGGCAGGGTAAACCAGCTGGCACAGGGGGAGTTGTCGTAGGAGTATCTCAGTGACACATCCAATGATTCAGGCCCTGAAATGTGATTAGAACCCCCCCGAGATGAAGACATTGAATTGGGTTGAATGAGGTGCAACACTGCATCAGTATAATGCATGACCTGGCGATGTAAAATGAGAGTCTGATATGATCTCTAGGTTTATATGGTTATAGGATCCCTTTTATTTAGAAAAGGTGATAAACTTTGATAGTACTTGGGCGAAAAGTCAGTGAATGGTTTCACACTTGACGGAAATCTGGTGTTGGTTCCAGAATGACGATGGATGATGTTGATGAGCACCCTGCAGTTATTTACCACACATGAAACCCTCAACTGCCTCTTGAAACTAAACTAGTATTCCTCCTAAGAGATTAAATTAAAAGAGCAGCTTTGCAACAAAAAAAAAGAGAAGAGACTTAGAAGACATTTAGCTGACATCCATGCTCTGTCTTGTCCATGTGTCTGCATGCTACACATGACGCTGAGGATTCTGCCACTGAAGCAGGTCTGAAGCTGGGTCCAGCCTGGATGGCCCCTCCAGCTTGCTCTCGTCCCATTTCCCAGTCCTCATCCCTAATCTGTGGTGATGGTGCTGCTACACCGCAGTGGGTTCCCCACTGGCGTACTTCAGAGTGGTCTCCCATGCATAATATCCATGCAAGTCTGCCTGTGACAGATACGTGCTGTAATCTCTTTGAAAATGAGCATTTGGAGCATGTAAGTGCCTCAAAGCTGGGGGGTCTGAGGCGGGGGGGGAGGAAACCACGGCGACGGGATGGAGGAGCACGCCTGCATCTGAGCCAGGCCCTCGCGTTTCTTTAATTCTCCAACCAAGAGCAAGACGGAAAGAAATCCCAATTTCCCGTGAACGTCCTTTCAATCGCACGGACCTGTAAAACCTTCAAACCTTCAGTTGTGTGACAGCTGGGCTGGATGTCTTGTATTCTCCTCGTTATGACGAAGCCAGTTTGACGCACACTTACTGCTTTCCAGGGATTCACACACGAAGTAAATCATCTTTCTGCATCTGGTCTGTGCCGGCATACGCTGAGCCCTCTGTGTTCTTATGCTGTTTCTGTTGGAATGGTATGTTACACAGCAACGCGTATCAAATCAAATCGACATTTATTTGTATAGCCCCCTTTTTACAAGCAATGTCACAGAGGGCTTCACATATGCCCATAGAACTGCCCCTCAACCAACCTAAACCCTCAAGGAAGACAA
The DNA here is from genome assembly GCA_030340685.1 of Protosalanx chinensis. Taxonomy (NCBI): domain Eukaryota; kingdom Metazoa; phylum Chordata; class Actinopteri; order Osmeriformes; family Salangidae; genus Protosalanx; species Protosalanx chinensis. Next base: position 18,746,370 of record CM059317.1, on the reverse strand, counting down.
GGAAAAACTCCCAGAAAAACTCACTAGGAAGAGAAAAATTGAAGAAACCTTGGAAGGAGCGATTCAGTGAGGGATCCCCTCCTCCAGGGACGATTGGCGAAAGTGAGAAGCGTATGTCTTGTGCACAGTAACTAGGCTAGAAAATACTTTGAATTATTTACAAAGAATTACACAGTATACATCACACGCTCTCTTCCTGCACCTGCTCCAGAATTGTTCAGTTCCTTGTTGTGCAAAACCAGCAAGATGACAACAAAAAAAGTCAAGTTGAACCGATAAGATGATTCCCACCAGCCAGCCATCACCTGTTCCCCTCGATCAGTCTTCAACTTTCTTAAGATGCTCCTCAGAACATAAATAAATAAAACGATTCAAGGGGTTTATTGAAGCCAAATCTTTCTGTCCATGTTCTCCTTGCTTCCAGTCACCTGGCATTGGTGGAAACAGATGATGACACACATGGCTTGTGGATTCACCTGGAAGACAGAGGAGACTTCTTTGTCCGTGGGCAGGTGTCGTACGGACTGGAACACGTTCAGCTCTGTTGCCTCAATAAATTGTTGTTGACACTGCCCTCTAGAGATGTGTGATAGAGCATTAGTGCTGCAGATCTAATCCAAGACAACAGACAGCCTCCCTTGTTCTGCAGGAGGCAAAGACCCTCTTTGTCACCAGCAGGGCCATTTCTTGCTCTCCAGGGGCTAAGATGGACTTCAGCGTTTTATGACATCTATTTTCTCTGCTTTTTGGTCTCCTAGTATCTCTATTTTTTCTTTTTTACATTCGTGGAGATATATTATGGAGTCATCTGGAGAAGACTCAGGATAGGTGAACAGATGTTTAGCTACAACAAGACTGGGAGATCTCGGAATCAAAGTACACATGAGGAGGTGCTGAAAGATCAAAGTCATTGCCCTCCATTGATGAAACACTAACAAACTTTTGTTAGAGATTTGATTGCCATCTTTGTTGTTGACTGATGTAAGAATGGGGTTAATGTAAGATGACACTTTTGTCCAAGCAGCCTGAAGTACAAATAATTTAGATTATTTATATTTTTTTGCTGTTGCCTACATTAATGAGGCTCATACTATATAATTAAAAGGTGCTAAATGATTTACACGTAATCCGTAAATAACGTTACATCAGGAAGCATGTTGTGGTTCAGGGCTGTGAGGGTTATCATGCCCTGGCACTGGTCAAATACTACATGTGTTCCCGGTTCATTGTGGTTAAAGGAACGTTAGACTGCACAGTATAGAGAAGGTTATGATGATCTTTAAAAAACCTTTTCACTGAGGAAAAACAAAATCCTGCGGAAATAAATCGGCTTAGTGGACAGAATTAGAGGGAAAGGGTTTGCAGCCAGGGTAGGATTAAAGAAAATTGTGTGAAATAAAGAGCGAGTGATCAGGAGTGACTGTGCGTGCGTCTGTGTCTGGAGGGCGGGAATAAAGAGAGAGAGAGATAGAGAGGGAGGGAGAGGGAGAGGGAGAGAGAGAGAGAGAGAGAGAGAGAGAGGGAGGGAGAGGGAGAGGGAGAGAGAGAGAGAGGGCGGGAATAAAGAGAGAGAGAGATAGAGAGGGAGGGAGAGGGAGAGGGAGAGAGAGAGAGAGAGGGAGGGAGAGGGAGAGGGAGAGAGAGAGAGGGCGGGAATAAAGAGAGAGAGAGATAGAGAGGGAGGGAGAGAGAGAGAGAGAGAGAGAGAGGGAGGGAGAGGGAGAGAGAGAGGGAGTGAGTGAGTGAGTGAGAGAGAGATAGAGAGAGGAAGGGAGAGAGAGAGAGAGGGATTGAGAAAGAGAGAGAGAGAGAGAGAGAGAGAGAGAGAGAGAGAGAGCGCGAGAGAAAGCGCGAGAGAGAGCGCGAGAGAGGGGATGAGCATTGACTGAGGATCACAGATTTCCATCCAAACCTCTCATCCGTTTTCCTCCTCGACTGCACTGCTGAGCGGTGACTACATTCAGACTCTGTCTTTTCGCAGTTTAAGAAGCGTTTTGTCAGTGCAAAAAACCCTCCTGGTTAACCTTAATGAAGTGTATTTGATCGTTAAACTTGTTGTATTTCCCACTTCGTCTTGAACTGCACCATGAATAGTTGGCGGGCTCCTCTCTGTCTAACACCGTTGGAATGGTCTGGATTAAGCAGCCGGAGAACAGGGAGCATGTAACCGCTGATGGAGTTTGGGATTTACTGCGAAAGAAGGGAAAGATGACCGTCTTCTCTCTGTGTTTGCTCCTGTGCGCAGATCTGCTGGATTTAGCCGTCGGTAAGTCAATAACATCATACCATTTTTTTTTTTACCCATTTATTTGGCTGTTCCGTTTCTAAAGCCTCTCGCCTTTTTCTTGTGCGTCTGGATGTGCGTTGGATATCAATATGTCCTTGTTCAAAATATGACCAGTCCACTGACCATCCGTCTTTTTACATTCCCCAAACCTGAACTTTTCTGAAGCTATTTCGACAGGAGGCTGTGTTTCCTGGTGGTATAGGTGGGCAAACACGTTTATTTCCCCGTAGACCCTGTTTTGTATCGGTGTTTTTCAGCTCCGGTATGTTTGGGGAGGCTGGTGGTGGAAGGGAGAGAGGACGGGAGGAAGGGAGGAGGAAGGGGGGAGGAAGGGTGGCACCTTATTCCTATAATAATGTTTGGGGAGGCTTGTGGAAGGTAGAGAGGACGAGAGGACGGGAGGGAGGGGGGAGGAAGGGTGCCACCTTATTCCTCCAGAATAATGTTTTATTATGAGATCAGCATTGGGTTACGCGCGCTCCTCCATCCAGTCTCAATGCTGCTTTTCTCTTCTTCTAAAATCACCATAACTAGTTTAGGAGATTTTTGACCACCTATCATCAGGCTTACCCGTGTTATCGCTATTTCTCTACAATGACATGTCATACACAGCTTCAGGTGCCTTATCTCAACAGCAGATCTCTTTATGAATGATGGCATCCAGCCTAGTTCACCCTAATGACTCATGTGACATGAACCAGCCAGAAGTTCTTCCAATAAACTGAATATTTGGGGGGTTTATTGAAATGATCCTGACGCCAATATAGGCCTACGTTCTATGTTGAAATCGGAAGATCATCATTCTGTTAGTTTTCTTTTGAGATGAATGGGATTTGCGAGGATAAAATCATTTTAGCTAAAGGCTACAAGACAGTGTATCATCCAATCAGAGATCTCATTCAGATTCCCAGTATGATGATATTGTAAACCATTTTGTACTACGCATTTGAGAATTAACCGTATATAAATCTTTCCACAATTGTGATCTCTACTGAATCACAATACATATTACACCTCATATTCAGTCACAAAAGGTCAGAGTCTGCTTTGTGTATGACGGTTTAGTGCAAACTTGTTGCATTAGAACATCAAACTCATTGAAAACCACACGTTAATGTGTAATTCAGACCTGACACCTGTCACGTTGTGAGAGGAAATATCACATTGATTTACAATCAGACATGTCTCTATGCAATTTCATATAGAACACATTTGTCTCTGCGTTAACTAATGCACAGAGCAAGATACTCACTATGACAGAGGTAAGGCAACCTTGGTCTTTGAGTTCTGCATGTTTTAGCTGTTTCCCTGCTCCAGCACACCTGATTCAAATGAATGGGTCATTATCAAGCTCTGTGGAAGCCTCATCATGACTCATTCATTTGAATCAGGTGTGCTGGAGCAGGGAAACAGCTAAAACCTCCAGGACTGTGTCTTTCAAGGACCAGGGTTACCTCCCCCTTACACTATTGTATTCATTGGTTTGGGGAACATTACCTGAAGTACCAAGCGGTCTGCATGTGTACCATAAGACACAAATATAATTCTAAAAAACAGCAAAAACAAGGATCAATTTAGAATATACATTTTACATTGAATAATTTAACAGACACTTTTATCCAGAGTGGACACAACATCATGTTGGCACAGCAAAGGAATCAAACTCACAACCTTCCGATCATGAATCCAACACCTTAACCGTTGAGCCACCTGACTCCCTGTGATATTCCTACTCACTGAGCAGTATTTTCTTCCTGCTACTGTAGCTGAAAGCAGATTCCTAACATTCTGTTAGACAGGATAGGAAAGCGTGTCTAACAATGTGAGACAGCAATCGTTGAAAGTTCAGTCAACGTTCAGTCAAACAAACCCCCTACGTGTCCAGCCGCTACAAAATACTCCCAATTGATCCGTGAGAATCAGTAAAGTATCTACGAGGTATTGGTCTTCCATGGCACACTTACGATCGATTCAGCACCATTGATTCGAGTGAGTCAGTAGCAGGTGCTGTCCAGTGTTCACAGTTTGATTGGGGGGTGAATCTCGTGTGTGGTTAATGATTTACACTGAGCTCAACATGAACCCCCTCCGGGCCTGATTGTTCATGAAGACACAGCCATGTACAGTACAGCCTACAGTGAGAACCAGGATCTGGAACAAGCACAATGTCACACTCGTTATCGCATCTCCTGCATCTTCACAGGGGTTCCTTAAGCAGCCAGAGGCATCAAATCCTTGTGTAAGACAAGATAACCACCTCTCACTGTAATTAAGATCACAGCTTACAACAAATGTAGGGTTTACACCTGCATATTGTAATTTGGTATCCACCTCAGCAATGATTACAAACACCGGTGTGTGGGTGTGCATGTGTTTGTGTGCATTCAGGATGTTGTAATGCTTCTGGTAAATGGTAGGTTCTTATGGGAAAATATTTGACATGTTTGATGTTTTACAGCTTATTTAGTGTTGAGTAGGTCTAGGGTTGTTCTTGGTTAACCAGGGTTCTTGGACACAATTGAGTTTATTCATTCACTGACTTGTTGACTAGGTCAAATGTTTGTTGACTTGTTGATGAGGTCAAATGATGTACTGTATCCTGTTGAATCCCGCTGTTAAACAATACATTCATGAGTTATCTAGCTCTCCAGATAAATGTGGGTACCATGTAGACCGAAGCCTTATCCCATTGGCCAACCGTGATTCTGGATTCTGATTGGCCTAGGTTTGAATCAGACATATGCCCTTTCCCCGTCTCTCTTCACCCTGCCTCTCCAGTCACACTTGACCTCAAACCTGCCCAGTAAAGCATGTATCAAGTCAAAACCATGTGAATTCAGAGAAACCCAAGGCTCTTTGTAAAGAAACCCAAGGCTCTTTGTAAAGAAACCCAAGGCTCTTTGTAAAAGCTCTCTCTCGTAAGTCGCTTTGGATAAAAGCGTCTGCTAAATGAATAAATGTAAATGTAAATGTAAGGTACTTCATGAAAGTCCTAAACAGTAGCTCACCCTGTTACACGCCGGAACCCATGCAGTTGTTTTGATGTTCCCCTCTGCCCCTCTCAGAACCTTTTAGTGGGCCACAGGAGCACGGTTGTCCTTACTCATCGTATTTCACAGAGCCTGAAAGCTCCCAGCTTCATTTCTCTCCCCAGTGACTGTACATTAATGGCCTGGGTTTCTTTGAATCATCAGCTACATTTACATGATAGTCCTTTAGTAGACGCTCTTATCCAGAGTGACTTACAGCAAGTAGAGGGTAAGTAGGCTGAAGTGCCTTGCCCAAGGACACAACATCATGTTAACACAGCCGGGGTTTGAACCAGGTACCTTCTGATTACTAGCCCGACACCCTAACTGACTGCACCACTTGAGTCCCCACATCATCACCACATTATCTCACTTTGAAAGATGTAGAACCGCACTTGTATCAGGCTCTGGTATGTTAAGGAACTTGGAGTGAAATGCAACTTGTTTCTCCACATATGGATTTGTGGAGAAACTTCAACATTGATTTACAACACCTGGTAATATATTCTGTCAATTCCTGATGTCAGAGAGTCGAGTTTAACCTTGTAAAATGAGGTGGCAATAATCCTGTTCTTCATCATCTCTGTTGAGATGATGCACAAAGTGAACAGCCAACCCCAGTCAATCAAAAGGCAACATTTCATTACGTGCAATAAATAAATAAATATTTTCACGGATTTAAACACAATAACTTGGCACACCAGATGATTGTTTTTCAATATTTGGTTGATTTTCTTTTGTAACTTATTCATATTAATCGCTTGCTCTGAATCGTCTTTGCTTGCATTCCATTTCCCTTGCATGTGGATTTAGCAGCATAAAAGGGCTGGATCACATGGGATGATATTCTGAATGTAGGTTGAAATCACGTTGGAGACTTAACAGCTGCAGTGGGTTCAGAGGGCAAAGTGGAGAGAACAAAGCCTTCTGTTTAGATTCGAACCAGCCAGTAGGTCTAGAGGGATCGGACAGGAACAGCCCTCCATCAGTGGGATAAGGACTTTTAGAATCGCTCTCCAGGGACAACTGCCAAATCAGGGCTCAGTCACAGACCAAGCAGGACTTGTTAGAGAGTAGGAGAGTCGTAGTACACCGACTGCGGAATGATAGACCGGCCATCCACAAGGAAGAATAGACTCCATTGAATCGACTCCAGTGTTGGAGTCGATTCCGTAGAATCGACAGTAGAATCAGTTTCAATTCAATTCAGTAGAATCGACTCCATTGTTGGAGAACATGTCTAGTAAAATATACCCACCTCGACTAATCCGCATACATACATAAACCAAAGACAACGGTTGACGTTGTGTTTTATCAACGTTCTGGCATCATGAATCCAAACCCCCCCCCCTGACATGCGGAGAGTTTAGACTACAAAGATTGATTGGAGGACGTTATCATGTGACACAGGGTTTAGTTTGATGGCTTGTTACTCGTCATAACAGACTTGTCAGCTGACTGTAGATCTTGCCACTCTGGGCAGATAAAGCAGGAAGTGAAAACGCTGTGCAGGTGACAGCTGGGCTTGACTCACAGGAAGTAAGAATAGATCCTGGCAGGAAAATGGACTTGGGTGGTGCTTCCATCCACCAATCACCAGGTTTCATTTCTGCGCTGCTTTCAGCGGTTATATAAAATGATTATGAACAAATCTGAAGTATAACCTCTTTGTTTAAATTTGTGTTTTTTTGTGTTGCTATTATGTGGTGTTTGCGGTCGTCCTTTAAATCCGCTAAGGTTTAAAAAAAAGATTAGAGTGGACATCTGTTATAAACTGTATTTGACGAAGATTTAATTTAGTTTATTATTGTAATCATAATTTTGGCTTATCATCACAATAGAGCCAAAATTGCCCGTTATATTACAAGACACCACTCTCTTCAGGCAGGTCATCAGAATTTTACAATACATGTCAAAGTGCAGTACACTGCTAAATCAGGTCTCTTAGTCCATTGAATGTTACTTTTTCAAAATGGCTTTTTGGAGAAAGCATGGCTCTTTGACCCACAAATGACATGTTTGATTGGTGGTTTTAGTTTGAGCAGCCAAATGGAGTAAAAAGATTCTGTTTACAACGAGATGGTCAAATGTAGTGGGTCTGTAGCTAACATTTGGGTTTTCATTCCAACCGTTCTCTGACCACTTCAAACCCCCCAAACTTCAAGCTGAGAACCAGATCGAATCCTGAGGAGTCATCATGGCCTCCAGTTCATATTTCATATTTCAGTATTTCACCACACATAACACAATTTATTATATAACCTACATTTTCCGCACATGCAGACACCCAGAGACTTCATTACTGTACATCCTCAATCAATTATAATTCAGTTATCGTCTCACAAGCTGTTCAAGAGCAGATAATCAAGAGGTCTTTTAGGAATATTCTTGTTTTAAATCAAGTAGGCCTGCTAATAATACACTCGACTATATGAAATTATTTCAGTTAGTGTGTAAAATCACTAGTACTGAATTATTTTCCTCCACGAAATTCTATTATTACAGTGAGTCGACTAGAAGGTTGGGGGACGGTGCTTCCTAATCTACACGTCAAACAGGATCTCTTTGGCTTTAAGGTAGCTGATTGAACCTAAACCACCCTTTATGACATTAGGGACCAGCTGAAGTGCTATGTTTGTTTGAAAACCAGTCATTGGAAGCCCATTAACATATTTTATTAAGCGAAAGTGTGTCTGAAAGGGATTTCACGTCCAAGATGACCTGATGTTGGGTTGCTGAGGGTTGGGATGGGAGGTCCTCAGGGCCAGCTTTCTTCCTCTCCGCAAATAATGCAGGAGGAAGTGGAGTCATTACGGCGAATTTGTCCACCCCCAAAAGACATCATCTGCCCTTTTTTTGTTGCGCGGGGAGAGCAGGGACTAATCGTCGAAAGGATTCTGGAACGTGAACTTTTCTTGGCCTGCGCACTTTCAAAGCAGCCTGCCAACTCAAGCAGTGACACTGAAAATGATAAAGTCTATGATTAGAGGAGACAAGTAAATGCCGGTGGCAGGGTGGGTTCAAAACTGCCTGTAACTTCCAGCCCTCTGCAGCCCCTGAAGTCCTGGGTTGAGCAGGGCGGAAAGAGATCTGGCACGATGCTGGGCTTGGTTTGGCTTGCGGGGGGAGTTTGGATAAACTCAGTATTTTCTGTCAGCTACTGGGGGGGTAGGGGGGGTGCGGGGAGAGAGGCAGCCAGATAGGAGTTATGGTGGAACATCTCTGAAGATAGGGACGGTTCAGCTGTGGCTTTCTGCCCTGATCCAGCTAAGGAACAACATCTCTTTCCTTCTACGGCATTCACTACATCGTTTAGTTTCAGATGATTTCTCTTTTATTGGTGTTTTTGTCTTGTATAATAAATAAAGGGGGGATGGTCATATTACTTCTGTTATGTCGCAAAAGCAGGTACTTTTCTTTCCCGATTGCTCTAGGTTTTCATGGAAATTTCCGCGAGCAGCATCGATGTGACAGCAGGCAGGCGTGAATGTTCCTGTAAGATCTTTATTTAACCTTCCCTTGGAAGGATTTCATCACGCCAGAATTAGTACCGGTACTTGTGACATCCTTTCTGGTCTCATCCAAAGAACCTCAGCTTGGTTCTCCGTCTCTGAGATTAGCGACTATCACAACCAGGGATTGCTTGACAGGCTTCATCAGCACTTTTCCGGAAAATCCCCCCCACTCACCCTCTCACCCCCCCCCCTCCCCCCTCCCTCCTACATCTTAATGTGGATTATCCGATTTTTTTTCTTATCGTGTTCAAACATGGCTGCTGAGTGGTAACAATGGTTCTGCCACTGTGTCCTCACATTAGGCGTCTTCTTAGAGAGTTGGAGAAGTGGCTGCTGTACAATGCAGCCTGACACTTATCTCTGCATTTCCTGCTACATCGCAGGGGGCTCCATCTTCTAGGAATAGCAATCCTGAACGCCAAGGAATCTTCCCTGTCAACGCCCCAACTTCCTCTTATCCTTTCCCGCTTTGGTGTCCTCCAGTCTGGAGGATGAGAGGACACATGGAGGCCGTTCGTGGAAGGGTGGGATTAGTCACTGTCACCATGGCCTCAGGGTTTGAAGTTGCTGTCTGCACCTGGTTGGCTTGCGGTGGGTTGTACCAAGGTGAAGGAAGCCAACTGTGAGGTATAGACATGAATTCCATTCAAATTGAAATAGCGTTTGACAAATGTGAGGTCATCTGTCTGCTTTGGAAAGAAATACTTTTTCTCTCGTCTGAATGACCATTTTTCGGAGCAGCAAAATATTTCTTGACAGTCAGAGTCAATTCACTCGCTCACCTCAGTCAAGCAAACATGAAAACATTAAAGTCCAATCCTTTGCATTCTTGTCTCCCGCACTGATGGAAGTGCGCCTCTCGATTTCGATACCGTCCTCAACATTCACCCACAAATTGTACGGATGTTGACACCGCACATTACATTTGAAGATCTGCGGGTGTTCTTATTTTCCATTTTCCAGTCCCCTATAGTCTGAGAAACCATACTGAGAAAGCTGTATATTTGTTTTCAGTTGGCACACGGTACGGAAGGACTTAGACCGCTGCCATTCAGCCCATCTCTGTCTGTGCTGGATCCCTCCCTGCAGTGAACGCACCAGCGCTCGTCTCATGGAAGTCCAGAGCTCAGATTAGACGGGAACAGGAGGAGGACACGGAGGGAGAGAGAGACAAAAAGAGAGAGAAATAAGTAGGGGAGGGGAGCGAGAAAGAGAGTGAAAAGGAAACCGACTTTAATCTGCACATTGACGTCAGGATGGATTGACCACAGAGCTGTGAGACCGGGGGTGGGGGGGGTGGGGGGGTGGGGGGGGGGGTGGGGGGTGGTGTGGGGGGGTGGGAATGTGTGGGCTGTGCGTCTTACGACAACAGATTATTTCCCATTATGCATGGCGGCTTCCTCATAGTGAGCCATAGAGAAGCTTTCTTCCCAGGGATTGCAGTCCTCAAGCGTTTTTTTTACCATGTGGCACCATCACCCACCTCCCTCCCCTCCCTCCCTCCCTCTCTCTCCTCCCTCCCTCCCAAAAAGCATCATGAAGACATAATTCATCCCGTTCGTCAGCTGCTGAAGCAGGATGGAGATTTCAGGAGGTTTGCCGTTTCCCGCAGGACCGCAGCATCCTCATCTAACATCTGTCAGTCATGGAGGCTCCCCCTCTCCATCGCTCACCCTTGAACCACCAGAACTCCCCACAGATTAGACCACTCAAGGGTTCCAACAACAGGCCCCGGGACATGGACTGAATCATTAAGACGACGACCTGCATTGGATTAAAGAGAATGGTTTTCAAAAGTTTCTCCAGCCTTAAAAGGGATGCAGTCTTTTTTTTAATGCGAAATAGAATCAGAATCAGAATTGGTTGTTATTCACCATGTAAATTGCACAAACAGTGCATTTTATAACTGAAAAAAAAATAAGCTAATCTTTTCATTTGCCTCGGGTAACCATTTTCTCAGCAGCAGGAAAGTGTAATGAAGATTTGATGGTGTGCATTGTGTGGCAGAAGTGGTGTCAGTATGGGATTTTCATCACATGTATGTTTGTTTGGCAGCGTTGACGCTCTATACGCCATGCCAAATTATTCCGTTTTTTGAAGTTAATTGATCCAAGCTTAAGTGATTACTCCCCTAGATTCAGAAAGTCACCCACCATCTGATATTGACTGAGAAACCGCAGCTGTAATCTTCCCTTTTTCAAGCTCTCCTCCTCAAGATGTGATCATTCAACGTGTGGACTCAAAAAAGCATCAATCCAAATCTCACCATTTGCATATTTGATAAAACACAAGAAATCCGTTGGTGTGGTTTAATTAATTTCGTTTTAAACCCCCCCCTCCCCCCTCGACTACCGTAGGACTCTCGACCTAAAAAAAAAGAGGTGTGTAGGTAGAGTGCTTAAATGATACAGGAGGTTTATGTCAGCTGAGAGATGAAAGTGTTGAAGCAATCTGCAGACTCCTCCGGGGGGGGGGGGGGGGGGGGGAAGACACTTTCATCAGTTTGATTGACCTGTGTTCTCAGATGTACGGCTTCACCATGTTGCCTACCGGTCTGCAGAGAGAAGCGCACACTAGAAAAGCTCCCATTAGTCCTGGTCACAGCTAAACGAGCTTCACATCCGGCTCCTGGAACCTCAATCATGCCATGCTAAGCACTTGGCTAAGCATGTCAGATGACCTGTCTGCTGTATGATCCACAACCCCCCCCCCACACAGACCCATCCCCTTCAGCATCCTCTAAAATACAGAGTACAGCGTAACACAGTCAGATTTAAGGGAGTGTCTTGACATCAGTTGTTGAACGTAACATACTAAGACATAGCCTGGTTCAATGTTCCCATGCCCGTTCTCCTAAACTGGATGGACAGAGCAGTGAGGAAGGTGCAGCCAAGCAGGAGCCGCTGCCTTACAAGGATTATCCTATTAGACACCCCCCCCCCCCCCCCCCCCCCCCCCAGTCCCTCATTTGGACAGAGTGATAGGTCAGAGGTCAGTGCCTCAGATTTGTAGTGTGTCACACCTCACATGCTCAGGCCCTTGTGTTGGTTCATTAACACCCGGTTAGAGCGACGGGCTTAAAAACAAATTCAGAGGGCATTTTGAAGGTGAGAGATAGAGTGTGTAACCTGGCTGGAACATCCTCCAGGCTGTCCGCTGGATGATGGGGTCTGGGTTGAAGGATGGATGTGTGTGTGTGGGGTGAAAATGTGGACTGGGGAGGGGGGAGAGGAACCACCAATCTACGGCTGGATCCGATACGATTCAACCCTCAGAAATAGCCTCAGTACACAAACGCAATCCAGAACAAACTTGCTGTTACAAGGCAGCAACCGACAAACCCAGCTTGATGTCTAGCAGCTTCCTGTTCACTAGCTTCCTTACTAGCAATTTCCTGTCGAGCAACTTCCCGTCTAAAAACCCTCTTGTCTTATAGCTAACGTTATAATAGTCTACTATCTAGCACAGGGGTAGGCAATTCCGGTCCTCAGGGGCCACTGTTCTGAAAGTTGTCGATGTTTTCCTGCTCCAGCACACCTGATTCTAATGATTGGTCATAATGAGGCTTCCACAGAGCTTGATAACGACCCCTTCATTTGAATCAGGTGTGCTGGAGCAGGGAAACATCTAAAACTTTCAGGACAGCGGCCCTCGAAGACCGGAATTGCTCACCCCAGATCTAGCAGCTTCCTGTTTTCCAGCTTTCCTGGCCAATCACTTCTTCCCTGGCAACTTCTTGTCGAGCAGCTCCAGCACATTCATGTTGGGCAGGTCTAAACAACTCCATATCTTTCAGCGTTGCCTTGTGTTTTTTCTCCACCTTTTTAAATCAGAAGTGATTGAGCTTCCTGTCACAGGCAGCAGGAGGCATCTGTCATGTGTAGCTGGATCTGACGTTTTTTCTTCACCCCCTCCCTCCCTCCCTCCCCTCCCCCCCTCCCTTACGGTAGTGTGCAGGAAGGCCATAGAGTTCGAGGGATGATAATCTCACAATAAATCATCAAACTGCCGCTGGCAGCCCTGAGTTTGACCCATAATCCGTGCTCTTCCACCATTTGGTGGGATTCAATGTTATATTTGATGGTAATCCCACTGTACAAAGCTCCACCCCCACATTAATGACTTGTAGGGCATCGAAGAGATTTTACAGTAATTCTTGAAAATAAATCAGATAGAAATGTCTGTCGTGGTATTAATATATGTTCTGTTTATATAGTATTCGGAAGGATTCTTGATGTATATATATATATAGCATGTTATACTAAATGTGCAAAGTTTGTCGTATTTTTCTGTCATATAGATTTATATAGGAACGTCTTCACTTGTCATCAGCCTGAAACCATCAACTTTGAATAATCTGAATAATGTTTTATTATAAAATCAAAAAGTATTCGTTTCAGCCCCAGGATGAAGACATTTTGTCTGCTCCTTATTTGTACTCAGTCAGACTACGATCGTTCTACAATGTAACCACATATGAAAGACCTCCAGCTGTGACAGGTGGTCAATGTTGTGGATTAGAAGTGCGCTTGAAGGTTCATGGTGGAGTTTTCACACCCAAAGACACACATGTGTTTGGAATCATTTTCTAACCAATGCCTCTCTGTGCCCTTACTGTTCTAATCTTGGGCTCGACCATGATCTCTCTGGGTTCAGCCTTGTAGCAGAGTCTCCACGACCATTCCCTAGTCAGCGAGACACACTGACGAAACCAGGGTTATGGATTTCCAAACCAGTGCTGAAAGGCCAGGCAGGCCTTGGAGTAACTGGTTCACAAGTCTGAACAGAGGATTTATCCCCAAAACAGACATTTAATGGATTACAAACATCTCACAAAGACAATACTGCTTATTGGACACTAAAAGGATTGGAACTGTGTGAATCTCTCTTTAAATGCTGTGTTTGATGTAATGTGTTTTAATGTAACTTCCTTCCCCTTTGTTGCAAATAACTCATTCTTGGTATCTAGATGATCGGGAAAAACTAACAATGACATTTCTGAATGTTACAATTGTTAGTTATGGAAGTCAAGAGCTCCCACTGACATTGGAAAGATACCCAGAGACCCTTTCACAACTACATGCCAATCCCAGCATGACACCATCTTCAGATAAGGGAGCCCAAACCCCCCTTATCTTAGCTAGTATAAAAGCCCCAAACCGAGAATTATTCGCCCTCTTTCATCCGGATCGTTCTGAGGATAGCAACCTTGGATCTATCTGTTATATTGAGCAAACAACCATTCAACTGAACCAAGGACCATAACGGAAGTTAAGGAACACTTCCTTTTATTTCTTGGACACCACAAGGAAGATCAACTCTACCTTTCTTCAACGGACAGAGGAACTTTGACTGGCAAATTTCTTACGCGTAGGCATTGGCATAGTGTGGTGAACTGTAACTGATTTAAGTTTAGTCTCCCTGTCGTTAGCATATCTTAGCATAACTGTCCTTTGTCCCCTTAGGCCAATACCCCCCCCCCTTCTCCTTGTCTTCCCCTGTCTGTTTTCCATTTGCTTTAAATAAACCTTTTGTATGCAATTCTCGGTCATCGGATCTGCACTAATTCTAAGGAACTACATGACTTCAGTTTATGAGACTGATCAAGAGGCTATTATTTGTTCATTAATCCATAAGGTTTTCCTCAATTCCTTTCCAAAAATAGAGGTGGTGCCCTGTTATTCGATACTTCAACAAGATATGAGATACCCTTAATTCCATTTGTAACACACTTTAATTACAATTAGCTCCCTGCTACAGTCTCTGGGTGGAGTCTGCATGTCCTCCCTGTGTTACTGTGGGTTAAGACATGTGGTAGGATAATTGGACATTGTGAGAAATTGCCCCTAGTGTATGACTGTGAGAGTGAATGGCTGTCTGTGTTTTCTGTCAGTGTCTGTGTGATAGCCCTGTGACTAGATAAACCTTTAGATTAGAATAGATAAACCTCCAGGGGGGTAATTGCAGTTCACAACAGCAGCAGGGTAAAGTACAGCACACAGAGTTGCAGGGTAATATAACAATAACAATGGGGGGGGGCCACGATAAAGTACAGTACTAGCTGGCCCCCCATAGTAACTGGGATAGGCTACAGACACCCGTGACCCCCAACGGGAATAAGCAACACCGCTACTAAGCGTCGATAATTAATGAATGAATCTACAACGTACTATTTCTACATCCGTACTCGTTTTAATGACAGGAACTCGGGGACACAACAGGAAATGGACCTCTCTCGATCAAATACACGGACGGAGGAAACATCTATGCAGCCAACCAATAAGCTCTGCCTGACATGGTCATCATGGAATGTTGGAAGGACAGACGAAATCAGACCAAACCAAAGTGTCCAGCAGGCTTTCATTCGATTGCTCGGAGAGGCTGTGCCTGAGCCAGAGAGAGGGGCACGGCAGCCCCCCACCTCTGCCTCCGTAATTAGACCCACATATTGTTTCATCTCAGCGCCGTCTCCTTCCTTGACAACCTCCCGGTTTTGATCTAATCGGCCTCCTTTTCGTGGTCTACCCCCGCACCACCACCCCCCCCACCCACTAACACCCCCCCCCCCCCGTCATTGAAAGGAAGGTTTCACCGGAGCCAACTTGCGGTTCTGAAGTTCAGTTCACTGTTCAAATCAAATCAACATTTATTTGCACAGCCCTTTTTACAAGCAATGTCACAGAGGGCTTCACATACGCCCGTAGAACTGCCCCTCAACCAACCTAAACCCTCAAGGAAGACGAGGAAAAACTCCCAGAAAAACTCACTAGGGAGAGAAAAATTGAAGAAACCTTGGAAGGAGCGATTCAGTGAGTTCAAGTGTCTTTAAAGAATATTTCTTTTTCATATGCTGCGAAGACATGTCTGATATTGGCCACAAATTGCGTTAACATAAGGTAATGGGCCATCTTAGTCTGCATCTCCTTTAAGGGCTGCTGAGTATGTGCAGACTGTGAGCTAACATCTGGACTTATGCCCTGGCTCAATGGGCCAAAGCAGCCATGCAGATCAGGCTAGTGGATAGTATGAAGTGTGAAAACCCACACTGCTCTTTCATCATCATCGTGACATTACAACCTTACTGTCAATTCTCCTCTAGTGTCCTTAGCATGAAGCATTATGAATCCACTGAGTCAGAACCTCTTTCCAGAAAGAGCACGTGTTTTTTCTTCTTCTTCTGCCATCTGGACAACAGTACCTGTTGTAAACAGTGCACTTATTCACTCAAGGGATAGTTATGTAAACAAATGTTTTTCTCATAGTAGTCACAGGCTACCTCTGTACCTTTCATCCTGCTTCTCTACCATCCCAGACAAGCCACACTGGTCTTTTTCTGCTCGTTTTTTCTCTTCTGCTCTCTGAAAGATGTCATTATAGGCCCGCTTGTGAAGAAATACCATCTCTTTTTCCCTACAAACCCGCAGTCGGACTGTATAACTGTAGCCCTGTATTAAATCTCTGATCTGCGGGCTTTGCCGAGACGCGCCTGTGATATATGAAGTCGCTGCTGTGGAAAAAAGGGCAAGTGACAAAGCTTTGGCTGTTTGGTATTCAGACAGCCGGTGTCCCTGCATCTGACCTGCGGGCAGTAAAGGAAGGAGACTGTAACTCTGCTGTAGAATCACCCCATTGTTATGGTAGTGTTATCGTTATATACACCTTCGGTTAGGTATTTTAAATCAGGAGACCTGAGTGGAGACAGCAGTGGTGGTTGTGTAGGCAGCAGTGCAGTTTAGGAAGGAGGAAGCTATCATGCCCGAGCCCTCTCCTCCAATCTGAATTCGGCAGCAGCGATAGGAAGGAGGAAGTACGACTTCGAAAGGCAGCTGATCTTGGCTAGTTCTTTTAAACTGTGTTTTCCGAGAAGCATCCAGGAGATGTTGGATCAGGGTGCCGTCACTAGAACGCATCAACAGCGTCATTGGTTGACTGCGTGGCGTCACGAGGCAGTGAGGGAAAAGGGATCTTCTCACTGTTTTCCAGGAAAAGGCTGACGCTCCTACAGGTAGGACAGTAGGCAGGCAGGAAGTCACCCAGAGCACAACAGAAGCTGAGAGCCTGTTTCTGCCACAGAGGGCTCCGCTAAAGTGACAGCCTGTGTGGGAACCTGGCATGGATCGCTCACTAAATGCATTTCTATTTGGAAACAGCGTGCTGTGAGAAAACCTGTATTGATCGCCTTGCCCTCCTCCACAGGCTGGTACGCTGTGTGATTTGGTCTGCTTTTCTCACAACCATCAGCAAGTTTTGTAATACTTGAGTATCCTTCCAGGTTGAATGTATCCTTTATAAGATTTGGGGGAGACAAAGCAGGTGGCTGCAGGAGATTGGTTGACTGGTGGTTAGTTAAGAAAGTCTTGACTTTTCAGCTGGGGGGTCAGAAAGCTGTTTAGTGTATGAGGTAGGGAGTTTATTATTATTCTGAATCTGAATTGTCTGGTTCCACCTGCCCTGGAACCAGGAAACCAGCCACGAGCTGCAAGCGATGATCTGTAACTGAGTTACCTCCGTCTCAGCTTGGTTATGAAACTGTAGCTGAAAGCAGGAATGAAATAAATAAACATGAACCAAAAACCCACGGTCCAAATCAAGTGAAGCCTCCTCTTATCCTCCTCACACACTTCAGATAAAGAGAGCAGCCTAATGAAACAGGGAGGGAAGTGTACCAGCTCCTACTAACGGCTCCAGGATGGCCCTTCTTATTTCATCGGTGCCCGATAACCCGAAACAATTGATTCGCTAAGTGGACTCAATTTAAGGAATTAAACCTTCCAGCACCTGTTGAGCGTGCGTTCGTTCTCTCCATCCTGTGGAAACCCTCCAATCAGAGCAAGGCTGCTCCTTTTGTTCAGCACAACACGTTTCTGAGAAGTCAAGAGTGTCAAGAAGAAGGACAGGCTGGCGTCAGTCTTCCAGTGAGTCAGGGTTTTGTGCTTGGCGTGTGTGTGTGTGTCTGTGTGTGTCTGTGTGTGTGTGTGTGTGTGTGTGCGTGTGTATATATGTGTTTGTGTGTGTGTGTGTGTGTCTGTGTGTGTCTGTGTCTGTCTGTGTGTGTGTGTGTGTGCGTTTGTATATATGTGTTTGTGTGTGTGTGTGTGCGCGTGTGTATATATGTGTTTGTGTGTGTGTGTGTGTGCGTGTGTATATATGTGTTTGTGTGTGTGTGTGCGCGTGTGTATATATGTGTTTGTGTGTGTCTGTGTCTGTCTGTGTGTGTGTGTGCGTATATATGTGTGTGTGTGTCTGTGTGTGTGTCTGTGTGTGTCTGTGTCTGTGTGTGTGTGTGCGTGTGTATATATGTGTTTGTGTGTGTGTGTGTGTGTGTCTGTGTGTGTCTGTGTCTGTGTGTGTGTGTGTGCGTGTGTATATATGTGTTTGTGTGTGTGTGTGTGCGCGTGTGTATATATGTGTTTGTGTGTGTGTGTGTGCGTGCGTGTGTATATATGTGTTTGTGTGTGTGTGTGCGCGTGTGTATATATGTGTTTGTGTGTGTCTGTGTCTGTCTGTGTGTGTGTGTGCGTATATATGTGTGTGTGTGTCTGTGTGTGTGTCTGTGTGTGTCTGTGTCTGTGTGTGTGTGTGCGTGTGTATATATGTGTTTGTGTGTGTGTGTGTGTGTGTCTGTGTGTGTCTGTGTCTGTGTGTGTGTGTGTGCGTGTGTATATATGTGTTTGTGTGTGTGTGTGTGCGCGTGTGTATATATGTGTTTGTGTGTGTGTGTGTGCGTGCGTGTGTATATATGTGTTTGTGTGTGTGTGTGCGCGTGTGTATATATGTGTTTGTGTGTGTCTGTGTCTGTCTGTGTGTGTGTGTGTGCGTATATATGTGTGTGTGTGTCTGTGTGTGTCTGTGTGTGTGTCTGTGTCTGTGTGTGTGTGTGCGTGTGTATATATGTGTTTGTGTGTGTGTGTCTGTGTGTCTGTGTGTGTCTGTGTCTGTGTGTGTGTGTGTGCGTGTGTATATATGTGTTTGTGTGTGTGTGTGTGTGTGTGTGTCTGTGTGTGTGTGTGTGCAGGGTGACTAGCCTGTGAGGGACAGCCCTACCACAGCAGCTCCACAGCTGGATGTGGTGAATTGATTAAATGCTCGATTAAACGCTAGGCAGAGCAGTCTGGCGGGCTAATTCAAAGGCATATGCAAATAATCTTGTTTCGTAGATTATTGCTTCATGGAAGCAGACACGCATGCATGCAGGCCAACACACACGCACACTCACACACACACAAATACACACCTAATAGTTGCTTCCAGAAGGCAAAGGACAGCTTGTTGTTGAGGATTACAATTCTCCAAGTGGCAATGACAGTATACTGTATACCCCAGGGGGAGATTTTTTACCATCTGGATCTTGTGAGACACGAAAATATCAGGAATTATGTTTGACAAAACTGCTTGTTAAATGGTTTTGGAGATTTAAGCGTTTTTGTTGTTGTTGTTGCGTAGAATACACACAACAAACACACACACACACCTGCGCATGCGTGTGTATCCAGTCGGTAACTCATCTCTTAGAACTGGTACCTTTTCTTCTCTTTTAAATCAACTCGACCTTTCGAACTACAAATCACTTTTGTGTGTGCCGCCGTACCCAAAACACAGCGCACAATGCCACCATGTTGCTAAGTAACAGCTAAGAAGACTTCAGGAGACCACGTAGATACCCAGGGTTTAATCAACAGTTGGCAACGAGTTCTAATATTAGCCATCCCAACCATTTTCAGAAAGTGAGTTATCCTTTCCAAACAGGGACAAAGACTACACAGGTTCTGTGTGTAGAGGGCATTCTGTAGACCAGGGGTGTCCAATCCTGGCCCTCGAGGGCCACTTTCCAGACAGTTTTAGATGTTTCCCTGCTCTAACGCACCGGATTCCAACGAAAGTGTCGTCATCAAGC
Organism: Protosalanx chinensis; assembly: GCA_030340685.1. Taxonomy (NCBI): domain Eukaryota; kingdom Metazoa; phylum Chordata; class Actinopteri; order Osmeriformes; family Salangidae; genus Protosalanx; species Protosalanx chinensis. The sequence goes on along the minus strand of CM059317.1, from coordinate 18,726,645 downwards.
TCTGTGGAAGCCTGATAATGATCCATTCATTTGAATCAGGTGTGCTGGAGCAGGGAAACATTTAAAACCTTCAAGACAGCAGCTCCTGAGGACCAGGATTGGACACTACTGCTGTAGAGACTAGCTTCTAAGTGTACCACTGTGTTATCTATGTCATTGGACTTTCCGTCAGTGGCAAAGTTATTCTGTGCTATTGTTGTTTGTGAGATGGTGACGTTTAGCTAGGCTTAATGTGTCCTTAGAGAAGGATCTGATGTAACCAAGGCTATTGTTGGCAGACAGGATGATCACAGGAGAATCCTCAGCCCTTGTTCTGCAGTCTTTAGCCATTGTCTTTAAGGATATGCCAAACGGAATGTGCTCACCTCTCTCTGGTGCTTCAATAGGAAATCCTTTCATTAACAGAATCGATATTCTTCTCAGCTTCTGGGCGGTCGCAGAATGTATTATACCTACCAGTGTCTGCATACTACAGATTAGGAGAGGTGTACACATCCTTGTGTAGCATTCTAAAACACACAGCCGTCACTGATTCATCACTGTTTTCATTTGTCAGTGTGGTGACCAGCGTGATACATTAGGCTGTGGGACCTGTAGGCCCCTATGAGCCCCCATACTAACATGACTAAGGAAGGAAGCATCTACATACTATGAGTGTTAACATTCACGTTGCTACATTCACTAAGCCTAGTCTGTATTTATCTTATCTCT
>CM059317.1:18698758-18722934 GCA_030340685.1 Protosalanx chinensis | reverse complement strand
GTAATGGCCAGTTCTAAAGGTTTAAATCCCTTACAGAGTAGCATACAATTACACCAAATAGCCTCCGTCTTACAATTCAACAAATATTCGTTTGTTTTGACCACATATTCTTCTGGGTGGTTTATGATAGAAATACAATTTGTATAGATAGATTATTTCCAACTACTATGTAGTTACAGTGTATTTGCATTACATAAGATTTGAGTTAGATTTGATCCTTTGCTGGTATGTCTTTTATTGTGTTTATTAGGTATAACATTACGTTATTTGTTATTATCTATAGAACATAGGAGCATGTTTAATTTATAATACTGCTTTTCAGATTCATATGTATATTTTTCTATTAAAAGTTACGAAATAGATTTTTTCGGTATTTACGTATATATATACAGTATATATATATATAGATCATGCAAAATGGTTTTCTAGGTAGTTCACATGCACCTGGAAAAGATATTGTGAATGATTCCTGCAAGTCTAACGCTGTAAATTGACTAACCCTCCTGGTTTAACCTGGATGTGTGCTTCCTGAATCACGGAAAACGTTGGAAATTCTCACTGTTGTTGCCTCTCAACCTCGCTCTCTTCTCTCTTTCTCTCCATTTCCATCTATCTCTCCCGCTCTATCCCTTCCTTTCGCTCTCTCTATCTCTGACTCCTCTCTATCTCTCTGTCTCCTCTATCTCTCTGTCTCCTTCTCTCTATCTCTCTGTCTCCTTCTGTCCATCTCTCTCTGACTCCTTCTCTCTATCTAACCATAGAGTAAATTCCAACAGCATGACACTGTCAGGCAAACACTGTATCATACGTGTATGTCAATGTTTAGTATAAAACTATCTTTTGAAAGTGACTGCTTCACATCTATCTTGTTTTTGTCCCACGTGTTGGGGGGTGGGGGGGTGGGGGGGGGGGGGTATGCGGGGGGGGTCATAGTGTATTCTATGAGGACCGCTGTTAGAAAGTTCTCACGTTGTGGTCCTGCAGTTTACTCCACTGCATGTAGCGAGGTCCAGATACAGCGTGGATGTGTCTCTGATGGAGGAGGAGGAGGTGGGCTGGAGTCAGCAGCTGGAAACTCGCACGTGAAAGCACATGGAATCACACTCTGTCTTCTCTCCCACACGTACACACGCTCGCCATCTTTACTAGACTATGCACACTATCTCCTCTACGACAAACACACTTTTTCTATTTTCCCTGGGACAAACACACACATGCTCTCTTCTCTAGGACAAACTCACTTTCCTCTTTAGGACATACTGTCTCTTTATAAATTATCTAACACACAATCTATCTCTCGCTTCTCAAAGACACACACACACACACTCTCCTGCTTCTCTAAGACACACACACACACACTCTCTTGTACTTCTCAAAGACACACACACACACACACTCTCCTGCTTTTCTAAAACACACACACACTCTCTCCCTGTCTTCTTTAGGACACACATACTTTCCCTCTCTCTTCTCCACCCCACAAATAACTGTACTGACTCGTCACTAAATTACTGTAGCCAACAGCAGCCACTGTTCTCTGCTGTTCTCTCTGCTATAACCTTCTCTAGTAAGACCCCGGGTTCCCACATATCTAGCATGACAAAACAGGGTTATCTCACAGCAGGTGTGCAAATGCTGTTCTATTTTGGGCCAGAGTGATAAACAGTGGGGGGGGGGGGAAAATGACTTGACAAACATCAAGCTCCCTCATTCCGGTCGACATCAACCAGCCCATGCAGCTTTGAAGGTTCATGCGTTATATTGGCAATTAAAACGCACTCAGATAATACGCAATAATGGGATTTATCCGCTAATAAACGTGCCCAAAAAAAAGAAAAGCACACAATGCGGAACGGATGAAATCATACTCGTTTTCATGTCAACGTTCACAGAAGATTTGGTCTTCTTCACCTTCAGAATGAGAGGTGATTCCCCCCCCCCCCCCCGTAGAGCTCAGACGATTCCACACGTGACCGACAGCAGGCTGGAGGATCCGGGCTGGAAGATCCGGGCTGGAGGATCCGGGCTGGAGGATCCGGGCTGGAGGATCCGGGCTGGAGGATCCGGCCTGGAGGTTCCGGCCTGCAGGATCCAGGCTAGTGCCCCCACGCTGCACGCCGCTTCACGTGAGGGCCTGCCTGCCTGTCCCTCTCTTTGGGGACCGGGGATTCAAGTCTACACACATCCTTTCACACGTACCTCCCACGCACACCTGATTCTAAAAGAATGGGACTTCATCAGGCTTCCACAGAGCTTGATAGAGGAAGGTGCGTTGTGGAAAAGCCCACCAGTCCAGATAGGTAGATCCAGACAGAGACGGACTTGCTACACACACTGAGCCAGCCAATCAAAAAACAGGCCCTGCTGCTTTACGAGGGGGCGGCGATAGGGATTCTCCTGCAAAAGCATCTACCTCATTTGGTTGCCATGGCTACACAGCCAGAGGCCTGGGATGATGGAAGAAGAAGCGGGAAAAGGGAAGGGAGCGAGAGAGAGAGAGAGAGAGAGAGGGAGAGAGAGAGACAGAGAGAGAGAGAGGGAGAGAGAGAGAGAGGGAGAGAGAGAGGGAGAGAGAGAGAGAGGAGAGAGAGAGGCAGAGAGAGAGAGAGGGAGAGAGAGCGAGAGGAGGAGAGAGAGGCATAGAGAGAGAGAGGGAGAGAGAGAGGCAGAGAGAGAGAGAGAGGGAGAGAGAGAGGCAGAGAGAGAGAGGGAGAGAGAGAGGAGAGAGAGAGAGAGGGAGAGAGCGAGAGAGGGAGAGAGAGAGGCATAGAGAGAGAGAGGGAGAGAGAGAGGCAGAGAGAGAGAGAGAGGGAGAGAGAGAGGCAGAGAGAGAGAGGGAGAGAGAGAGGGAGAGAGAGAGAGAGAGAGGGAGAGAGAGAGGCATAGAGAGAGAGAGGGAGAGAGAGAGGCAGAGAGAGAGAGAGAGAGGGAGAGAGAGAGGCAGAGAGAGAGAGAGGGAGAGAGAGAGGCAGAGAGAGAGAGAGAGGCATAGAGAGAGAGGGAGAGAGAGAGGCAGAGAGAGAGAGAGAGGGGGAGAGAGAGGCAGAGAGAGAGAGAGAGAGAGAGAGAGAGGGAGAGAGAGAGACAGAGAGAGAGAGAGGGAGAGAGAGAGAGAGGGAGAGAGAGAGGCATAGAGAGAGAGAGGGAGAGAGAGAGGCATAGAGAGAGAGAGGGAGAGAGAGAGGCAGAGAGAGAGAGAGAGAGAGGCAGAGAGAGAGAGGTAGAGAGAGAGAGAGGGAGAGAGAGAGGCAGAGAGAGAGAGAGAGACGGAGAGAGAGAGGCAGAGAGAGAGAGAGAGAGGCAGAGAGAGAGAGAGAGAGAGAGAGGGAGAGAGAGAGGCAGAGAGAGAGAGGCAGAGAGAGAGAGAGGGAGAGAGAGAGGCAGAGAGAGAGAGAGAGGGGAGAGAGAGAGGCAGAGAGAGAGAGAGAGGCAGAGAGAGAGAGAGGGAGAGAGAGAGGCCAGAGAGAGAGAGAGAGGGAGAGAGAGGCAGAGAGAGAGAGAGGGCAGAGAGAGAGAGGTATGGTGAAGCAGGACCTAAAACCCCCCTTGTTCTATCTCCATCTCTCTCTCCCTCCATCTCTCTCTGTTTCTCTCTCTTTCAAGCTCTCCCTCTCTGCATCTCTTTCGAAATTTCTCCTTTGACAACTAAGTGGACCTGACATTTAGAAAAAAAAACAACATTGCTTTTCTTTTTTTTACTCTGCATTGATTGAGCTATCCGCTGTGTCTAACCACCTTCCATTAGGATGCTCAGAATCAGAATGAGTTTTTATTCCACATGTTACACTCGCATGGTTCAGGTTGTGGACTATCTCACTTCATCTTCTGACGAGTGTCTAGCTCAGTGGTTAGAGCACTAGACCCAAATCAAAAGGTCGCTGATTCACGGACGATGGAACTTTATTATTACAACATGAATCTAACAGTGACGCATTCTCTGCCATGGCGTTAATATTCCAGGATATTCGAGGAAGAGCCAGGATTTCAGGCTGGAGCGATTTCTTACATATCCCACTTAGAAAACCCAACCCCATGTCGAACACTTATCCCCCATCCATCCTATCTTCTTTGTTTGTGTTGGGGGGGGAGGGGGGGGGGGGGGGGGGGGGGGGGGGTCATATCACATGACCATGAGGTGAGTGGTTTTCCACAGGTCTGTCTTCCTCTCACAGGTGATTAAGTCTTGAATGTTGATTCTGGGGATGCAGTGTCAACCTGCTCTCGAGCGGCGACTCTATTACCGGCGGTGACCTGGAACTCAACACAGGAAGCTCTAAGGTTTGTGAAGGAAGTCATTTGAGACTGAAAGGAAGGCTTATAGATGAATAATGGCCCCGTTTTCCCACACAGGGGGGGGGGGGGGGGGGGGGGGGGGGGGGGGGGGTAGGGGCGGGGGGAGGCGGGGTCAGGTTGCGGAGTAAGACGAGACTCACATTGTCTCGGACCGAGGACTGTTCAACTCTGACTGGACAGTTTCAAAAGGAACATTCGATATTTTGGAGGAGGCTGACCAATGGTCTATTTTATTTTATCAACCAGGGAGTCATCTTTTGGATCTTTGAAACGTCTCAGTTGGAGATCTTGATTGGCAGCAGTTCATTAAGTATAACGTTTAGGATCACAGGATCTAAGGACTGAGATCAGGAAGATTTTTTGATAAATTAAATCAAGGAGATGTTTTGTTAAATGCTGCTTTCACACCTATAAGACTTTTGGACTGGGCAGTGGATCAGTTGCTACCATGTAGCATTTAGCATTTTTCATTCGGTCCAGTTAGTGTAAAAAAAAAAAATTACGTACATTAAATAAAACAAATGTATGTTCTTCAGCACGAACAACAACAGTGAAAGAGTAGAGATTTACAATTGCAACACATTCGTTACTTGATATGATCTAGTGTTTTCACCAGCGTGTTTCTCACTCCTTACAATACAATACTTAATATGTAAGGCCACTGTCTGCATAAAGGCACGGATGGGGATTGAACCCACGATCTTCGGTTTACGAGACCGACGCCTTACAACTTGGCCACCATGCCCTTATGTTGTCATACATGCTGCTTTATTGCATTTTGCATTTTGCATTTTGCCAAAAAAAAATATATATATATGATGTTCATAAAAAACATTGTTAATAAATTGGACAGAAAATGTGTAAGAGAAAGTATTTATTCTGCAGCGAAACAGTAGAGATGTACTATTCCAACACATTGGTCACTTGATATGATGATCTAGTGTTTTCACCACCTTGTTTTCTTCTTTTGCTTATTAGACATTAACTCAGATTTATACCCAGGTAATTTTCACAGACACTAGATAAGCCACCAGAGTATCTCACTCTTCCAGTACAATACTTCATCTGTAAGGCCACTGTTAGAATAAAGGCACGGATTGGGGTTTTGAACCCATGATCTTCGGTTTACGAGACCGACGCCTTACCACTTGGCCACCATGCCCCTTGTTTGGTGCTGGGATGGGATCGATCAAGGGTGCTTTCACACCTATTAGCCTTTTGGGTCAATCAGTGGGTCAGTTGCTACTTTGTTGCATTTTTCATTTGGTCCAGTTACTGTTAACAGTCTTGTTTCATGGAAACCAATGTTTGTAAAAGTGAAACACTAGATTTAAGACAAATTTTTTTATTTCTGTCTTGTTTGTTGTCAACAAGACATATCTTATATCATATCATCATATTATATTATATTATATCATATTATATCATATTATATCATATTATATCATATTATATCATATTATATCATATTATATCATATCATATTATATCATATTGGTGATCAAAACCAAGGGCAGTGTTTTGTCAGATAAGGTACCACATCACATAATCTTATGTAGGTTTTTACAAGGTCGAGTTTTTAAGCACTGGAGTCCCTCACTCCTTCCAGTACAATACTTCATATGAAAGGCCACTCTGGAATACTGCATAAAGGCATGGATGGGGTTTGAACCCATGATCTTCGGTTTACGAGACCGACGCCTTACCACTTGGCCACCATGCCCTTATGTTGGCATACATGCTCCTTGGTTGCATTTTTATTTGGTCCAGTTAGTGTTCACACAGTCCTGTTTTAAAGAAACCAATGTTTGTAATTAAAAAAAAATAACACACAAAAAAACTCAATGATGTTCTTTAAAAACCTTGTTAATACATTGGACAGAACAACAACAGCGAACCATTAGATTTAAGACAACATTGTTTCTTTCTGTCTTGTTGGTTGTTAACTAATATCTTATCATATTATTATCATATTATATCATATCATATCATATTATTATCATGTTATTATTATGTTATTATCATGTTATTATCATATTATTATCATGTTATTATCATGTTATTATCATATTATTATCATGTTATTATTATGTTATTATCATATTATTATCATATTATTATCATATTATTATCATATCGACTTGGTGATCAAAACCTTGGGAAGTGTTTTGTCAGATAAGGTACCACATCCCGTAATCTTATGTAGGTTTTTGCGAAGTCGAGTTTTTAAGCACTGGAGCTCCTCACTCCTTCCAGTTCAATACTTCGTCTGAAAGGCCACTCTGGCATACTGCATAAAGGCACGGATGGGGTTTGAACCCATGATCTTCGGTTTACGAGACCGACGCCTTACCACTTGGCCACCATGCCCTTATGTTGACATACATGCTCCTTGGTTGCATTTTAATTTGGTCCAGTTAGTGTTCACACAGTCCTGTTTTAAGGAAACCAATGTTTGTAAAAAAAAAAATATATATATATATATATGATGTTCATAAAAAAACATTGTTAATAAATTGGACAGAAAATGTGTAAGAGAAAGTATTTATTCTGCAGCGAAACAGTAGAGATGTACTATTCCAACACATTGGTCACTTGATATGATCTAGTGTTTTCACCACCTTATTTTCTTCTTTTGCTTATTAGACATTAACTCAGATTTATACCCAGGTAATTTTCACAGAGACTAGATAAGCACCAGAGCACCTCACTCCTTCCAGTACAATACTTCATCTGTAAGGCCACTGTTAGAATAAAGGCACAGATGGGGTTTGAACCCATGATCTTCGGTTTACGAGACCGACGCCTTACCACTTGGCCACCATGCCCTTATGTTGGCGGACGTGCTGCTTTATTGCATTTTAATTTTGTCCAGTTAGTGTTCATACAGTCCTGTTTTAAGGAAACCAATGTTTGTTAAAAAAAAATATATATGATGTTCATAAAAAACATTGTTAATAAATTGGACAGAAAATGTTTAAGAGAAAGTATTTATTCTTCAGCGAAAGAGTAGAGATTTACTATTCCAACAAATTGGTCACTTGATATGATCTAGTGTTTTTTTCTTTTGATTATTGGTTCTTAATTCAGATTCATATCCAGGTAATCAAACCATGGGAATAAAGTAATTCTATGTAGGTTTTCGCAGATACTAGATAAGCACCGGAGCATCTCACTCCTTACAATACAATACTTCATATGAAAGGCCACTCTAATATTTGCATAAAGGCACGGATGGGGTTTGAACCCACGATCTTCGGTTTACGAGACCGACGCCTTACCACTTGGCCACCATGCCCTTGGTTTGGTGCTGGGATGGGATCGATCAAGGGTGCTTTCACACCTATTAGCCTTTTGGGTCAATCAGTGGGTCAGTTACTACTTTGTTGCATTTTTCATTTGGTCCAGTTACTGTTCACAGTCTTGTTTTATGGAAACCAATGTTTGTAAAAAAAAAAAAAAACACAAAAAACTCAATGATGTTCTTTAAAAACCTTGTTTATACATTGGACAGAACAACAACAGTGAAACATTAGATTTAAGACAACATTGTTTCTTTCTGTCTTGTTGGTTGTTAACTAATATCTTATATCTTATCATATTATTATCATATTATATCATATCATATCACATTATTATCATGTTATTATCATGTTATTATTATGTTATTATCATATTATTATCATGTCATTATTATGTTATTATCATATTATTATCATATTATTATCATATTATTATCATATTATTATCGTATTATTATCATATTATTATCATATCATCTTGGTGATCAAAACCTTGGGAAGTGTTTTGTCAGATAAGGTAACACATCCCGTAATCTTATGTAGGTTTTTGAGCTTTTAAGCACTGGAGCTCCTCACTCCTTCCAGTTCAATACTTCGTCTGAAAGGCAACTCTGGCATACTGCATAAAGGCACGGATGGGGTTTGAACCCATGATCTTCGGTTTACGAGACTGACGCCTTACCACTTGGCCACCATGCCCTTATGTTGACATACATGCTCCTTGGTTGCATTTTAATTTGGTCCAGTTAGTGTTCACACAGTCCTGTTTTAAGGAAACCAATGTTTGTAAAAAAAAAAAAAATATATATATATATGATGTTCATAAAAAACATTGTTAATAAATTGGACAGAAAATGTGTAAGAGAAAGTATTTATTCTGCAGCGAAACAGTAGAGATGTACTATTCCAACACATTGGTCACTTGATATGATGATCTAGTGTTTTCACCACCTTGTTTCCTTCTTTTGCTTATTAGACATTAACTCAGATTTATACCCAGGTAATTTTCACAGAGACTAGATAAGCACCAGAGCATCTCACTCCTTCCAGTACAATACTTCATCTGTAAGGCCACTGTTAGAATAAAGGCACGGATGGGGTTTGAACCCATGATCTTCGGTTTACGAGACCGACGCCTTACCACTTGGCCACCATGCCCTTGTTTTGGTGCTGGGATGGGATCGATCAAGGGTGCTTTCACACCTATTAGCCTTTTGGGTCAATCAGTGGGTGAGTTGCTACTTTGTTGCATTTTTCATTTGGTCCAGTTACTGTTCACAGTCTTGTTTCATGGAAACCAATGTTTGTAAAAGTGAAACACTAGATTTAAGACAAAATTTTTTATTTCTGTCTTGTTTGTTGTCAACAAGACATATCTTATATCATATCATCATATTATATTATATTATATCATATTATATCATATTATATCATATTATATCATATTATATCATATTATATCATATTGGTGATCAAAACTAAGGGCAGTGTTTTGTCAGATAAGGTACCACATCACATAATCTTATGTAGGTTTTTACAAGGTCGAGTTCTTAAGCACTGGAGTCCCTCACTCCTTCCAGTACAATACTTCATATGAAAGGCCACTCTGGAATACTGCATAAAGGCATGGATGGGGTTTGAACCCATGATCTTCGGTTTACGAGACCGACGCCTTACCACTTGGCCACCATGCCCTTATGTTGGCATACATGCTCCTTGGTTGCATTTTTATTTGGTCCAGTTAGTGTTCACACAGTCCTGTTTTAAAGAAACCAATGTTTGTAATAAAAAAAAAATAACACACAAAAAAACTCAATGATGTTCTTTAAAAACCTTGTTAATACATTGGACAGAACAACAACAGCGAACCATTAGACTTAAGACAACATTGTTTCTTTCTGTCTTGTTGGTTGTTAACTAATATCTTATATCTTATCATATTATTATCATATTATATCATATCATATCATATTATTATTATGTTATTATCATGTTATTATTATGTTATTATCATATTATTATTATGTTATTATTATGTTATTATTATGTTATTATCATATTATTATTATATTATTATCATATCATCTTGGTGATCAAAACCTTGGGAAGTGTTTTGTCAGATAAGGTAACACATCCCGTAATCTTATGTAGGTTTTTGCGAAGTCGAGTTTTTAAGCACTGGAGCTCCTCACTCCTTCCAGTTCAATACTTCGTCTGAAAGGCCACTCTGGCATACAGCATAAAGGCACAGATGGGGTTTGAACCCATGATCTTCGGTTTACGAGACCGACGCCTTACCACTTGGCCACCATGCCCTTATGTTGGCATACATGCTCCTTGGTTGCATTTTAATTTGGTCCAGTTAGTGTTCACACAGTCCTGTTTTAAGGAAACCAATGTTTGTAAAAAAAAAATATATATATATATATATGATGTTCATAAAAAAACATTGTTAATAAATTGGACAGAAAATGTGTAAGAGAAAGTATTTATTCTGCAGCGAAACAGTAGAGATGTACTATTCCAACACATTGGTCACTTGATATGATGATCTAGTGTTTTCACCACCTTATTTTCTTCTTTTGCTTATTAGACATTAACTCAGATTTATACCCAGGTAATTTTCACAGAGACTAGATAAGCACCAGAGCATCTCACTCCTTCCAGTACAATACTTCATCTGTAAGGCCACTGTTAGAATAAAGGCACAGATGGGGTTTGAACCCATGATCTTCGGTTTACGAGACCGACGCCTTACCACTTGGCCACCATGCCCTTATGTTGGCGGACGTGCTGCTTTATTGCATTTTAATTTTGTCCAGTTAGTGTTCATACAGTCCTGTTTTAAGGAAACCAATGTTTGTTAAAAAAAAATATATATGATGTTCATAAAAAACATTGTTAATAAATTGGACAGAAAATGTTTAAGAGAAAGTATTTATTCTTCAGCGAAAGAGTAGAGATTTACTATTCCAACAAATTGGTCACTTGATATGATCTAGTGTTTTTTTCTTTTGATTATTGGTTCTTAATTCAGATTCATATCCAGGTAATCAAACCATGGGAATAAAGTAATTCTATGTAGGTTTTCGCAGATACTAGATAAGCACCGGAGCATCTCACTCCTTACAATACAATACTTCATATGAAAGGCCACTCTAATATTTGCATAAAGGCACGGATGGGGTTTGAACCCACGATCTTCGGTTTACGAGACCGACGCCTTACCACTTGGCCACCATGCCCTTGGTTTGGTGCTGGGATGGGATCGATCAAGGGTGCTTTCACACCTATTAGCCTTTTGGGTCAATCAGTGGGTCAGTTGCTACTTTGTTGCATTTTTCATTTGGTCCAGTTACTGTTCACAGTCTTGTTTCATGGAAACCAATGTTTGTAAAAAAAATAAAAAAAACACCAAAAACTCAATGATGTTCTTTAAAAACCTTGTTAATACATTGGACAGAACAACAACAGTGAAACATTAGATTTAAGACAACATTGTTTCTTTCTGTCTTGTTGGTTGTTAACTAATATCTTATATCTTATCATATTATTATCATATTATATCATATCATATCACATTATTATCATGTTATTATCATGTTATTATTATGTTATTATCATATTATTATCATGTCATTATTATGTTATTATCATATTATTATCATATTATTATCATATTATTATCATATCATCTTGGTGATCAAAACCTTGGGAAGTGTTTTGTCAGATAAGGTAACACATCCCGTAATCTTATGTAGGTTTTTGAGCTTTTAAGCACTGGAGCTCCTCACTCCTTCCAGTTCAATACTTCGTCTGAAAGGCCACTCTGGCATACAGCATAAAGGCACGGATGGGGTTTGAACCCGTGATCTTCGGTTTACGAGACCGACGCCTTACCACTTGGCCACCATGCCCTTATGTTGACATACATGCTCCTTGGTTGCATTTTAATTTGGTCCAGTTAGTGTTCACACAGTCCTGTTTTAAGGAAACCAATGTTTGTAAAAAAAAAAAATATATATATATATATGATGTTCATAAAAAACATTGTTAATAAATTGGACAGAAAATGTGTAAGAGAAAGTATTTATTCTGCAGCGAAACAGTAGAGATGTACTATTCCAACACATTGGTCACTTGATATGATGATCTAGTGTTTTCACCACCTTGTTTCCTTCTTTTGCTTATTAGACATTAACTCAGATTTATACCCAGGTAATTTTCACAGAGACTAGATAAGCACCAGAGCATCTCACTCCTTCCAGTACAATACTTCATCTGTAAGGCCACTGTTAGAATAAAGGCACGGATGGGGTTTGAACCCATGATCTTCGGTTTACGAGACCGACGCCTTACCACTTGGCCACCATGCCCTTGTTTTGGTGCTGGGATGGGATCGATCAAGGGTGCTTTCACACCTATTAGCCTTTTGGGTCAATCAGTGGGTCAGTTGCTACTTTGTTGCATTTTTCATTTGGTCCAGTTACTGTTCACAGTCTTGTTTCATGGAAACCAATGTTTGTAAAAAAAATAAAAAAAACACCAAAAACTCAATGATGTTCTTTAAAAACCTTGTTAATACATTGGACAGAACAACAACAGTGAAACATTAGATTTAAGACAACATTGTTTCTTTCTGTCTTGTTGGTTGTTAACTAATATCTTATATCTTATCATATTATTATCATATTATATCATATCATATCACATTATTATCATGTTATTATCATGTTATTATCATATTATTATCATATTATTATCATGTTATTATCATATTATTATCATATTATTATCATATTATTATCATGTTATTATCATATTATTATCATGTTATTATCATATTATTATCATGTTATTATCATGTTATTATCATATTATTATTATATTATTATCATGTTATTATCATATTATTATCATATTATTATCATATTATTATCATATCATCTTGGTGATCAAAACCTTGGGAAGTGTTTTGTCAGATAAGGTAACACATCCCGTAATCTTATGTAGGTTTTTGAGCTTTTAAGCACTGGAGCTCCTCACTCCTTCCAGTTCAATACTTCGTCTGAAAGGCCACTCTGGCATACAGCATAAAGGCACGGATGGGGTTTGAACCCGTGATCTTCGGTTTACGAGACCGACGCCTTACCACTTGGCCACCATGCCCTTATGTTGACATACATGCTCCTTGGTTGCATTTTAATTTGGTCCAGTTAGTGTTCACACAGTCCTGTTTTAAGGAAACCAATGTTTGTAAAAAAAAAAAATATATATATATATATGATGTTCATAAAAAACATTGTTAATAAATTGGACAGAAAATGTGTAAGAGAAAGTATTTATTCTGCAGCGAAACAGTAGAGATGTACTATTCCAACACATTGGTCACTTGATATGATGATCTAGTGTTTTCACCACCTTGTTTCCTTCTTTTGCTTATTAGACATTAACTCAGATTTATACCCAGGTAATTTTCACAGAGACTAGATAAGCACCAGAGCATCTCACTCCTTCCAGTACAATACTTCATCTGTAAGGCCACTGTTAGAATAAAGGCACGGATGGGGTTTGAACCCATGATCTTCGGTTTACGAGACCGACGCCTTACCACTTGGCCACCATGCCCTTGTTTTGGTGCTGGGATGGGATCGATCAAGGGTGCTTTCACACCTATTAGCCTTTTGGGTCAATCAGTGGGTCAGTTGCTACTTTGTTGCATTTTTCATTTGGTCCAGTTACTGTTCACAGTCTTGTTTCATGGAAACCAATGTTTGTAAAAAAAATAAAAAAAACACCAAAAACTCAATGATGTTCTTTAAAAACCTTGTTAATACATTGGACAGAACAACAACAGTGAAACATTAGATTTAAGACAACATTGTTTCTTTCTGTCTTGTTGGTTGTTAACTAATATCTTATATCTTATCATATTATTATCATATTATATCATATCATATCACATTATTATCATGTTATTATCATGTTATTATCATATTATTATCATATTATTATCATGTTATTATCATATTATTATCATATTATTATCATATTATTATCATGTTATTATCATATTATTATCATGTTATTATCATATTATTATCATGTTATTATCATGTTATTATCATATTATTATTATATTATTATCATGTTATTATCATATTATTATCATATTATTATTATATTATTATCATATCATCTTGGTGATCAAAACCTTGGGAAGTGTTTTGTCAGATAAGGTAACACATCCCGTAATCTTATGTAGGTTTTTGAGCTTTTAAGCACTGGAGCTCCTCACTCCTTCCAGTTCAATACTTCGTCTGAAAGGCCACTCTGGCATACAGCATAAAGGCACAGATGGGGTTTGAACCCATGATCTTCGGTTTACGAGACCGACGCCTTACCACTTGGCCACCATGCCCTTATGTTGGCATACATGCTCCTTGGTTGCATTTTAATTTGGTCCAGTTAGTGTTCACACAGTCCTGTTTTAAGGAAACCAATGTTTGTAAAAAAAAAAAATATATATATATATATATGATGTTCATAAAAAAACATTGTTAATAAATTGGACAGAAAATGTGTAAGAGAAAGTATTTATTCTGCAGCGAAACAGTAGAGATGTACTATTCCAACACATTGGTCACTTGATATGATGATCTAGTGTTTTCACCACCTTGTTTTCTTCTTTTGCTTATTTGACATTAACTCAGATTTATACCGAGGTAATTTTCACAGACACTAGATAAGCACCAGAGTATCTCACTCCTTCCAGTACAATACTTCATCTGTAAGGCCACTGTTAGAATAAAGGCACAGATGGGATTTGAACCCATGATCTTCGGTTTACGAGACCAACGCCTTACCACTTGGCCACCATGCCCTTGTTTTGGTGCTGGGATGGGATCGATCAAGGGTGCTTTCACACCTATTAGCCTTTTGGGTCAATCAGTGGATGAGTTGCTACTTTGTTGCATTTTTCATTTGGTCCAGTTACTGTTCACAGTCTTGTTTCATGGAAACCAATGTTTGTAAAAGTGAAACATTAGATTTAAGAAAAAAATATTTATTTCTGTCTTGTTGGTTGTCAACAAGACATATCTTATATAATATCATCATATTATATCATATTATATCATATTATATCATATTATATCATATTATATCATATTATATCATATTATATCATATCAACTTGGTGATCAAAACCATGGCAGTGTTTTGTCAGATAAGGTACCACATCACATAATCTTATTCAGGTTTTTACAAGGTCGAGTTTTTAAGCACTGGAGTCCCTCACTCCTTCCAGTTCAATACTTCATTTGAAAGGCCACTCTGGAATACTGCATAAAGGCATAGATGGGGTTTGAACCCACGATCTTCGGTTTACGAGACCGACGCCTTACCACTTGGCCACCATGCCCTTATGTTGGCATACATGCTCCTTGGTTGCATTTTCCTTTGGAAACTAACTGTAGTGTTCACATAGTCCTGTTTTAAGGAAACCAATGTTTGTAAAAAATAATATATATATATATATATCATGTTCATAAGAAACATTGTTAATAAATTGGATAGAAAACGTGTAAGAGAAAGTGTTTATTGTGCAGCTAAAAAGTAGAGATTTACTATTCCAACACATTGGATTCAGATTCAGATTCATATCCAGGTAATCAAACCATGGGAATGAAGCAATTCTATGTAGGTTTTCGCAGATACTAGATAAGCACCGGAGCCCTTCACGCCTTACAATACAATACTTAATATGAAAGGCCACTCTAATATTAGCATACAGGCACGGATGGGGTTTGAACCCATGATCTTCGGTTTACGAGACCGACGCCTTACCACTTGGCCACCATGCCCTTATACATACTTTCCTGGTCCAGTCAATCTTCACACAGTCCTGTTTAACCCTCCTGTTGTCATCGTTTGTTGTCACTACTTTTGTGTTCCCGGTCAAAAGTGACCGCCTCATTATAGCTGATTATAATTCCATAATAATACATATATTATCAACTAATGTTGTGTTAGATGTTTTAAGCAACTTAAGTTCTTGTTAATATTACAAGTTTTAAACTTATGTTTGCCCTTTATGGTCTCTAGGCCTCATTGACCTAAGCAAATGCAACTCGTTGCAAGTATCCATATGACAAATATTGTTCTATTTATGATCGACTACTTTGTATAAAGATCTTACGAGGACATGATTATCATTTCAATGGACTCTGAACAGTTCCAAGCAGGATTTGATGTCATCAACCCGGGAGATGGCCTATCTCATGGGTGTCCAATCCTGGTCCTCAAGGACCACTCCTCTCAGGTTTGACCGGGAACATCATGGGTCATAAAAATCATAAAAAAAATGTACTGGCTGTTAAGATACCCTGTGTGAACAAAGTCATGGAATCTCATGGCAATCGGAATTAATTCAAACATGAAACATGTAAATCAGGAGGCTTAAAGGAAACCAATATTTGTCAAGAAAAAAAAAACGAACAATGATGTTCGTAAAAAATACGTTTTTAATCGAACCTTAACAAACGTTGTGAGTGAAAACGTTTGTTTCATTTCAAGAAGAACAACAACGAAAAAGTAGAGTCCTGCAAGTGCAACGCATTATTATATTATGATTTTATGTTGTTTTTTATTGATCCGCTCCTCACAAGATAATGTAAGTTTCTTTCCCGACGAGCATCTAAGTGGTGCTTAGAATCGCAATCCTTTCGATATAAATTTAAAGCATAAAGGCACGGATGGGGTTTGAACCCATGATCTTCGGTTTACGAGACCGACGCCTTACCACTTGGCCACCATGCCCTTATGTTGACGCCGGTAAAAAAAAAATATATGATGTTCATACAAAAACGTTGTTAATAAATTGGTCAGAAAATGTGAGAGTGAAAGTATTTCTTCAGCAGCGAAACAGTAGAGATTTAGGATTACTACACATTGGTCACTTGATATGATCGTTTATACCATGCCTGCTACACTTCATAATTTACTGCATCCAATGGGATACATGTATTTATCTGAATCACCACCATGGGGCTCTTAATATTTGATGAGTGATGCTGGTTAATCTGGTGGTGGTGTGCAGAGCTACAGGCTGATAGAGAAGTCTACCCACAGCTTTCACATTGAGTCATTTATTTAGTATTAAATCCAATCTGTTACCCGTTTATATCACGAAACACCACGATAAAGTCACTCGTCTGATTCTTGCCTTGACGCAACCTAAACCATCAGAGTGATTAAGTCTGTGATGCGGCATTAATGGTTCTCCTTATACAGGCAAGCTGAATAAAGAAGACATCAAACAGCGTTTGCCAGAAGACACATCACCAAACAGCGCAGAGCGATACAGAGGCACGTCTATAAATAAATACAGGTTTCTATTTGGCCTAGTTACACTTCGAAGAGGAATCGTGTTGAGCCAGCGAAAAAGCAAATAGAGCATTATTAGAATTAAGTGGGGCTGTGCTATCCTGTACATCGGTGGTCCTCAACCCTGGTCCTCAGAGCCTCACTGTCCTGCATGTTTTAGATGTTTCCCTGCTCCAACACACCTGATTCTAATGAATGGATCGTTATCCAGCTCTGAAGAATCCTGGTAACGAACATGCATTAGATGTGTGTGGGAAGGAGGGCAACAGCTAGAACATGCAGGACAGTGGGGCCCTGAGGGGGTTGGGAGTTATTGCCTACATTTTAATGTTTTTAATTAAGTCCTGTATATGTTAATTGTTTGCTCCATCCTGCCACAGTAAACTCCTTGGTTTGTGCAACTTACATGGTGAATGAAATAAATGGCGATTCTGATGAAGGTCAGGTGATGAATATCTGCTCTAACTTACCTCCCGCCAGTCTAACCAGCCCTGAGGGCCTATCCTGAGACTGCAGCTCTGCTGGGCCTCAGGCACTTTCACAGTGATGGAGAGCTGGAGGGAGGGAGGGAGGGAGGGAGAGGGAGGGAGGGAGGGAGAGAGAGGGAGGGAGGGAGGGAGGGAGGGAGGGAGGGAGAGGGAGGGAGGGAGAAGGGGAGGAAGAGAAACTCTGAAAGAAAGTGTGAGGTAGAGGGAGCAGGAGAGGGAGCAGGAGAGGAAGCAGGAGAGGGAGCAGGAGAGGGAGCAGGAGAGGGAGCAGGAGGGGGAGCAGGAGAGGAAGCAGGAGAGGGAGCAGGAGGGGGAGCAGGAGGGGGAGCAGGAGAGGGAGCAGGAGAGGCACACCAGTTAGCTGCTGTCACCAGGAGAAGGTCAACCTTGTTTGCGCTACTTCACTGCAAGCACGAGGAGGGTGTAATTAATGCTTTTCGGTCTCAGATGGCGAGGAAACTGGTGTGTGTGTGTGTGTGTGCATCCGCGAGTTTGTGTGCTCGTGGGTGTGTGTGTGCGTGCGAGCGTTTGTGTGTGTGTTTGTCAAGCACATATTTCCAGTAGGCTGACACCTGGGTCTCACTCATGCTCTCCAGAGATACAGGAAGTTCCACTAAACCTGGATAATCATGACAGGAAATGAGGTCCCTTCAGAAGGCTGTTACGGCTGTTCTCAAACTAGGGGGAGGGTGGGGTTTGGGGGGGGGTTGTGGGGCTTTCCGGGTCAGTGTTGCTGTATCATTACCGCTTTTCAAAGGGGACTGTAATGGTCTGAGATGCTCTGTCCTACCAGATACAAGCTGTAAGTCATTCCATTCCACCAGCTGCGGTTTGACTCCAGCCAGAATGAATCCATCTATAATTCATGTTATGTTCGTTTAGAATCCTTCCTATTGGATTACTAGGTGGGTGATAATTGGAATGGCTATTGGTGCTGTCACCTTTGAAATACATAATCTTGGTTCTGTCACAATCTAGAAATGATTGTGCTTTGTCTGAGGAGATTCAAGTCAATATTAACAGTGTCAATACATTAACAGTGCCTGCCACTGCATATTATTGTCAAGGTGCGTGTTTTCACAAAATTGTCACACCGTTATTATGTTATTATTATACTTTCTACAAAGCGAAAAAGTAGCTATTAAGTTGGTATTACACTTTACACCAGTTATTACCACATTGTTACACTGTTATTGAGTTGTTGTTACACTTTATACCAGTTATTACCACATTGTTACACTGTTATTGAGTTGTTGTTACACTTTACACCAGTTATTACCACATTGTTACACTGTTATTAAGTTGTTGTTACACTTTATACCAGTTATTACCACATTGTTACATTGTTATTAAGTTGTTGTTACACTTTATACCAGTTATTACCACGTTGTTACATTGTTATTAAGTTGTTGTTAAACTTTACACCAGTTATTACCACATTGTTACACTGTTATTAAGTTGTTGTTACACTTTATACCAGTTATTACCACATTGTTACACTGTTATTGAGTTGTTGTTACACTTTACACCAGTTATTACCACATTGTTACACTGTTATTAAGTTGTTGTTACACTTTATACCAGTTATTACCACGTTGTTACATTGTTATTAAGTTGTTGTTACACTTTATACCAGTTATTACCACGTTGTTACATTGTTATTAAGTTGTTGTTAAACTTTACACCAGTTATTACCACATTGTTACACTGTTATTAATTTGTTATTACACTTTATACCAGTTATTACCAGGTTGTTACATTGTTATTAAGTTGTTGTTACACTTTATACCAGTTATTACCACATTGTTACACTGTTATTAAGTTGTTGTGACACTTTATACCAGTTATTACCACGTTGTTACATTGTTATTAAGTTTTTGTTAAACTTTATACCAGTTATTACTACATTGTTACACTATTATTATGTTGTTGTTACACTTTATACCAGTTATTACTACATTGTTACACTATTATTATGTTGTTGTTACACTTTGTACCAGTTATTAGTACATTGTTGCACTGTTATTACATTGTTATTAAACTTTTTACCAGTTATTACCACGTTGTTACACTGTTATTACATTGTTATTAAACTTTTTGCCATTTATTACCATGTTGTTACATTGTTATTAAGTTCTTAATACTTTTTTTTATAGTTTCAGCTGTGGTCAGTGGTCCGATGACTTTTGCAGCAATGAATCCTGATGTGTCAGCAAGGCCAAATCAGGGTTATTTTGTGTTTGTTACTCACTGAACCTGGAAATGAGTTTGTAAAACATTATTGATTGTGTATATACTTTGAGTTAAATCCAGAAGGAATCAAATCATGGATGACTAAAAGTTTGAAACAAGACAGTAGACAGAAGAACAATTTACAAGAAGATTTTAATGCTGTTATTACACTGTCAAACATGGTTGTCTTAACAACATAACATTAAGGAGGGAGGACGTTTGAAATACACAAATGCAACTATGTACTTCAATAACTGACGTGTTCTGTCTTCTGTTCTGTGATCCAGGTTTCACATTGAAACTTTGAGAGGAACAGGGAGGCTGAATTTGATGCGCTGGCTCTCCATTATTCTGCTATAGGAAGGTCAATGTCAGGCTTTTATTGAAGGTGACATCACATTCTCCAGGCACACTTTGATCCTGGGAGCGATTTGACTCCGGGGTCAGTCAAAGACCTCAATGCAGTATTAACATGTTTCTTACTCAGCAGCCTGTGGACACTGCATCCTTTAACCTGGACCCAGGGCCAGACAGGATGTGGTACCCAGGGCCAGACAGGATGTGGTACCCAGGGCCAGACAGGATGTGGTACCCAGGGCCAGACAGGATGTGGTACCCAGGGCCAGACAGGATGTGGTACCCAGGGCCAGACAGGATGTGGTACCCAGGGCCAGACAGGATGTGGTACCCAGGGCCAGACAGGATGTGGTACCCAGGGCCAGACAGGATGTGGTACCCAGGGCCAGACAGGATGTGGTACCCAGGGCCAGACAGGATGTGGTACCCAGGGCCAGACAGGATGTGGTACCCAGGGCCAGACAGTATGTGGTACCCAGGGCCAGACAGGATGTGGTACCCAGGGCCAGACAGGATGTGGTACCCAGGGCCAGACAGGATGTGTTGTCATCCCCACATCAGTTCCTGCTCTCTGAAAGGAAGTAGAAGCGGTGTTGACAGGACGACAGAGATAATGTTGAGGTCACTATCTGTTCGGTTTGTTGTGATGTCTTGTTCAACTCCATAACACTCTCACATCCCATCACAGAAGACTTTAAACAAACCCTATACATCTTCAGGCAATGTTTAATTTAAGGCACTCTCTCTCTCTCTCCCCCTCTCTCCCTCTCTCTCACTCTCTCTCACTCTCTCCCTCTTTCTCTCTCTCTCTCACTCTCTCTCTCACTCTCTCTCTCTCTCTCCCTCTCTCCCCCTCTCTCTCCCTCTCTCCCTCTCTCTCTCTCTCCCTCCCTCTCTCTCTCTCTCTCTCTCTCTCCCTCTCTCCCCCTCTCTCTCCCTCTCTCCCTCTCTCTCTCTCCCTCCCTCTCTCCCTCTCTCCCTCTCTCTCTCTCTCTCTCCCTCTCTCCCCCTCTCTCTCCCTCTCTCCCTCTCTCCCTCTCTCCCTCTCCCTCTCTCTCTCTCTCCCTCTCTCCCCCTCTCTCTCCCTCTCTCCCTCTCTCTCTCTCTCTCCCTCCCTCTCTCTCTCTCTCTCTCTCTCTCTCTCTCTCTCTTCTCCCTCTCTCTCTCTGTTGTCTAACATGACATTGCCCTCGTTTCTGTTGCTCCTGTGTGTGTGTGTGTGTGTGTGTGTTTCCTTCCTACATCATTTATTCATGCATTTCTGCTGGACTTCACACTGTGGCTGTCTGTCTCTGGCCCCCTCCCCCCTTTCCTCCCTCCTCTGCCCGCCCATCTCCCTCCCTCTGCCTCCCTATCGCTCTCCCCCATTTCAGCCGCTCTCCTTCTCCATCTCCGTCTCTCGCACCCCCCCCCCCCCCCCCCCACCCAACTCTCCCGTGTCCGGTGCTGTCCATGCTAATTAGACACGTCCACAGAATGCTATTTCCCCCCTCCTCCCCGTGAGAGAGCGTGCCAAGGCAGGGCTGGGCAAGATGGAGCGCAGCAGCCTGGATGAGACCAACAAAAGGGTTGAAACAGGACAGAATGCTGCAGAATGTATGGAGGAGCAAACATGGATGCACGGTCATGCCAGACGTGTCTCGTGACCTTCACTCCAGACAAGTCAGCATTCAAGGTAATAACGCTTTATACACTCACTCAAAGGCAACATAAATATATTACTCCTATATTAATCCTATGAACGCCAGCTAATTACTTCTCCCAAATAATTCACATTTTCCAGTGTATTTGAGGATATTGCTTACGGAAGCAGGCACATTCTGGAGCAGATACCGAACATTAGAGCACGAATCTGAGGTGAGAGGGTCTCCAGTTGAGAGCCGAGCTCTCTGGGGGGGGGGGGGGAGTCTGTCTCTCAGTTCCACTGGTATCTTTTTCACCAGAGGAATGAAAACATGGCGTCTTCCCGCTGCGGAGTCCGGTCAAGTGGCATCGTAATGAACTTCTGACAGGTTACGACACGGTGGGTCTGTGGCGGCCAGATCACCTGGGGACGACACGCGACTTTGTTATGGTGAAATTAAAAAACACTCCAACACCCATCGAGTATAAATGTGTTCAGTTCCCTGGTGGTGAACTAGAACTCCCCCCCCCCCCCTCTCTCTCACTTTCTCTCAGGCACTAACACACACACTCACACACACACACTCACGCAGTGCCTGCTACAGCTTGTGTGTGCGTGTGTTTGTGGGCACGTGCGTGTGTGTGTGTGCGTGTGTGCGTGTGTGTGTGTGAGGATCGGCCTCCTGATTGAATCTTCAAAAGCCGACAAGGTTATCGTCATCCTGACTTGTCTGAACTGAGCTGTTTATGTCTTGTTCTGGTGTCGATAAACCCAGATGAAGGTTAGGAGAAGGTCTCCTCACACTATCCCAGTAACGTTTCACAATAACAACTCTCCCTCCATTACAAGTCATGATAGTATTGCGATAAGGCTTAGATAAATGTATTAATTTAACTTCAAATCGTCTCATTAATCGGGCTGTGTAGTTTGTCTAAATACACCAGCACCTTTTTTCACCCCCGAGAAATGTGAAATAAAACGGAGAAAACCTGGAACGAAAACCTGCGATGCTTAGATAATATATTGCTTGACATTATGGATCTTGACATTTGTTACTGTTAAACCCTCTTTGTTATATGATCGGGTCAGTCATATGTCGCCATCTACTGGTGAAGCACCGTCACTGCAGCTGTTCTGCTTGGTCAAGAGTCACCACAAGATGTCCTTGTTTCACCACGATAGTAAAAAGCCAAACCCAATGGATCTTTGATTAAAAGATTAAGCGCGGTTGCAGACAGAGTCAATTAATTTGTGTGTTTTTCTAAACGCATTGCACAAATTGACACGGTGAAATCCATAAATCAGATTACGTGGGGATGAAAACACTTAGGAAAGCATTGCAGTGATTTTATCTATAGGACCTCATAAAATTAGATTAGATTAGATAAACCTTTATTTGTCCTCCAGTGGTGGAAATTGCAGTTCACCACACAGCACAAGGGTAAAGTACAGCACACAGAGTTGCAGGGTAATATAACAATAATAACAATAGGCCGGACACGATAAAGTCCAGTATAAAAAAGATACAGTATTGCACGTAATGTACGTACATAATGCCTGACTATGGCATTCAATCTCTGATCAAAGTATTATTTGCTCTACAAACGCTTTGAATCATGGTCAGTTTACCCTTTGGCAGGAAAACTAGTGAAGTACCAGCATCATGCCACTTAGGGGGCAGAAGAACTTCACTTTACCAACTCTGTGTTGACGTGTTTTGTTGTCTGATCCACACAGACGCAAGATTATAGGCACAGAAATCTTCATATATGAGATCATTGTGGCTCTGTACTCATGAAGGGAAAAAAGGACTGGGTGATGTTGCCAAGATATTAGCCCTGGTCATAAAAATTCCTTAACATAGTATTTAATGGAAATCCAATTTTCAAGGAGGCATTTTAGGACTAATAAATCCATGTGGTTTCCTCAGCTTAACTGTAAAGAGGAGGGCTGAGGTGAAGATATTCTTTGCTGTAGAGTCTATTAATATTAGATTTTACAGCAGGGGCTATGGCCAAGCCAGCACCACCCTCATCCCTGTCTGCCTGTCTGCCTGCCTGTCTGCCTGTCTGCCTGCCTGTCTGTCTGCCTGTCTGCCTGTCTGCCTGTCTGTCTGCCTGTCTGTCTGCCTGTCTGTCTGTCTGCCTGTCTGCCTGTCTGCCTGTCTGCCTGTCTGCCTGTCTGCCTGTCTGCCTGTCTGCCTGTCTGCCTGTCTGCCTGTCTGTCTCTGCCTGTCTGTCTCTGTCTGTCTGTCAGTCTGCCTGTCTGTCTGTCTGTCTGTCTGTCTGTCTGCCTGTCTGCCTGTCTGCCTGCCTGTCTGCCTGTCTGCCTGTCTGCCTGTCTGCCTGTCTGTCTGTCTGCCTGTCTGCCTGTCTGTCTGTCTGTCTGCCTGTCTGCTTGTCTGCCTGTCTGTCTGCCTGCCTCCTCCCTCCCTCCCTCCCTCCCTCCCTCCCTCCCTCCCTCCCTCCCTGCCTTCCCTCCCTCCCTCCCTCC
>CM059317.1:18687893-18698258 GCA_030340685.1 Protosalanx chinensis | reverse complement strand
TGTGTAACCTAGCAGTGATATCAAGTTATAAAGCATCTGCCTGGGGTGTGTGTGGGTGTGCGTGTGGGTGTGGGTGTGCGTGTGGGTGTGGTGGGTGTGCGTGTGGGGTGTGTGGGTGTGCGTGTGGGTGTGGGTGGGTGTGAGTGTGGGTGTGTGGGTGTGAGTGTGGGTGTGTGGGTGTGTGGGTGTGAGTGTGGGTGTGTGGGTGTGCGTGTGGGTGTGTGTGGGTGTGAGTGTGGGTGGGTGTGTGTCTGTGTGTGTGTGTGTCTGTGTGTGGGTGTGTGTGTGTCTGTGTGTTTGGGTGGGTGTGTGTGGGTGTGTGTGTGTGTGTGTGTGGGTGTGTGTGTGTTTGGGTGTGTGTGGGTGTGTGTGTGTGTTTGGGTGTGTGTGGGTGTGTGGGTGGTGTGTGGGTGTGTTTGGGTGTGTGTGTGTGTGTGGGTGTGTGTGTGGTGTGTGTTTGGGTGTGTGTGTGTGTGTTTGGGTGTGTGTGGTGTGTGTGTGTCTGTGTGTTTGGGTGGGGTGTGTGTGGGTGTGTGTGTGTGTTTTTGGGTGTGTGTGGGTGTGTGGGGTGTGTGTGGGTGTGTTTGGGTGTGTGTGTGTGTGTGTGGGTGTGTGTGTGTGTGTGTTTGGGTGTGGTGTTTCGGTGTGTGTTTGGGTGTGTGTGTGTGTGTTTGGGTGTGTGTGCAGCGTCAGGATGCATGAAGAAGGACACTCGCAGCATGACATCATCTCAAGTGCTTGATTGGGAAGAATCAAGCCTTTAACTAAGGGTCCACCGCACTCCATGGAAAGTTCTGGAATAAGAGGTCATAGACGTGAGGCTTTCACTGCTCACCTCAGGTAACTCTCGACCGCAACTTCATTTCGGGGGGGTGGGAACGTCCTGTGTGGGGCTTTCAGGGAATCAGATGGTTAGAGAGTGGGGTTGGTAATCAGAAGGTTCCACGGTTCGAACCCCCGGCCGTGTCAACATTGCCACAACAGGTTCCTCACCTCAGGGTTCCTCAGGGTTCCTCAGGGTTCCTCACCTCAGGGTTCCTCACCTCAGGGTTCCTCAGGGTTCCTCACCTCAGGGTTCCTCACCTCAGGGTTCCTCACCTCAGGGTTCCTCACATCAGGGTTCCTCAGGGTTCCTCAGGGTTCCTCACCTCAGGGTTCCTCACCTCAGGGTTCCTCAGGGTTCCTCACCTCAGGGTTCCTCACCTCAGGGTTCCTCACCTCAGGGTTCCTCAGGGTTCCTCACCTCAGGGTTCCTCACCTCAGGGTTCCTCACCTCAGGGGTTCTTCAGGGTTCCTCACCTCAGGGTTCCTCACCTCAGGGTTCCTCACCTCAGGGTTCCTCACCTCAGGGGTTCTTCAGGGTTCCTCACCTCAGGGTTCCTCACCTCAGGGTTCCTCACCTCAGGGTTCCTCACCTCAGGTTCTCAGGGTTCCTCACCTCAGGGTTCCTCACCTCAGGGTTCCTCACCTCAGGGTTCCTCAACCTCAGGGTTCCTCAGGGTTCCTCACCTCAGGGTTCCTCACCTCAGGGTTCCTCAGGGTTCCTCACCTCAGGGTTCCTCACCTCAGGGTTCCTCACCTCAGGGTTCCTTTTCTCGGGGGAAGGGAATCATCCTTCCTTGATTCTCTTCTTCATGACTGTGAGTCAGAAGATGGTCACATGATCTCTCCCAGGAGTTTGCTGCTTCTGGGTCATGTGAGTTCTCACGAGCGTTCATCATGTCTGCTTGGGCACCTCATGCATGTTGCTGCGTTTTTCAGCACGCTATTGGCCAGCGCTCGATGACTTCAGTGCAGCGTGGAGCATCGGCGCCACCTGGTGGGACGTCTGTGAGACTGACCTGGACAGTGGACGAATGAGCGGGGATGATCATGTGACTGAAGCCATAGAAAGAGAGCAGCAGTTGAAATTACTTTGATGAAATTTGGCTGGTTCTATTGGGGCCCTTCTTTCAAATCTATTCTTCAGTGCACTTGAAGGTACTTTATTTTACAATTATTTGCGTGTTTGTCATTTGTTTTAGAGTTAACCTTTATTTGTCTCCAGGGCGTGGAAATGGGCCATTATTAGTCATTGTTTAAATAAAAGATGATAGTTTATCTTTCTTTTTTACAGAAAGTTTATTTTGACCATACAGATGCCAACTTATTTTTAAAGTGATTTTTGGAATAGTTGTAGCATGGTTTCATCCAATAGGGGGCAGCATTGACCACACATTCACTGTTTTTCAATCTCCTTTCCATATAGCGCCCCCTAGTGGACCCTCTCCACAGCCCCTAACATCTCTCTTACGGTCCATCCACTATACTGCACTTTCTTACACTTTTGAAATGAACTTTACTACTAACAAGCTATTTCATTACAACAATCTTTCACACGTACCTGGAAATTGTGTTTAAGTGCTTACATGATGCAGTAGCTACTATAACTGTATCATTTTAAGTATTCCCTGAGTGTCTAAGGTAAGCAGATTTCATCAATATCAATTATGACCATTTTCAAGTCAACTATTAGCCAGTACTTCGTTAGTATTGGAGCAAAAAACATAAAAAAGTAATCATAATTTATTATAATTACAAATCATAATAATTATCTTTTATTTTTTATTACAAAAGGCCATAATCACAGATGGACTTGTTGAACTGACTAGGCAGCTTAGTATATTTTCAGAGCTGGATGGCTTTAGTGTCATATAAATTTCACTGAAACACATTCAGTTTCAGCTGCCCGCACCTAAAACAATTTCATCACTCAAGAGGTGAATGCTAATGAAAAGCTATTGGTCCAGGCTTTTCAACAACAGGAAATCAAATAGTTTATGTTTTTGACCTGGATTTTTTCTGTAGAAAAAGGCTTAGAGGGAGATAGAGATGATGTTATTCTATTCAGTGTAGTCACATTAAGAAAAAAAATTATGAACACGATGAAAAAAGACAACAACCATTCATGCAAATCAAAGACGAGCCTAGAATCCTCTGTGTGGCAGTGATACATGCTCGAATATTTTTTATTCTAGTTTTATTTTTGTTTATTAATGTACCCAAACAACATATTACAAGGTACAATTTCAGAATTTTTTTTATGACTTAAAGTGGCATTTTAATGGTTAACCATTTTAACCATGCTCTCTTTTTACCAGTGCACCCAAAGAGATTTGCCCACAACTGTTACTTAAGTTTCAGGTTAATGTTACTGCACCATGGGTTATGTTGATATACTGTTAAGGAATGTTTAAAGTGTGCTGCTTGATTTGAGAGTGTCTTTGAAAACACATTGCTGCAGTATCACTGGGAATATCGTTAAGATTTCAATTTTTATGCTGTTTAGGTAAATTAAAGGCTAGAAAATGATAACAGCTTGTCTAAATGACTACTTTTCTACTTTCAGAAACTGTAAATTATACATTTTTTGGTCATGAGAGGACGGATTCTGAGTAGCTATATCAGAACAGGAATGAAAGCAATCATCGTCCTTCAACAGCACGCATATTCCTGTCAATGTGGTAATGACAGGGTGATACACAAGATGAACACATTAGGCATGCAGAGAGTGAGAGAGAGATCAACCTTATTTGTCCTCCAGGGGGGAAATTGCAGTGTATTGTTCTCCATAAAAAACATTAAGCAACAGACATGTTGCTGTCCATCCTTACATGTGACCAATCCAAGCATTACTGAAGGATAATGCTATATCTGTATCACACCAATCTCATCCCACAGCAATTACACACAGTGTATGTTCTAGAACCAGGGATCTGTGATCAAGTGCTCAATGAGGGCTGGTGACCTGTGTGTGTGTGTGTGTCTGCCTGTGTGTCTGCTTGCCTGCCTGCCTGCCTGCCTGCTGTCTATATATGTTACTGTCTGCCAGCTTTGGGTTAGTATTCATCAGACCAGCTCATTTTATAAAGAAACCTGTATCAAGCCACATGTGCTGTGGAGGCTGCATGGGGTTCGAGATCACCCTGGTAACCCCATCAGAGGGATGAAGAGAGGAAGAGCGAGAGACGGAGGAGGAGAGAGGGAGGAGGAGAGAGGGAGGAGGAAGAGAGGGAGGAGAAAGAGAAAGGAAGAAAAAATGAGAGATAGAGGAAGGGAGGAGGCGAGAGAGAGGAGGAAGGAAGGATGGAAGAGAGAGAGAAGAACAGGGAGAGAGGAGGAGAAAAAGAGGGAGAAAGACAGCGTAGAAAAGAGAGCGAGAGAGAGAGCGGAGGAGAGGCGGGCTGGCTCATATACTGTATGTGTAAAGAGGATATCTCAGAGATCTGTAGTTGTGTACTTACAGGTTGTCGTGATTGGTTCAGCGCCCAGCCTTGTTTGACCATGTCAATCTTCATCTGTTGCCTGGTTATGTGATTCTTACACAGCTGAGTCGTACACATCTGGCCCACAAACACGTTTTCTTATCCAGCAGGTGGTAACAGCAAAGGGTCAGGTTATGCATGTGGGCAGAATGTGAATCTAAAATCACAGATCTCTATTTGATGACTGCAGTCTTGACCAGCTTGTTTTGATCTTTCGGAGAATTATTGAGGGTTTAAGATCGGCTAGTTTCCTAAGAACTTTATCCACAGTCCGAGCCATATCTTTAGGAGCTGGATCACAATCTGCAGGAGATGAATCCTGTACGAGCTGAATCGCATACTGTAGGAACTGAATCACAGGTGAATCAATTAGTGTAGAAATAGAGTGACACATATGACCACCGAAGGCACAAAGGAACATGGACTTGTCGCACATGTAGATTCAAACGCCTTCTCCCACACGTGCACACATGCTTACTCACATGTCACGACACAAACACACACACACACACACACACTTTCCAGATGCAGAAACACCCATTTCTGGTAGCACGGCAGATGTTGCTGATGGTTGGTACAGATAATCCTGAATCCTGGTTTGGATCCAAGCAGGATTTATCCCTGCCCACGACACACACATCTGGCAGGCGTTCTGCACTAAATGGAATCATTCCACAGAACGCTGACAGGAGAGGAATACTCGGTTCTATCCAGGAGAACGTGGAACCCATTTAGACTGTAAACTTGTGGTAAGTTTTTTTTTTGGGGGGGGGGGGGGTTCCTGTATGGATATCTTCTTAAACACTCATCCGGAATCTTCCTCTCAGCTGTTGGGTGTCTTGTGGAGACTTCTTCTCTGAAAAGCAGACAGTGATGCTTATATAATTCACTGTGATACTGTGATCGTAAGACTGACTGGAGGCACTGCCAGACACAACATGATCGGGCCTTTTAGCTTTGCTTTTTCACTCCGTACCCTCCCATTCTATCTCATGGCATTCTGGAAAAAGATTTGTTTCCAGGGTACTGTAATGGAAATTGGGTTTGTCGTGATATCGATTTCAATAAGCAAAACGTTATGTTTCATCCTACTTTGAATTGCTATTTAAAGCTGTGATTAAAATGATGACTCTGCGTCATTAAAATGGTAATAGTTATGAGTAAGTTCAACTGACCTGTTCCTGCTCATCAGATGCTAGACTGTTAAAATGTTGATCCAACAGGAAGGAAGTAATCCCACAAAAACACAGTTTGAAGGGGAAACATTTGAAAGATTAAATATTCCTGGAAGTGTGGTCGATAAGAGTTGCAGATCTGACATAATGAAGACATTTCTCCTTCAATGTCTTGTTGTTATGAACACATACTCTGTGTATATATATATATCTATATATATATATATAGATATATATTCATATAAATAAGCCTTTTGATAGCCTTTGAAGTATACGGTCATAGTGTCATCCACAAAGGTTGGGTTAGAACGAATGGGGTGGGAATGAAAGTCCATGATGAAAGCAGTCCTCTTAGAAGACTTCTTCTTGGTCTTTGTTGACTAGACCTCACTGGGTTCTGCCCATGCCCTAATGATTCCTTACCTCAGGTAGAAAGGTGCAATTATGGTGCGATTGGTCCCTGTGTTACATCTGTCAACGTGTCGAGTGTTCCTTCAAATGCTCCTTTTTTTCCTCTTCCTGTAAGCTCCCCAGCTCCCCAGTGCCCACGGGTGATGAGGACGGTTAAAGATGCAACGATGAAAAACAAATAAGTGTGAAAAACATTCATTCTTACCGAGACCTTCCTTAGCAAGAGATGCTCTGACATCTGAATTCTGTGTCAATTCGAGTTTATCAGCCTTGGATATTGGTTGACATCATGAAATACAGAAAGTGGCTGCAGTGAGTCATACGGCGTCTGTGATTGCAGAAATATTACACCACTGTTTCCGGTAAGGTGTGTTGGGACCAGCCTAGCTGTCTGTGAGAAATGGAATCTTCTTATGTGAAGGGAGAAGTGTTTGGCACCTCGGGAAATGGCTGAGTTCGGTCTCCATATCTCAGCAGAGGGAAAGATGGCCTCGCTGTGATCGGTGTGGACGCAGGAAAAGCTAAATGTTCATTAAGATGTTCGTAGTGGCATGCTCAGGAGAACTGCAAAGAACGTAGCTACCTTTTAAAGCTAGACTTTTAAAGTCTGCTTACCCCTAAGCAGGTTTAAAGTTCCGGCATTAATCTTCCATTAGCGCCTCAGAACGATTCTAAATATTATGATTACTTTCTCGCACATGCAAAGTGTTGCGAGAAATGCCACTTTCCAAAACTCATGTTCCAGTACTTCATGAGCAATTAGTTTCTCCTGTGAATATTGAGACAGATTATTAAGGCAGACTAATCTGCTGTAGGATGGAGAGGGAGTGAAAAACGAGACAGACAGAATAGAAAGACACACCAAGCGAGAGAAGGAGAGAGAAAGAGTAGGAGAGAGAGAGTGGGAGAGAGAGAGAAAGCGGAAGAGAGAGCGAGAGGGAGAGCGAGAGCGAGAGCAAGGAGAGAGAGAGCGGGGAGAGAGAGAGCGAGAGTGGGAGAGAGAAGTAGAGAGAGAGAGAGGCTTCAGGAAATGGGCAGGTTAATTTCTACAGCCTCCCCCCCTCTCTTTCTCTCCATCTCTCTCTCTCTCTGTCTCTCTATTTTCCTGTCCAACATTTTTAACCTCATATTGTGTTGTGAATAGCCTATAGAAAAAGGAAAGAGCAGGCAGCGAGCGAGCGAGGACAGAGAGAGAGAGAGAGAGAGAGAGAGGGAGAGAGAGAGAGAGAGAGAGGGAGAGAGAGAGAGGGAGAGAGAGGGAGAGAGGGAGGGAGGGAGAGAGGGAGAGAGGGAGAGAGGGAGAGAGGGAGAGAGGGAGAGAGGGAGAGAGGGAGGGGAGGGAGGGAGGGAGAGAGGGAGAGAGGGAGAGAGGGAGAGAGAGGGAGAGAGGGGAGAGAGGGAGGAGGAGAGAGGGGAGAGAGGGAGAGAGGGAGAGAGGGAGGGAGGGAGAGAGGGAGGGAGGGGAGAGAGGGAGAGAGGGAGGAAGAGAGGGGAGGGAGAGAGGGAGAGAGGGAGCAAGATGGAGTGATTTTAAACCTCAGCCTCACAAGTCACAACACAACTGAGTCTCCAGCTCGCTGAGGTAATTGCTCGTTCTAGGTGGGCATGTAAGGTTGTCAGGCAGAGAAAATCGAGTGAAGACCAGTTCTGATGACAGACCCAGAGAGACTGGTACAAAAGTCTTTCTGAGGGAGTTTTGGTCTGCATGTTCAGATTCAGATTCAGAATACTTTATTGATCCCAGAATACTTTATTGATCCAGAATACTTTATTGATCCCAGAATACTTTATTGATTCCAGAATACTTTATTGATCCCAGAATATTTTATTAATCCCAGAATACTTTATTGACCCCAGAATACTTTATTGACCCCAGAATACTTTATTGATCCCAGAATACTTTATTGATCCCAGAATACTTTACTGATCCCAGAATATTTTATTGATCCAAGAATACTTTATTGATCCAGAATACTTTATTGATCCCAGAATACTTTATTGATCCCAGAATACTTTATTGATCCAGAATACTTTATTGATCCCAGAATACTTTATGATCCAGAATACTTTATTGATCCCAGAATACTTTATTGATCCCAAATGTCCCATGTTCATCATCAGAAGTTCACAGGAGGGAGTTTGTTAGCATTTAATCACCAATCATATTCTGTCAGTTGGACCAGCTGGACTTGATACAGCTGTTTTTACTTTGTGTGTTAATCATGTCTGCCAAACAAATACATGGATATTAGTTTGAGTCTGAAGAAGCCTGCGCACTGTTGCTAAACTGGCCACGCCCTTCCACCCAATGAATATCCAGTAGATCTCTGTCACTGTTCGGTATTTGACTTGTTAGCCTGTGAATGTTAACCGCCAGATGTTTGTGAATACGTTCTGATAATCAACGATCACGAAGGACTGTTTCAAATCGACTGCATCTGCTTGGATGCTGATTTGAACAGTCTGTCTGGGTTGTGTGCTTTCACTAAGAGATTCGACACCACGAGTCGCTTCGCCGCAAGCAGAATTTAAAAAGCCAAACGAATCCCCTGCAGACAAAGCACTCAGTATCAGCTTCTGGACGAACAAGGGTCCTTGCTGTCATTTGTTGAATTGATGTGCTCAGCTGCAGAAATGTCCCCCTCGGGTTTGTCTGTAAACGCTGGCAGACTCTCGGCGCCATGACAGTTCTCTTCCCTCAAAACAGACACATAACGTGTCTAAAATGCCAGAATGCTCGAAGGAGGTCCTCCATGTTCCCTGCGTCCTACAGAAGGATCCTGTTTAGGTAGTCAGCTGTGTCTGAACTGAACGTTTTACTGTTGAGCCATTGGACTTTAGTCAGTTGGAATATACTGATGAACTTAATCTGCTATTCCAATGAACGGTACCCTTTAAAACATTTCAAACCGTGATTCATGAACTCTTCAGGGACACTTGTTCTTCTGAAAGCATATTCCTCAAGTATTATTTGTTCACATTAAAGTATTTATTAGAGCAAATTGTTCTTGAAAACATGTCTGTATAAGTATGTATTAGATCTAAAGTTAAATGTGCCTATCTAATGCTGTGAGCTCCAACATGGGGGGGGGGATCAGCTAACAGGCTAACAGCTAATGGAGTGTCCTGTTTTCTCCAGGACCATCAGCGATGGGTAAAAACAGGCAGCAAAGTCCTGAGAGAAACCTCCATGGATGGAGTTCAAACACAGGTAAAGAACGCACACACACACACCTGCATACACACACACATATTCAGACCCATACAATGATAGTACACGACATTTAAGCAGGCACACATATTACATACAGACACACACCAAACACACCCGCTCTGCCACACACAGAGACAGACTTGGTGGTAGTGAGGGGTCGTCTGTGTGTGGGTGTGTGCGTGTGTGGGTGGGTGTGGGTGTGGGTGTGTGCGTGGGTGTGTGCGTGTGCGTGTGTGGGTGGGTGTGTGGGTGGGTGTGTGTGTGGTGGGTGTGCGTGTGTGGGGTGGGTGTGGGTGGGTGTGTGTGTGGGTGTGTGGGTGGGTGTGGGGTGTGTGCGTGGGTGTGTGGGTGGGTGTGTGCGTGTGTGGGTGGGTGTGTGCGTGTGCGTGTGTGGGTGTGTGGGTGGGTGGGTGGGTGTGTGTGGGTGGGTGTGTGTGTGTATGGGGCTACAGCCCCTGCTCTGATCCTGAGCTCTCGGCTGATTACGCAAGCAGGATCAAGCATGCCTGCAACGGACACAAGTTATTTCCACAGTAACGCAGCTTCATTAGGCTCATGAGCAGAAGAGAAAAGCTCTGCTCTGATTGGACGGACCACAGATCCACCACGGCTATCCATGTCGGAATTAAATTGGACACATGGTAGAAAAAGGAGGGAAATGGTTGGAATGGTCATTATGAAAGGCAAATATGCTTTGGAGCAGTATTCCGATCTAAAATCACGGTTTGATAAGAAAAAATCGTGGTTTTTAGTTTTGCTCGGTTTGGCTGGGGAGATAAGATGAGAAGCTCTCTCTCTCTCTCTCTCTATCCCCCCTCTCTCTCTTCTTAGTTTTGCTCGGTTTGGCTGGGGAGATAAGATGAGAAGCTCTCCTCTCTCTCTCTCTCTATCCCCTCTCTCTCTTCCTCTCTCTCTCTCTGTTTGTCTTGGTCTCTCTCTCTGTCTCTCTCTCTCTCTATCCCCCCTCTCTCTCTTCCTCTCTCTCTCCTGTTTGTCTCGGTCTCTCTCTCTGTCTCTCTCTCTCTGTCTCTCTCTCTCTCTATCCCCCTCTCTCTCTTCCTCTCTCTCTCTCTGTTTGTCTCTGTCTTCTCTCTGTCTCTCTCTCTCTCTCTCTCTCTCTGTCTCTCTCTCTCTCTCTCTCTCTCTCTCTCTCTTTCTCTCTCTCTGTTTATTCCCTGTGTGTCACTAATCCAGGAATCCTGGATCCTCCTGTTACTGTAACTCAGAATTCCCACCTTTCAGTCCACTGACCCTGACCTCA
>CM059317.1:18650393-18682893 GCA_030340685.1 Protosalanx chinensis | reverse complement strand
CTGCTGTCCGCCCACTGGAAACCACTGATAGACCGTGACTGGAAAGTAAGAACAGGGTGTCGTCATGGAGGGGATAACTTGAGGGAGTCAGGTGGCTGAGTGGTTAGGGTGTTCCGGGGCTAGCGGTCGAAAGGTTGCGAGTTCGATTCCCAGCCGTGGCCACGTGACTTGCTGCAAGTCGCTCCAAATAAGAGGGTATGCTCAACGACTAAACGTAGACTTCCATCATTCAGGAAAGGAAAGAAGAGAGGACTGAAGGTTCTAGGGTCAGGCTCAGGATGGAAGGAAGGAATCAGATCAGTCTTGAGGATGAGGGGTGAGAAGGTGACCGTTCGATCTCGTTTGAATCTCTCCAGTCCCAGCACAACTGAAGTGAATTTTGGTCAAAGGTATACTCAGTGAACTATCTATAGATGATGAATCTCAGAGAATCAGAAATGTTTTCCTTTGAGGATTTGGGGTTTGTTGAACACGTACAGCTCATTTGTCATGTTATACGACCCCAGAGGGTTCGATTGTGTCTGACGTCTTTACAAATGTCATGGTCTGACACACAAAGACAAGAAATATGTACTGTCTGTGGGGATCTACCTTCCTGCTAGCAGCCTAGATGCTTTCTTTCGCTGAGACCAGTGCTGAGCAGAAAGGACATTCAACCTCATCATTAACAACGCTAAATACAATAAATCTGACAAGCCTGTTCACCTTTAGAAATGCTCATTAGAGATGACTGGATAATAATAGATTTTATTTATAATGTGCTTTGCCATAACAAAGCACTACAAACCAATACAATACAAAACTACAAAATATGCAATATATACAGAAGAAAAAAGCGTTAAAAAAAGAATAATCAAAAGAGACTAATTACAGTACAACACAAGAGAATATTATATGACAATACATATGTCATTTTTATATCCCGGTGTTACTGCACCCTCTTATCTGTGTGTGCTCCTTTGTTGTTGACAGAAAAACATGCACAGGAACAGTGGCTTCCCTATCAATTACGAGGACATTTAAATGACAACTTTATATCGCAGACTAAATGTTGTTGTTGTTGTTGTTGCTAGTCGATTGTCTCAGGGGGGTTCGTGTCATGGCGTTCTCCAGGTGGACCTCCTGCTGCGTCAGACCGTGAACCCGGTGAGCATGCCCTCCCTGTCGGCCATCGTCATCTTCAACGACACCGTCCTCTGGACCGGGAACTTTGGGAAGAAAAACGCAGCGACCGACTGTCGGCACCTCCCAACGAGTATACCATCTACAGGTAGGCGACAGCAGGGGGGGGGCGGGGGGGGGTACTGGGGGTGAGGAGTGACGAAGATCGTCCAGACGGTAGAGATGGCGAATGCTGTGATAGCTGTATCGACAGTATTTAGGGAAAGTAAAGGTCAGGTCTAGAATAGCGTAGCTCGAATGCAAACAAAAGTATCCAATTGTAGTCCACATAACGGTCTACGTCAAAGACTGGAGGCTTGAAATCTATGTGGAAGAGTGAAAAGGTCAATCTCGGGTGCATTCTGAAAGCTACGATGCCTCTCCGGCGCTTTGGAAACCGTTTGAAGTGCTTTGGAGTGTTTTTCACTGTGTGAGGCGGTGACCTCTTCATGTCGAGCAGCAAGAACAATTTGCACGAGTGTTATAGCTGAAGCAGAAACACTGTCTCTTCTGCCTGCCTTACGAATGTCATCAATCAGAGAGGTTTCATGCTTGTCTAAAGGTGTATAACATTTGACCAATCGAAACATTCATGTCGATCTGTCGGTCGCGCTCTCCAGGATTGCCAGCCTGTCGAAGATCTTCCCCACGCTGATGTTGTACCGGCTGTGGGGAGGACGGCAAGGTGGGCTCCCTGGACGATCCCCTGGAGAAATACGTGGATAACTTCACCATCAAAAACCCCCTGGGCAGGACGCGAGACTCGGAGCTCAAGTATGTGACGGACGGTCTGATCTTCCTGGACAGCGGCGAGGTCCAGATCCGATCCTCCTCCGTCACACTCCGCAGGATGGCCAGCCAGCTCTCAGGTCTCCTCCCCAATTATCTGAACGGTTACTGTCAATCAAGCAAGCGATCAAGCAATCGAGTGAGCAGGCAGGCAGGCTAGCGAGAAAGGCAGCTATAAAGAAAGGAAGGATGGAAGGAAGGAAAGAAGGACATTTGATCTCATAAGACATGCATGCAGCCGGGCCATAGCTGGGGTTAGAGCAAAAACAGGACGGAGTCAGATGGCTCAGCGGTTAAGGTGTCGGGCTCATGATCGGAAGGTTGTGAGTTCGGTTCCCGGCTGTGGCTACGTGACGTTGTGTCCTTGGGCAAGGCACTTCACCCCTACTTGCCTCGGAGGGGGGGGGGGGGGGGAATGCTCTGTACTTGCTGAAAGTCGCTCTGGATAAAATCGTCTGATAATTGACTAAATGTGAATTAAAAAGAGAGTAAACTGTCCAGGACGGTTTAATTCAGTGGAGAAACCAACTGCCGTTTAAAAACAACCCAAAAAAAGGCGTTGGAGTTCGTCACAGGGTTTCACTTCAAACACTTGAGAACAAACACGCTTCTCAGTAAGATGCGTCGTCAGCTAGATAGCCTAGCATCTGAGGTGTGACCTCCAGAGAAACAGGGAAGATTATCACCCCACAATATGCTCACCTTTTGAAAATAGCTCCAGACACGAGTGAGGATTCACAGAGATCACTGCGTCATGGTTATTCTTGGGCGAGATCGCAGTTCCCCTCCCCCCCAAAAAAATATCACCCTGACAGCTGTCAGCAAACGTGCTAAGGAATATTTTATTGAACGAAAGTGTTTTGTTTATTTTCGTGTGCTGTGTACTGTGCATTATTTTGAGCTTTGATAACAAACCAATCTTAGTAATAAAAAATGTAAAAAAAAGAAATTGATTTCCCGAATGGACATGCATTTGTACAACTAGGACGGTTTAAATCCAACATCTGGTTTCCTAATTCCTAAATACGTAACTTGTAATGCAAACAACATCTCAGCAATCTGACTTGTAGACCAGTTTTTTTTGCCATCATGAAGCTCTTCCCACATCCAAAACTAGAATAAACAAATGATAACTGGCATTCCTTCTATCGTGCTGTAACTCCAGGTTTACCCAGAAGACTGAGAGCCACAAACCTGCTGTGGAAGGGGAAGGACACAGGCAGCCGTTGACCTCCTACACGATGACGTCCTGGTGGCCGATCCTGGAACCAGGTGACACTCCTCATCCTCCACATTCTATCATCATTTCCCACATAGCTCCCCTAATTAGCACTTCTATTATGCATGTCAACAAAACATGATTATTTTAAGTATTTCCTTTGTCCATCATCAGTCTTTCATAGTTGATGGCTCAATCTCCATTAAGCAAAAAGTGCTTTGGGATAATCTCGAGAAGCAATTCCAGAATGACGTATTCAGTCTATTCTTTAAGGGAATATTTGCATGCGTATAATGAGCTATTGGCACATTCCCATTCCCTCATTTGAATGCAAATATGTTATGTTATTATGCTACCTAATGACATCATCTTATGTTGATGCCTTCCTCCATACACCAGGTGCCACTACAGCAACCTGGCCTTCTCTCTGCTGGCTCATGTCCTGGCAGAGAAGGTGGTGGGTCTGGACTACCAGCGCTGGATCACGGACAACATCCTGGACAGGCTGGGCATGGAAGACACAGGCTTCGACATCACCCCGGGGTATCCAGAGCCAGATGGCTGTTGGGGTGTACTCCAGTGGTCTTCCGGCCCCTCTCTACGACCTGGGCTGGTACCGTCCATCCGGCAGATGTTCTCAACAGCGGCTGACCTAGCCAAGCTGGCCATGATGCTGCTGGGGGCCTACCATCGCAAGCTGCTGGAGCCCGACACCCTGAAGATCATGCTGACGCCGCTGTTCCGCTGCGACAAGGACTACTTTGCCAACCGCACCGGCACGCCCTGGGAGGTGAACGAGCAGCTGGGTTACGAGGTCGTCCGCAAGGATGGGGACCTGGACGGCTACGCTGCCACCTTCTCCCTGGTGCCACGTCTCAAGCTGGGCCTGGTGGTCCTGATGGCTGGCTCCAGGCCGCTCAACCAGGACGTGGTGTCCAAGGCCTACAGCCACATCATCCCAGCCATGAGAAAGCCTTCGCGAATCCAAGAAGATCCTCACCCCTCCACCAAGCTCGGAACCTTACGTGGGCTTCTTCACCTACGGCAACATCACCTTCTACGAGATCAAAGCCGGGGCGGACGGGGTTCTGATCATGCAGCAGTTCGGGCCCCAGATTGAGGATCTGATCCCAGAGAGGTACCGGACCATAAAGCTCAACTACCTGGTGGAGCGGGTCTTCAGGGTGGTGTTTGAGAAGGAGTATCCCTGCGTGCTCCGAGTCAGCACCGCCTCAGTGTCTCTGGAGGCCCAGGACGGTCAGCTCTTTAACTTCTACGTGTTCGACAAACGGGGTCTCTCCCCCGGCTTCGACGCGCCAGGGCTGAACACGTACAACGTCGTCCGGATTGCTCGGAGACCGACCTTTTCAAACTGAGTTGAGCTAGTGTTGGAGATAGTAACTGTTAAAACTGTCAGGAGCTTGTCTGGTATTGACTGGCTGTAACACAGATCCCGTGGGGGACTCAGGAGGAAAGAGAATAACTTGTTTATTCGTTTGGATGAAGTGTTGTTGACAGCTCGTGTTCATATCACATGCCAACTCTTTTTATACGGTCTCTCTGACCTGACTTTCAAAATGTTTGGACTTTCGCATTCTGCATTTCTACGTTTAAGAGTGTACGACTGTGACTATGTTCATCAATACCATTAATCGGTCTCGTTACCATAACTAACCCAACCCTAAGCATTTCCATTTATTCGTATGCTTTTCTGACTTTGTAATTAATGTTCAAAATAAGTTATATGTTTACAGCAGGGAAATATACAATGCAATGCATTTACATTGCTTGATTAGATTGCATTACTTGTATAAGGCAATCTGCACTGTGTTCATCAATCCCATTCATCGGTCTCGTTACCATACCTAAGGCAACCCTAAGCATTTCCATTTATTTGTATGCTTTTCTTAACATCAACAAAATCTATTGACATTCATAAAGCACATTGAACGGATTCACGCCAAACACACTTGTTTGTAAATAGCGACAGACCATAATAATTCACTCTGGCTGCAAAATGCTTCGTCTTTAAAATCGTTAACGCGTGTGAGAAAGGTTAACACAAAAAATGTGTCCAAATATGCGCTCCAAATAAGCGATCCAGGCCATGAACATATCTCCATATCTGCTAAATGAGGTATTATTATCTCCAGGATTGATCGTTTGTTATATCTTGAACTGGTTCCAATTTCAACTCTAATCTCTTGATTATATCTGAAGAATGAATATGTGCGGGTTGTTTAAGATGAAATACACGTCCATTGACTGGCAGACAGGGAGAACTGCAGAGGGATAATCATACACTGGAGATGATTTGTGTGTCGCTTTGCACATTCCGGAAAACAACAATGTATGGGTTGGTTTTAAGTTAAACAGGAAGGGGGGGAAATCTCTTTTTTTAATATCCAGAGTGTTCTTTTATATCAACTGTTGATTCTACCAGCTTTATTTAGTTCATCATGTTGACTCGTCGTCTAAATCCTTGTCTATGTACATTGATGTCTGCGGCAGCTTTAGTGGAGTGAAGAGGTAAATAAGAAGCAAGTTAGGAATGCATAAGTCTTCTACGGTCACATTAAATGCATGGATGATTACAAGGAAAACAACATGATTGTGAGGATTTTGTTGTTTTATATAACAATCATGGTCAAAATCACAATCATCGGGCTCTTTGAACATTACAAAATGTACCAAGGCCATTTGAGTAATAACAGAGAAAGCTTGTCAGTGATACATTCATTGTTTTGACATAAACACGTTATCAACAGTGAATACAAAAACAGCCAGTTTTTATTTTTATTTCAACATGATGCTCTAAATACACCACTTACTGTGAATCACATGAGAAAAACTAAACATTTGAAAATAAAGTAATCAACTATTCAAATAACCAACATCTTATTTCACCTGTGATTTTGTCCAAGCATGGTATTTTCAGAATAGGGAAATCCACAAATGTGTGTATCGATTGGCTATTCATTCTAATTGACAATATACTACATAGTAAAAGTGATGAGGGTGAAAATCTGGGGACCGTTTCAATGTGGGAAGGAAATGGTCAGCAATCGCTGGATCATCCTCCAATCAAAAGGTAGAGTGCTTACTCTGATTTGGAATGCTGCGGCCACATGCGGCGCTAATCTGGCGGCAGAGAGAGCACAGCTCCCGGCAGGCTAAGGTACCTCGTGACCCCAAGCTTCAAGCTGGACTGGAGCTCACGACCCTCGGCATCCCTCCAAAGATCTCACCCAGAGTCGTTCAACCGTCGAGTGTCAGCAAAATGACCCCCCCCCCCCCCACCACCCTGAGTCGGGTTTAGAAAGCAGTGCAGTCCTGATCCTTAAACATGGCCTCTGTGGCGTCGACGCGCACGGCCCACCGTTGGGGAAAGCAGAGGGATGAAGGAGGATGAGTTTTGGGTCTTGACTCGGGGTCTGGGTCTGGGCACCACGCCGGGGGGACTGTGGATCCTGGCAAAGAGCGGGGTCTCCCTCCCCGGGTTCCCCTCCTCCACCTGGGTGCAGACGAGCTCGCGGAAACACTCCCGGAAGCGTGTGGAGAGCAGGTTGTAGATGACGGGGTTGACGGCGGAGCTGAGGTAGAACATGATGCCGGACAGGATGTGGACGCACTCGTAGACGGTGTGCAGGAAGTCGGTCCACTGGCTGATGGAACTCCAGAGAAGGCGCTCGATGTGGAAGGGAGCCCAGCAGAGCCCGAACACCACCACGACCACCGCTTCGGAGGGAGGGAGGGAGGGGGGAGGGAGGGAGGGAGGGAGGAGGGGGGAGGGAGGGGGGAGGGAGGGAGGGAGGGGGGAGGGAGGGAGGAGGAGGAGGGGGGAGAGGAGGGGAGGGAGGGAGGGGGAGGGGGAGGGAGGGAGGGAGGAGGGGGAGGGAGGGGGAGGGAGGAGGAGGGGGGAGGGAGGGAGGAGGGGGGGGAGGGAGGGAGGAGGGGGGGGGAGGGAGGAGGGGGAGGGAGGGAGGAGGGAGGGGGGGAGGGAGGGAGGGAGGAGGGGGAGGGAGGGAGGGAGGGAGGGGGGGAGGGAGGGAGGGAGGGAGGAGGGGGAGGGAGGGAGGGAGGAGGGGGAGGGAGGGAGGGAGGGGAAAGTGACAGAGAAGAAGGGGGAGGGGAGTGACAGAGAGAAAGAGGATGAGGAGTTGGGGAAGGAGAAGAGGGAGGAAGAGACAGTGAAAGAGGATGAGGAGGTGGGGAAGGAGAAGAGGGAGGAAGAGACAGAGAAAGAGGATGAGGAGGTGGGGAAGGAGAAGAGGGAGGAAGAGACAGAGAGAAAGAGGATGAGGAGGTGGGGAAGGAGAAGAGGGAGGAGGTAAGTGAGAGGAAGAGACAGAGAGGGGTCATAGAGGGGTAGAATAAGAAAAAAACATTAACGTTATAAAAGGATCTTTGTCCATTAAACGCTAGGCGTGTTGTGTACAAATCATCTCCATTTAATTTCACAGTAACTCCATTGAAAAGTAGTGTAGTGCCTGTTGGCATACTGGTTTGAGGTGGGGGTGCGGGGGGAAAAACATAACAACATACAATCTCCCCCCCCCAAAAAAACAATTCAATTATCTGTATTTGCTTAACAGGCAGTCCTGGACAGTGTTCAAGAGATAAGGAAGATCATGGAGTCTTAAAGCCAAGAGGCTGTATCATCTGTTAGAGGCGCATCTCTGCATACCAATTTTGTTTTCCAAGGATAGAGGGAGATGTCAGGACATAATGACATATCAGTCATTCATCACGGTCCTCGGCCATGTCTGAGCATTTATGTGTCTGGATAAACCTTAACGTAAAGCATTTGACTCCAGGTCAAGATGTTGCTGGATCAAGTCGCCTCTTCCCGATTTGGATATGAACCTGATTTGTATAAAAGCATGTGCTAAAGGAATATGACAGAGTTCATCGTCAGCAGTGACTTGGTTTGAAATGACGCATGCAACGCATCAAACAGCTGACAGCACACCAGACTTGACACACTCGAAATAAATATGTGCGATTCACAGCTGACGCTGGGAAATGTTAACACCTTTTACCCACAGAGCAGAAAATCCTGTTCAGGAAAAAAGGGGGATTCTAACGACTGTAGCTAACGACAGAATATGGCTTCTGTTCAGGGACGTTTCTAGGATTGAAAGAAAGGGGGGCTTAGCCCCTAAGGGTTAAGGACCCCCTAAAGGTTTGGACTCATTGGGGCTGCGGATATCCATCGTTTCAGACAGTTCATAGATTGGTTCAATCAGAAAGAGTGTGATCTGTATGAAAACATACAAACCAGAAACGCACTCACATATGTAGCATGTTAGAAATAACTTGTTCATGTGTAAAACAATAGTAAAAAAAAAATCCCAATAATTATAACTAACGACACCCCTGCTTCTGTTAAAACACGACCGGAGACGAGGACAAACTGGACTCACACAGCATCTTGGTGACTTGTCTCCGCCGTGGATCCTCGTGGATCTTCCAGCCGGTCTGGGATCTCCCCATCCCCTGGGTCTGGCTCTCCTCCCTGCCCAGCCTGAAGCCCATGATCAGGTACAGCACGCTGATCAGCGTCATGGGCAAGAAGTAGAAACACACCATGGTCACC
Organism: Protosalanx chinensis; assembly: GCA_030340685.1. Lineage (NCBI taxonomy): Eukaryota > Metazoa > Chordata > Actinopteri > Osmeriformes > Salangidae > Protosalanx > Protosalanx chinensis. The sequence continues at coordinate 18,674,125 of CM059317.1, read as the reverse complement.
TGGACGACCACGTTGTACATCCACAGGGGCTTGAGCACGGTGCAGATGGCCGACTCGTCCACCTTCTCGGGCAGGTCCAGGTAGAAGACGCCGTGGAGGAGCGTGTTGGGAACGGCGCAGGAACAGGGAGACGACCCACACGGCGGTGATGACGCGTCTGGCGTGCGTGTCGCTGGACAGGCAGCGCGTCTTCAGCGGGTGAACCACCGCCATGTAGCGCTCCACGCTGAGAGCCGTCACGTTAAGGATGGAGGCGAAGCACACCGTCTCGAACAGGAAGGTTTTGAAGTAGCAGCCTCCCTCGCCGAAGGGGAAGGGGGTAGTTCTGCCACAGGTCGTAGATCTCCAGGGGCATCCCGAACAGGAGAACCAGCAGGTCGGACACGGCCAGGCTGAACAGGTACAGGTTGGTGGTGGGTGCGCATCTTCTTGTGTTTCAGGATCACCGTGCAGGTCAGCAGGTTGCCTAACAAGCCGACGAGGAAGATGAGAAGGTAGACCAGCGTGATGGCGAGGAAGGAAGGGGGAACGTTTTGGGCCCCAGGATGTCCAGGAGGAGCTCTTCGATGGACTGGACGCCCGTGCCGTTGGTGGTGAGGTTGGGGGATCGGCTCGCAGCTTCTGAGAGGTTGAAGAACCAGTCTTCCACACAGCAGCCGTCCATCTCAGACACGTTCAGTGAGAGACCTGATCGAGGGGTCTGAGTCTGTTCCTCAAGGACGAGAGAGAGATAGAGAGAGAGAGAGAGAGAGAGAGAGAGAGAGAGAGAGAGAGAGAGAGAGAGAGAGAGAGAGAGAGGGAGAGAGAGAGATAGAGAGAGAGAGAGTCAGAGGTAAACATGCAGGGTAAAAAATCCTCCTGATGAATTGTGATTTTATATTCTGCACAAAAAACTGTAAATCATGTACATCCTGATATAATACTGTATATTCTAAGACCATTACTTGTATAATTGTAATCGTATAGCCTGTACATAATCATTTATCCAAGCCTATGCCCCCCCCCCCTCCTCCCTGTGTGGATTCACCTCACCTACCGTTTTTACTTATTGTTATTGCCCCCCACCCCCCCCCTTTCCCTGTGTAGACTTTCTAATCTTTTACCTCACACCCTTACCCTTGTGTGCTTTGCGAGACTGTGTGCCGTTGATACGAAGGAGTTTCCCTCGGGATCAATAAAGTAATCTGAATCTGAATCTGAAAATTGACTTTTAGTAAAGGCACAGTAAAAACACGGTATCCATCTCAGCTCACGAAATATGTATTCTGTTACATATTTGTACCAGTTTGTAGAATCTCACAAGTGTCTTGAGAATTAACAACGCCTGAAGCAAATATCTATACTGTATCTTCTGAAGAAGATGAGGTGTGTTTGTGTGTGTGTGTGTGTGTGTGTCTGTGTGTGTGTGTGTGTGTGGCTGAGAAGGATTGTGTTTTGTGATGTGCGTAGGTCATGCACCCTTTGAAAAATTCAAGGATACACAAAATAATAATAAATAAAAAATGTGGGATAACTTAGAATGGCTGACCATGTCTGAACCATAATGTTATTTTCAGGTGGCTGAGAGGTTAGGTAACTGGGCTAGGTAACCTTGCAGGTTCGAATTCCAGTCAGGCCAATATGACATTGTGTCCCTGGGCAAGGCACTTCACCCTTCTTGACTCTGGGGGGAATGTCCCTGTACTTGCTGTAAATCACTCTGGATGAGAGCGTCTGATAAATGAATACATGTAAATGTATTGTATAAATGATTACAATGCAGCTCTATATAACTCACTGATCTATGTAAGCCTTGAAGGCACTCTGTAATGGATTATGGATCTTTCACGTCTGTAGGTTATAGAGAAACGTCAATCACACTAAACGTTTTGTCATAACAGCCATGGCATTACCTTAAGTTTATTTCCCTGGCAATGATGCTGCATGTAATCAGACATGAAATCAAATCTGCCTTTTATAACACGTCCAAATCCTGACTCAATTTAAATGAACCAAAGAGACGACAAACCCATCTGCTAGCTTACTGTCTTCTTTGGAACGATTCATCACATTAAATTAAGTAAATACAATATCTGAGCTTCATGATCCTAATGGAAATACTTGAATGCTATGAGCTTTAGGCTAAATGTGAAGAGAAAAGAGAAAACATAGCGACATCTGATGCTACTTAATTAAGAAATACTATTTTAGCAGGACAAGGTGTGATCGGATTAAATCATTAATTGGCTAAGAGAAACCTGCTCACCTTATTAATAGAAGTTCCGAGGGGACAGCTCAAGGGATGGTCGCCATGGTGATCCTGGGATGAGACGCATGATAATCCCGCCTAAATGACAAAACAAGCGGGAAAGAATATGATGAACGGCGGACAAGAAATCACACCTTGAAGGATCAGGGTTAACATCGCTACTGTGGATGCACTGTGGTGGTGCGCCTGCCATTTACCACAAGTGAGGGAGGGAGGGAGGGAGGGAGAGAGAAAGAGGGAGAGAAAAAGAGAGATAGAGGGGGGAGGGGGCAGGGAGCCGTGGATTGATAGATTTTCACTTTACAAGTGATTTTCCTTTTTCAAAATAGGATACATCAAATGGACCGATCGATTTCCAATTTCCAGTAGGCCTGTACGTTTCGTTCACAGTGCTTGAGGCAGACGAAAAGCACTGTGAATTGCTTAAATTGCTTGTTTTTAAGATGGTTACAAGTGAAATTTGATATGCAGAGAGATTTAGGAGTGAACATGTTGTAGACCAGCGCCTGATGTTGCCTGACGCGTATTAATTTAAATCACCTGTTGCAGCTTTCTAAAGAAAACGATAAAACACAATCATTTGATAAGAGTTATACAGGTTGATAAAACAGGACAGACAACAATGTTCATTAGAGACTACAGCGCACTATCGAAACTCATCGTTAACGTCCATTGAAAGCCACAGGTGCAAACGCGCTTCATTTGTGATTCATGCTGCGTTTGGCTTTAGCCCAGATCATCTTCTTACAATTCTGAGAAAGACCAGCCCCTCTCGCTTTGATCATGTGCTGAATGCTTCCGTACGTTTAATGGATTCAGTTGCGGCAGGCTAACCTGTATTATTTCATAACAAACTCATCTTGCAGCCAAAACAGATGGTCCCAGTGTGCAACGCTTCACATCTTTCTCAGCTGGCACGTGCAGGGGGGGGGGGGGGGGGGGGGGGGAGTGTGCGGGACTTTTTAAACTATTATTTATAATAAATAATAAGGGTGTTGCCGTTAGGGCTTTCAATATTATGCTTGAAAAAAAATAGTTTTGAAGATAATTGTAACAGATTTGTTTTTGAGTTTGAATTTGAATGACTCAATTCCCCAGACAGTCAGTCCAGCCTTGGCTGAGCCGTGATGTGAGAATGTGAAATCCATATTAAACAGAACTTCCATCTGGAATATGTTTATTTATTCACATATAATTCACATATAACACATTCACATATAACACAGTCAAAGTAGATGTTTATTGTTCGCAGATGGCACGAGATCTTATAATACCCATTCATATCTTCTGCTGGACTCATCAGTTGCTATGAGACTGTGTATAATAGAGATTCAATTTTATATGAAAAAAAAATCTTCTTTTCAAGTTGACCACCTAAATGTGCGGTATTCAGTTGTTGGGTTCTTTGAACTTGGGACCTGTGTGTACTTCAGGGGCTGACCAGCAGAGGGCAGAGTGTGTCTGGGTAGTGTCAGTTAAGACTCCCCACCGAGGAGAGAAGCTGTGTGTCAAAGCAGTGCGACATGGCCACACGCGTGTTACGTGTTCAACGCTGCTCAGTGTGTTGTGTCCAAACCAGGGCATCATGGTCCAACAGAGCCATGGCTGACAGGAAGTCAGATGACTGAGCGACGAAGGTGTCAGACTAGTGATTAGAAGGTTCCTGGTTCGAACCCCTATGCTGTGCCAACATGACGTTGTGTCCTTGGGCAAGGCCCTTCACCCTACTCCCCTCGAAGTATCCCCGAGGCTTGCTGTAAGTCGCTCTAGCGCCTCTGTAATGAAGATCTTTCCTCAGTAACACACTGTGCTTCATCAGAATACCTGCTTTCTCCCTGGACAGAAGCAGAAGCTGTATCAGCAGCAGTTCTATTAGGCTAAATCACATGTTCAGCTACCGTGACCCAGTCCTCTCAAATCATTTACACCTTCAGCATGACATGGGTGAGTCAGACCGGCGTGCTCTACACAGTGGGGAAGGTAGATTTGGAACTGTAGTAAAGGGGGGTCAGAATGATCTTTGTAGATGTTTTTTAGCCAACCTGCTGGTTCTGGGTACAGTGCAACCCCGCAGGCGTTCGATGGTAAAAATACGAATTTTCGAGCTTGGTGCCGTGCAGATACAGCTTGCTGTGGAGCAGGCTGTAACAGATGAATACAGCGTGTTAATCATGTGTGCCATTTGGACATTTTGTGCGTGGGCCAAAGTAGAGTACAGTACTCTACATCTGCTAAATCTTAATTGTTGCAGACGTGACAAGATGTCGAATCTTTCTGCTCTTCATGAAGTGTCTGTGACTGAGTCAGCAGGTACTTTCCTCCCTCCTAACTCACATACAATCCCAGGTTGTGTTCAACTCGAGACATTCAATGGAGTCATTGATCTTGACCAATGTCCCACTTCCAGATTCCTTCCCTGTTATCTTTATGACTGAACACATGGCTGACTTCTCAGACGAGAGGCTGAGTTTGGCTGCCTGGAGAGAGGGAGAAAAAAAACCCAGAAAAGATCTCTCACAGTAAAAACAAACAAACTGTATGTTATTATGAAAGTTTGGGGGTAAGAAAGTATTCACATCTTGTAACATTTGTAATCCTTTGTAACATGTTCTAACAATATATACTCAGTTGAAAGCACTCAAACCGTCATATTTCTAAACATTGTTTATACACTTTATACTATATTATGTAACTACATCTCCATAGTCAGCTGTAGTAATGTGATAAAACGCTCAGGGTCTTTTCAAACACATCATGTGAGAAAGGTTGACCTTGAATCCCAACTGTCATTTTCAAGGCTAAAATATGGTTTACTGTCTTTTGGTGTAAAGAGGGCAGTTAAGTTACTTTTAAATCCAGACTAGTTTGTTTACTAAATGTTACCAGGACAATGGAAACAATAAAAACTGTCAGCAAAAAGTTTATATGTTAAGTTAAACGTTAAAAGTAAAAAGATAAATAATGTATATCTCCTTTTTTTTGGCAGTCGATGTTTCCAGGCAGATCAAACTTAGATATCTGGATTCAGAAAAACCAACACACATCATGTGATTGATTCTAATCAAAGATGATCTCCTAGATGATGACAAAAGACAACTGATATCATATCTAATCATGAGGATTATCCCTGTAGCTACAACCATCTGTGGTGATATACAATGCATCTGATTAAAAACATTACAACCCATTCCGTGGTAATAACCACTGAACTATATATATATTTTCAAATAAACAAGTGACTAAATTGTAACAATCTAACATGCACAAATTCTAACAAGTGACTAAAAGTACAAATAAATGAAAAATCAATGGAGACAAAAAAAGATAAAAAATAAAGGACCTTGTATCTAATCAAACAGATTATATCTGTTGTCACAAGCATCCCTGTGATAACATAAGGAAGAGGCTCGTAGAGTAAAAACGAACACACACGCTTTGTTTTAACTCTCAACCTCTCTAAAACACTTTGACCTTGGCAACAATGAGAGTTTCCTGCCAAAGATTGTCCTGGTGAAGAGGTACAGTATATAGTCAGTCTAACTAGTTATTCTAGACTTGGTATGAGAGTATAACGGAAAAGTTACAATCACAGAGTTGAGTTTTCACATGGGAACATTTTCTGCCAAGTTTCCATTCGTGTTTCGGGTTATGATTGAGAATTTGTGCAGTTATCTCCTCCACACCTTAAAAAGGTGTGTTTCCTTTAGTGCTCTTAAGTCAGTCATTTAGCTGGCTTCCTATTAATACCCACTGCTATAGATTAGATAGAGATGGAGAGAGAGCAAGGCATGGCAATTCAAGGTTTTGAGATGGAAACGTTAAAATGGTGAACCCACCTGATTTAGCCCAGTCCCATTTCTCCTTTAATGTTCTTGCTGATTGTGGGAGAAAATACCGATTTTCCAATTACCAAGATGTCATAGTTTAAAGAATTTATTGTGTCTTTCTCAACCATTCTTCACACTACTAAATATGCACCAGTGATGAAAGTAGCCTGCACTGGACTATTACAATACTCCAGTACACCAAGAATAGGGGGTTGTAGATGTTACACTTTTTGGTATTGTAGAAGCCCAGTGTTAAATACTCCTTCAAATAACCTTTTCAATGCAGAGTCTCAAAGAGCTTTCTGAAACATTTCTTTCATGAGTGTTAATGTATAAATTTGGTAAAAGTTCCATGTTACCCTTTTCGTTCTCTCATGAACAGGCCTGTTCTACTTTAAGCAGTGGACCGCTTTTTGAATAACTCACTTAGAGCTTTTTTGCTCATAAAAGATTGATCTTCACAGTGGCGTGATGAAGCTCAAGCCGTCTCATGTGTCTTAACGATGTGCACCAAAGCGGCGTGACTGATTCATTTCACAAGTGTCACAGTGTGAAATGAAAGTGAATTTCTCTCCCAGGCTATTTCCAGACCAACTCTGGCAGATTTTTGCAATCACGGTTGCTAATCAATCAATCAATCAATATCCTTTATTTAACCAGGTAAAATTCATTGAGATTCAAATCTCTTTTTCAAGAATGACCTGGCCAAGAAGGCAGCACCATGATACAATAAGAACAATCAACCACAATTCTCATACACCACATTCAACGTCAGGTAAAATACAATACAAGATCAGGGACCACAAGACTATATGAAGATTGAAATGAGTTAAAAATGAAATAAATAAACTGGGGACAGAGGAATGAATAAACCCGGCCGTTATCAGAAAATAGCTTTACAAGCAATTGCATTGACCAAGAGAACTATCTTCTCTGTCCTTCAGGATTCCTTTGAATTCTCCCAAGGTGACCAGCTCCGGCAGCTTCAGCTGCTTTTGCACAGTGTTCCAGGCAGAAGGCGCAGCATATTTAAAGGCCTTTTTCCCTAACTCAGTTCTAGTTCTGGGTACCAACATCTGTAACACATCCCTAGAACGCAAACCATAGCTACATTTGTTTGTGGACATGTAAACACATAGATATGAAGGGACCAGCCCAATAAGACACTTGTAAACAAAAAACAACCAATGTGAGAATCTGCGTACAGATAGCGATGGACATTTTGCAGTGGCATACAGGGTACAATGGTGGACACGATTTCCACAGCCAGTTAAAAATCGCAGAGCACAGTGGTAGACGGTATCCAATTTCCTGAGGTACTGGTCAGGGGCGTTTATGAACAGCAGGTCACCGTAATCTAACAACGGTAAAAAGGTTGCAGTGAACAGACGTTTCCTGGCCTGCCATGAGAAGCATGATTTATTTCTAAAAAAGAAACCTAATTTAATTTTTAATTTAGAGACCAGTTTTTCAATATGAAGTTTAAAAGACAATTTTTCATCAATAATGAAACCCAGGTATTTGTACGAATTGACCCTTTCAATTTCGGTCCCATGACTAGTTAAAAGCTTTGGCAAAACTTTTGGTAAAGCTTTTCCATTTGAAAAAAGCATTAATTTAGTTTTATCTGTATTTAAAACCAATTTCAATTTTGTCAGCTGTGACTGCAGAACGTCCAAAGCAGACTGCTAAGAGACACCCAGTAAAAGGAATAACACTGGATAACTGTGTATGACCCTGGGCTAATCTGGAGAAGTGGGGGTTAAGTCATTGTACACACCTGTTTCCCAACATTTAGCTAATTCCTAGAAATATTTTCTCGCATTCACATATCCAGTCTTTCCTCACACATCTTAATAACAGCTCGTTGCAGGTGGTTTAACTTTGAACAGTAAGAAATTATCCCTTATTCGTCGCCTAATAGGGAAAATTCAGAGGCGCACACATTTATTCAACGCATTGGCCAGGATTCGAACCCCCACCGGGAATGAAACCCAGGCTTTCTGCACATGGTAGGCAAGAATCCTACCACTGAAGCACCAGTGCTGCGAAACTGTCTCTGCATCTGGACATCTCTCTGATTCAGCTCTTCTCACTTAGTGACCCATTTCCCTCCGATAGTCAGCATTGGCAGGTTTTTGTGCCATCTTTCTGCACTTTACAACAACAGTTTCCATGTTGTCATTCAGCAGACGCTCTTATCCAGAGTGACTTACAGCAAGTACAGGGACATCCCCCCCCCATGAGGCGAGTAGAGTCTTTCCCAAAGGACACAACATCATGTTGCCTTAGCCAGGAATCAAACAGGGTCAAAGGGGTCAATCCTACTGCTGACAGCATTTCACAGATTTAGCCACAAGGCAATTTTTCATCTGTAGTCCCCGGACAGATGTTAAAATGTCCCCCTAAACATAGTCAAATATAATAAAAGTACAGTTGTTATTACGAAGTTACAATTTCAAATTTAACATGTTTCTCTTGGTCTACCTTGAAGCAGTAGAAGGTGCTGTAGCTCGTTACTCTTTCTCAGCTCCAGCTTGATGCTGTACGGTATGGTGACACACTTCTACACTAAGACACACAATCACATGACGAGCCCTTTACTCTGCTGCCTTTCAACCCTCCTGCATCGTACATATTTATCTTGTTCTTTCAGTGGTGTTTTTTCCATGTTTTTTTTAAACTGTTAAAGACAACATGATCGTGATTTTATTAATACTCACTTGAAATATCATATTTGCTTTCATGGTAACACAATTGTCGGCATCTCAATTAGCTGTGTCATTATCGCCCGCTAGAAAACCATGTAATTACTTAATTAGTGCGCCATTAAGCCATTATTTCATTCTGTGAGACAATTAGCACTAATGAATAACATACCCATTTTAAACGACAGTATTTGGGGTTCAACGCTTCCCCATAAAATGTGACCATGAATTCCTTTGAAGGACACCACTCACAGGCCGCCTATACAAATAACAAGACCGTGTCTTCCTGCTAATCAACATCAAAGCGAGGCCATTGATGAGAGAAAATTGAAAAGAGACGAGTCGAGGTTGGGGAGTGTGACAGGGAGAGAGACAGAGAAGGACACAGGCTAGATTGAGTTCCCTTTATCAGCAGTTCTGTACGTGGCAGTAGTCTATTTGACATGGAAGATTTGCTGCCTTTTACAGCCTCGGTGTGAGAATATATGATGAGGAAAGCGAGCCTATTGAGCTAGATAAGAAAAGGGTTGTCTGCGTAAAAGTTTGCGACATTTGTTGATGTACATCATCTGCTGATGCGGGAGGCGTGTGCGTCAGACCCACTGCTCTGACGCTGATGAGAGCGCAGAAGAGGTAATGTCTTTTCTGATAGAAGGCTGGCTCCTAAAGGTGTCATGTCATTACATATTGTCAGCTGGAACCTGGAGAGATGATAAACTCTTCTAGAAAAGTCTGTCACCCATGCGTAACACCCCTGAACACACTATGACACTCCTGTATCATCAACACGCACGTGCGCGCGCGCGCATGTCAGACGAGCGTGCACCCACAGCATGCAAACCTACGCACACCCACACAAATGTGCTTTTATCCCAGTCACGCAGTCATGCGGTGCATGCACGTAGCATGCATGTAGCATGCGCCTCCATCCTGAGTTCATCTGATTCATAATCACAGTGGCACTCTGTGTTTTTCTGTCTCTCACCCTGACTGGTGAATTGGTAATCCATATTTATTGCTCTTCAATTTGAGATGATCTGTTGCTTTGAAGTAGCGGAATAGATCTTTGATGATTGAGAAGGGTCTTCAAAGGAAACGCAAGTGAAAGTAATCGATATCTGGTGTATTAATGTGCTGTCTTTGACAAGCCCAATACGATCAGCCTTTATGATAACAGGTCTGTCAATTGTAGTCTGGACAGTCCTTGGGAGAGGGGGATATTGTATAATGATTCATATAAAAGCCATAAATCTCGGTAAAACACACTGATATGGGTTCATTAATGTCGAAACTCCAGACACTCCACTCATCCCGAAAGGTGAGGGTCCACTTTCCACCCACCGAGGTGAGGAAACAGATTCAGGGAGGTTGGTCAATGGTTGTGGGGTTAGTCACAGTCTGAATTCTGTTATTCCCTGGCCAGTGACACTGCGTGACTCATATCATGTCTTGGGAAACTTTACTACCAGAGAGTTTGGACCTTTGACGTATTATTATCATTTAATAGCAAGTGGAAACAGCTGTAAATCAGTTATCGATGACATTTTCGTCTTCCGTGCGCACGTTTTAATCTCAATAAACTGTCTTCAGATTAGTTTCAAAGAATCCTCACACACAGCGAAATCGACCAGACTTCTGATAAACGAGCCTATTTATCCGTTATTAGTCACGTGTTTGTTTCAGGTCAAAGTACATCGGAACCACGCTGGCATTGTTGTTCAGGAACAACTCTTCACGGAAGTTATTCTTCCGTGAAGAGTCGTTGGCCGTGTTTGTCTGAAGATACCTGCAAGCTTGCCTTTGAGTCTTGAGTCCTTGACTTGAGTCTTGTTTGTCTGGAGAAAGCAGGTTAGACTTCCAGACAATCAGCCTTTCCTGAGCAGCAAGGTCACCTGTCAAGAACTTTGGTCCAGCCTTGTGTGAGGACACACCTGTCTGATCACTCAGTGTCATTAACAATGACGTCACCATCGAAGTTAAGCAAGATTTGCATCGTGCACAATGATCCCAAAGTCTCTGGAACACCAGAGACTTTCCACACAGTGCCAACCCAATATCTAATACTCTCCTGAGGCCTGTCACAGCCTATGACTTGAAGTCACTTCGGAATCAATAGAGTCAATTTAATTTTGAAAATGTATGGCTGGGAAAACACTGTGGAAAAAACTCAGAAACAATGATTCCAATGTACCCGTACTCACCCGTGCTACAAATGGTAAATAACCTTGAACTGTGCTGGAGATGGGAGAGTATGGCTTCACGTAGTCATGTTTGAGAACGCGCACACCCAAGTTTGCGTGTGTGTGGATGTTGTCCTTTTTCAAACAACGCGCTGGATTCAGTTCAAAAACATGTCAAAAAATAGGTCTGTCGGTGAACAGTTTAACAACACTCTTTGAGAGCCGTAAAACAAAGTGGTGATTTAAAGCCCCACTCCCACACCCACTACGGAGCCAGCAACAGCTGTTTATATCGAAATACAACGGGAACTTTATAGTAGGAATGACCCTTTAAGATGAGTGTGAACTTGGAAATTAGTTTGTTTTCCACAGAGCATAAATTAAAATTATGGATGGATGGATCATGTTGGAATATTGGAAGAAAAAAATACTTTTTTGCAGGGATGAAATTATAACTTCATTTTGCCAAGCCCCCTGTTGGCAGCAAGGTGCACTGCAGATATCTTGATAATATTACAGTAATTTAGTCATTTAGCAGATGGCTGCTCTTATCCAGAGTGACTTACAGTAAGTACAGAGACATTAAGAGCCATATGACACCCCACAACTCCCAAGTGATATTAATGACTTACAATCACATTGATAACATTTACACCATTATAAATGTATATTTGACGTACTGTTGTAAATTCAAAGATGGATGTCAAAGTCCATTGGACTACACAGGATGCAGTCTAACCCTAATTGATAGAGTTAATTGACAGATGACTAATACCTTGACTGAATTACAAGAAAGTTGGCTAACCGTGACCAGCCTTTAGTCTGCACCTCAACGTCACACACTGTTTTACTCTCCCAATCCCAAAATGTCTTCAAATGTATTTTCTCTCAGAGAGTTTTGTCCTTGAGGTTTTAAATTGGCTTCCTGTTCTGACCTGTGGTCTTTTGTGAAACACAGGAAACACTCAAATCGGATTCGATTTGAGAGAGTTTGACCTAGAAAAATATCTTTTGACCTTTGCTTCGCACTTAACAATCACTTCAGTGGATACGTTCAGATTCAGCCTCTTCTTGGACAGCTAAGTGTGTCTCATGTATGTCTGGCTGTTTGTCAGCGCTCACAAATGTGTGACAGTGCCGCCCGTTATACGTTAACCAAACGTAACCCTGTAGGGGGAGGAGGCGGAGGGGCACTCATGGATCTATAAAAAAAATATACAAGACAGTAGATGAGGTCAGAGTGGAGATATGAATTCCTCTTTATGGCACCTGTAAACAAGACACCTTCCCTACTGATTAACCGTGAGAGAAAACCTCCTGGTGGAACTTCTAGCCAATCACAAAGCAGCAAGGTTGCGGGCCGAACAGCTCAAAAGGTCTGCGGGGGCCGGGGGTAGAGCACACAAGACTCAAGCACCTGGCCAGACGCTGCTCCAGCCACTGAACCAACACCAAGACCGCCCCCCTCTCAACACTCGACACGATGAAGGCCGCTGTGCTGCTCCTGGCTCTGTACCTGACCTCCCTCTCTGCCTCTGTTGTGGTTAAGGTAAGAGACCCCTCTCTCAGCTGCTGTGGGGGGGGGGGGGGGGGGGGGGGTGGTGAAGCCTAGCTTAGCCTGCTGCCTCTCTGTGGAAGGGTAGACGTTTCCATCCAGGAAGATGCTGGGTGAAGCTAAGGTCCTTCTGCACAGCAGCTCTTCTTCTAAGCTCTGTTCCGAACAGAACCAAACCAAAATGTGCATCTTATATCAACCAGGACACATACTGATTATCTCAGAGGCACATATTCATCATGGTTTAGTCCATAAATTGACCGCTATCTCTGATGTCATCAGTTAAAAAAAGGAGGGACTGGTATTGCTGGCTTGCAGGTCTTAATTATGTCTGTCGCTTCTCTCTCTATCTTCTGCTGCAGGAGGGAGATTTTGTGTTCCCTCTGGAGTCGGTGAAGAAGCTCCAGGAACTGGCTGAGAGCAGCAAGCTAGTCATCAAGAAGAACCCTCGCCTGCTGAGCACCAGCCTGGCCGCCGTCTGCACCAACCCGGAACTGCCCATGGACTTCCTGCCTCTGTGCATGCAGCGACGATCCTCCGATTCTCTCGCCAGATTAGGTTAGCCACGAATCGCACACCGCAATCACACGCAACGCCTGCTCAGACGCTGACAAGACGAAGCAATCGTCCAGCAGCCACGGATCTCGGACGCCCCTCTCGCCGATTACAATTTGTTTAATTGAGTTTAGTTGGCTGCTTTAATAACGGCATTACTGAACACTAATGGGCCCTTTTTCTAACATGTTCTCGGTCTCTTGTCTCGTCTCCAGCCTTTATGTCCATGGACGTGTGCGAGATCTGTGCTTTCGCTGCCTGCACAGGTTGCTAATGGCGATGCCTGTCGCCGTGGTGCCTCCTGGGACCCGCTAGAAGATGTTTGTTCGACTGTTTCTTTTTCAGGGTTTACCTCCTAAGGTCGTTCCAGGTTTTGTTGATTGGTTATATTCCTCTGGTTGTGTCGATTGGTTGAACGCAACACAACGACAATCTTTGTTCGTTGAATGTTCTTTACCCTTCGTCAGCTTCTTGAAAACTGACAAACCAGCTGAAAGCGCAAGAAAACTAAGACAGATTTTGGGGTAGACAACTGTTACTTTAAAAAGCATTAGCACTGATATTTTCCTGACCTTTTCTATGTTTTGTTACAAACTTTGCTTTGTGTACTTATTTAATACAGATTTGCTCTTTTTTCATTATTTTAAGGGTTTTCTACTCTTGTTAACAAATGACTTATGTTTAATAAAAACCGCTTGATGAAAACATTGTGTACAATGATGTGTAGCCTTTTACATTACTGTTCATTCAGTTAGCAGACGATTTTACCCAAAGCAGACAGTGACCTTAATATTAGTCCATCATTTCTCCACTAAGTGGATTATGTCGCATCAGAAAGAACAACATTCGCATTCCCATGTTTTCATTGAGATGTTTAGCTGTATTCATGGTAATATTGCAGAGCCACAACCTCCTTGATATAGTTCAAATCACCTCGGTCTGTATTACCCATGTTCCATACTTACAGCTGTAACTTTGAGGAATCTAGAGAGTTCTAGAGAAAAAAGCTGGCGTCCAGTTGGGTTGTTTGGTACACACTCCTCCAGGTCACAGAGAACTGAAGGTGATGTGGTCAGTACCAAGACGAAATAAGGGGTTAAAGGGACGGACGTTAATCATCAGAGAAGCAGCCTTTATTTCTGGTTCGCATTATAAACATTCCTCAACATTCGTCACAGCCTCTTGATGGTTTCATTCTCATATCCATCCCCCAAATCCACTGAATCAGAATCGAAAAAATTGACTTTAATTAATCGCAGTGAAGTAAACGGTCAATTTTACACAAACATAGGAATCGACTGTGGTATGCCAGTGCAACGTACACAACGTACGTGTAGTCTTTAAATATACCATATAGGAATGGCCTTGTGGATGAAGTCCGTTGTGGAAGGGAAGAAATTGTTGTTGTGTCGTGAGGTTTGGGTCTTGATGGACCGCAGCCTCCTACTGTAGGGGAGCAGCTTAAACAGTGCGGGTGAGAGGAGTTGACCATAATGTATCTCGCCTCACCTCAGGATCCCTCCCAGAGGCTCCTGGGTCCTGGAGGGAAGGCAGATTGCAGCCCATCAGCTTCTCAGCAGCCTGGATGATGATCTGCATTCTGCTCTGGTGCTTGGCAGTGGCAGCAGTCCGCCATCTTTCCTTCCACCCTACAGTTCAATGTCATCATTTGCCACATCTCAGACTCAAATTGAGCGGTGGATGTTTCGACAACCAAGTTTCTTGCTGTATGACTGTTTATCCTGTGTTCTGCTCCTCCCTTTTCACCAACCGTCTCTGGAAGAGGGGATCCCTCACTGAACTGCTCTTCTTTCCTTGAGAGTTTAGGTTGGTTGGGGCAGTTTTTAACGAAGCCCTCTGTGAAAATACTTGTAAAAAGAGATATATACAATATATGTACTGTATTTTTTTATTTATATTTTTTTTACTTGACAATATCTTACCAGACCAGCAAGCACAAGTAGCGTCTACTTGCGACATGCTAATGCGGCTAAAGTGCTGTTAGTGAATGGAAGGAATCTGCGTAATCAAACCTGTGTGAGGAAGGAAATCACACTGACGGGTGATACAGTGATACCTGTGATGTTAGCAGTTTCAGGGGCGCAAGAATTCCCATTGACAGTGTGAGAAATAACATGCCAACATGGCGCTGTGCAAATCTGCTGAAATCTCAGATCTCCCATCCAAGAACCAATCAGTGACCAGCCCTGGGACTGCACCCAGATGAGGTGCGAATGAATGGGACCATCAGTAGAAGTCACAGTTGACTCCAACACCCAGATAATGTCAGCTTTAGCAAATATCCCTGTGGTTTTGACAGGGAGCAATCCATCAAGCCAACGTCATGGGGAAAGAGGTGCGACGGATCCACATCCTCTCAACCCCCTGAGAACGGCTGGAGGGAGAGAAGACAAGTGTGGGATGAAGACAGCCGTAGATTTACAGGATGTGGGTGAGGCACCAGGTACGTCAGATTGTGTCAACAGAAAGTACCAACCCAAATGACGAGAAAAAAAAGAGGATCTCCTGTCATTAATGAGCTAACCTTTGACCGTTGTCTTATCTCACGGAGACATTGGTGCCAAAGATCCGGGCCGATCCCCTTTAGATTTGTGTTAATGAGTTACTGAATCATTGCGGTGCGGCTTTATAAAGGCTTGCTTTGTAAGAGGCACACATCATATCTGATCTGTTCACTGAGGTACACTTCTACTACCACAAGAGCTGAAATACTAACTAAACTAAATAGTAAACTAACTTTTACTTCCACTACTACGGACCTGGTTCTACTACAGAGCGTTACCACGACTACGACAGAACCGTTCATTACTGCTGTGACCCAGACCTGAGACACTGAGACAGCTTGAGAATGAGGTCATTCATGGTTCACCTGCTGTTGATGTCCTGCATCCTGGGGGGCAGTTTGGGTGTGGAGGTCAGGGTGAGTGGAAAAAAAACAACTCATTTTAAATAAAGTGACATTTTAATGCCCGTGGCCATGGCTCTACTGGTTAGTTTAATTTACAGTTCAGAGGAGTATGTAAGAATAATGAACCATTTCAAAATGTTATTTCGTGGTTAATTCTGTCAGGTAAATTGTTTATGTGTGTGTGTGTGTGTCTGTGTGTGTGTGTGTGTGTGTGTGTGCGGTCATGTGCGTGTGCAGGATGGAGACAGAAGCTACTCCCTTAAGGCAGTGAAGGTGCTAAAGGAGCTGATGGAAGCAGAGTCCCTCCTGAACCCCGGTCTGACCCAGACCAGCGCCTCGTCCCTCTGCTCCGACCCTGCCCTGCCCCAGGCCTTCCTGCCTGTGTGCCAGGAGGGAGAAGCGGCTATGACCTTTTACCGGCTGGGTAAGACAGAGATCGCAACCCCACCCAAAATGCTGGCTGCGCCTTGCGCAACAAGCCATAAAAAAAACTAAAAATAGTATCCACCTTATAAGATAGCACAGCCGACACATTCAACAGAACCTGTACGGTACACTGTACACGATGTTAAGGAGGAGCGATTAATCATGATCAGCCGCAGTACCTCTCCAAACCTCCTTCATCGAAAGCAGCAGGCTGGAGCCAGATCGCCTGAGACTTGAGAGCTTGTAACTTGTTTTGTGATTACAGATAAAGCAGCATGTTGCTGAGCAGGAAGCCCACTTTCACACTCCCCTAATCCTCAATCCCTCTAATACCTGCAGGGTTCAGCCTCTGAAAGGCTTGGAAAGCAGCGCAGGCTAGGGCTGGGGGGTAGGGGCAGGAGGGTAGGGGGCAGGGGGCTGGAGGGTAGGGGGCTGGAGGGTAGGGGCAGGGCTGGAGGGTAGGGGCAGGGCTGGAGGGTAGGGTAGGGTAGGGGGCTGGAGGGTAGGGGCAGGGGCAGGGCTGGAGGGTAGAGTAGGGGGCAGGGGGTTGGAGGATAGGGGCAGGGCTGGAGGGTAGGGAGGGGCTGGAGGGTGGGGGTAGGGGGCTGGAGGGTAAGAAGGGGCTGGAGGGTAGGGAGGTTGGGGGGTGGCAGATGCCGACCCTTCACTCCAGTCCCTTAGGTCCCATACTGTGCTCTGGAGTAGAGGGTCGTGGAGCAACTGCTGCTGCTCTGCAGTCTGGACACATCTCAGACAGTCCTCTGTGTGTGTGTGTGTGTGTGTGTGTGCGTGTGTGCACGTGTGTGTGTGTATTCCTCTGAAGTGTTATCTCAGGCAGGAGAACATTGAGAGCAGAGTAAATAGTGTTTAGGCCATAAAATAGGTGAAACAAAGACAGATTGTCTATCGCGGTGCTTGATCCTTGATATGGTGAAACCTTGTTTTTTTCCTGTATTGTGTAAACCTTGTAAGGCTTCAGAATAGCCTCTTTTGTCAATATTTGAAGTTTGACATTCAGCTTGTTTCAAGTCAGAGAATGCTAACTGTGTTTTGTGTGTGTGTGTGTGTACGCGTGTATGCGTGTGTGTGTGTAAATGTGTGTGTGTCTCCAGCGATGCTCACCACGCCCCTAGATCCTTGTGAAATCTGTGCCAACCCATCCTGCTACGGGTGTCTCACCATGGAGTAACTACAGGAAGCCTAGCAACAGCATCACCAACATCACCATGGAGAAGCTACAGGAAGCCTAGCAACACCATCACCAACATCACCATGGAGAAGCTACAGGAAGCCTAGCAACATCATCACCAACATCACCATGGAGAAGCTACAGGAAGCCTAGCAACACCATCACCAACATCACCATGGAGAAGCTACAGGAAGCCTAGCAACACCATCACCAACATCACCATGGAGAAGCTACAGGAAGCCTAGCAACACCATCACCCAACATCACCATGGAGAAGCTACAGGAAGCCTAGCAACACCATCACCAACATCACCATGGAGAAGCTACAGGAAGCCTAGCAACACCATCACCAACATCACCATGGAGAAGCTACAGGAAGCCTAGCAACACCATCACCAACATCACCATGGAGAAGCTACAGGAAGCCTAGCAACATCATCACCAACATCACCATGGAGAAGCTACAGGAAGCCTAGCCCTCCACTGTTACATTTACAATAGCAACTAAAAACGCAATGTCCCTCTCTCTCCTTCCCTTTCACCCAGACAATCTTCTCTTCCCCACTCATCTTCCTCCCCCCAGCCCTCCTACCAGCTGCCCTCTCACCCTCCTCTTCCTCCTCTTCACCTCACCTCTGCCTATCTATCTATCTGTATTGTTCTGTTTGATATTTTATACTAATTTATTTTCTGAAAATATCTCCTCATGATTCCATTGCTTAGCACTTTGTGGATCTGAAAATAAAAATATGTTTAACTTTACTGAGTCTTAACTTTCCTGCTTGTTTCCTTCTTATTTATGCTTTTATAATGATATAATACAGCATGCAGCAGCCCAGGGGTCAACAACATGTATCTGCAGCAGCAAAGCCATTTGACCACTAAAGATAACATTACACGTGTTTAATATCGATACTTTTAAAATATATTATATTTTATATTATGTAATATATGATTATAAATAACTATAGAATGTTGTTTTTATTTAATTTGATAACAACAAAACAATTTGTTGTTTATACCTGTTATCATAAAGAACAAGCTAGCAGCAGTAGTTAATGAGCAAACACGTGGTAGTGTTTCCTCTGATTAGGTTTCCTCTGAAGTTCTCTCAGCTTCTCTTTTGCATTCATGTCCAGCTTTGTACTTTTCACTGCGTGTTTGTTCTGGAAATGTATTTTATCTCGGTTTTGTGTTGTTTAATCATTTCTCGTCGCTTATCAAGCATAGCCTACATGTAAGTCAGCATCGTCGAAAGTGAATTAATCTGTCAGCGCTGAATCGAACTATTCTTCTGAAACCTTTCTAATTGGGGATTTATTAATGGTTATCTACCCGTCCAAAAAGCAATATTAGCCAAATGCAGTGGGGAGATAACATTAAAACCCCTTTTTTGTGACGTTATTGTCACAGTATTCTCCTCCAATTTTGAAGTGTTCAGTCTGAAAGCCAAAGCGCAGAGAGACACTGCAGAAGGTTAAAGAGCTGCACCTACCGTGCTGTAGGTGAGACGATCACATTCTGCTGTCTTCTCATCAACCAGCAGAGGGCAGACTTCACCACACAACCTCTAGTGCCCAGGGAGGTAGGATGATAGATGGATAGATAGATGGATGGATAGATAGATAGATGGATAGATAGATAGATGGGTAAGGAGGTAAAACAAAGAGGAGAAATCTCTGCTAAACTAGAGATGTGAACTAGAGAATGTGTTAAATGTGAATGAGAATGCGTTAAAAACTAGTTTGAATCATAGATCCACAATCCCTTTTTAGAAGGCGATATCTTAGACGTGACCATTTTCTTGTGACCACAACTGTGATGAAGGTAAACGGTGTTTACTTTTCTTCTGAAAAGTAAAAAGAGAACTGTGGCGTTTCAATCAGACATGCAGAGATCTGTCGGAGAAACACTGATTAGAAATTACAGTAACACCACACCAATTACATCACATCAAGAAGCAACATGCCCAGAATGGATCGTACATAGTTGTCCCCGGCCGACTCCATGTTGAACTGAACCCTGTTATGCTTCCAGGCTTGAGGACCCAGGAAGGAGTAACCCTGAGAGGGAAAACTGGAGCCCAAACAGGTGAACTTTGACCTGCGCTCGTGTTGACGTTGAAACAACATTAAGTTAAGGGGTGTGATGTCACTGTACCAACAGGAAGTCAGTAGAGGGAGATACCATCTCTCTCACAGTCTGTCTGTCTGTCTGTGTGTCTGTCTGTCTGTGTGTGTGTGTGTCTGTCTGTCTGTGTGTCTGTCTGTCTGTCTGTGTGTCTGTCTGTCTGTGTGCCAGGAAGGTACGTCATCAAGGTGATTGTCTTCTCTTACTGCTCTCTCCATCAGTACTCTCCCCCCACCCCACCCCACCCCCCCATTAGCCGCAAGCCTGTTCCAGCCACTCCATCCTGTGTGTGTCCCACGGGACTCAGACTATGTTAGTGGATTTTTGCATTTCGCTTTATTGGAAAGATGTAATTCCTGTAACACACACACGAGGCAGACATTAACACCACTGTTGGATTCTCTCAAGACACATTTAAAAATCCATCTCATGTTCTCCTGTAAAAGCGATCAAACTCGCCCATGGGAGGGAACATTTTTACTTTGGAGGGGTCCTGCGCTACCCCCCCCCCCCCCCCCCCCCCCAACACCCCAAAGCTCTGCGCAAACTACAAACTGCTGTAATTGTTACATAAAACCCACTGAATGTGGAACTGTAGAATAACAAGCTTGGTGTGTATGGGTGGGTGTGTGTTTGTGTGTGTGTTTGTGTGTGTGTGTTTGTGTGTGTGTGTGTTTGTGTGTACGGAGGTCCTTGAGTGAAAACACACAGTCTCAATCCTTTTCAAACCTCACGCATCTCTTGAGCAAACGGAACAAGCTAGCCTTCTGTCACTGAAAATGTACGGTTAAAAAAAAGAGGCTTTTAAAATGTGTTTACGCACAAATCCAGCCTTCGCTCCAAGGCTTGGCCAGAACCTTTGTGTTGGTTGGGTGAACTAACCTTTGTGACATTGTAGAAAACTCCTCGTGAATTCAGTCATAGAATGTGTTGAAACAACAGTGGATGTGACCTGCGGTTAAATCAGGCCACAGGAGAGGTGGGGCCGAGCCCCGGGGCCGGGGGCCGAGCCTGAGGCCGGGGCTTTTGGCTCTACGGAAGAGGCTTTGGCCAGGGCGGGGGATGGATTGAAGGAGCAGAACGACTGCCGTTATCGGCACTAGAGGGGCCCGTGTTCCTTGAGGAGAACACGTTCCACGAAAGTGTGCCCCCCCCGCCCCCCCCCCCCCCCCCCCCCCCCCCACCCCCCCCCCACCCCCACTCCCACCCCCGCAATCACAACTCACAGTTGTTAGCAAATCCTGTGCTCTGGGGAGATGGAGAGATACTTGTACTGCAGGAACCACCACAGTGAGGGGGATTACCTGTGGATGATTACTTTCTGAAGAACGTTCTGCTTGTTTGAAGACGGTCCCAAAACTCCCGCCTCTCTCTCTCTTCTGCAGCTATGATAGATAAGCCACTTGTGTTCCAGGAGAACCACGGTACTTAGGAATGATTTGCTGGACCTGATGACTCTTATTGAGGGACTCGTGGCTTTTGTTGGTCCCTCGTAACCTATTTAAAATTCTTGCACTCGCTGCGAGGTATGTTGTTGTCGCTTGCTTTTCTTCAGGTACACTGAAGGTTCATGTTTGAGTGTCAGGTTTGAGATTAATGTTGTTCAATCGTAACTTGTTTGACTGAATGCTCTAGTGGTTCCCCCCTTGTTTGTTTTGTCACAGGATCACAGTAATGCTGGTTCTGCTCACCTGCGATGTTTGGGGACTATCTCGTTGTTATGATCAGTGAACGATCCTCCTTTATGAAGCTCTCTCTTGGAAGTCGCTTTGCATAAAAAGCGTCTGCTGAATGAATAAGTGTAAATGATAGCGTAACGGAGAAGAAATCCTTAAATGTACTAATCCGTGGCTGGTAGATAGAAGGAGGGTTAATGATGTCTACGGTCTAGAAGAGGACAGACCTGACTCTGACAGACCTGACTCTGAGAATGTTAACCCAGGCGTGACAATATAGAGTCTCTGTTCTTTCAGGACATGATGGCCTTTGTTTTGACCTAAATACCAAGAAGAACAGAAGACTGGCTTTATTGCAGGGTAGGTTTAAAATACAGCATCATGCTGATCTTCGGCTGTAGAGAAACTTCACTACAGAGAAGGAAATCCCTAAACGGCCTCATTAAGGAGTTGCTTCTCTTCGGCCCAGTCAGTCACACCCTCGGCCGCCATCTTGTTACGAGAAAACTTCTACGCCGAAGCTAACGAGCAGCTATAAGATCTTCCTCGTTCATCACAACAGAGCGGTTGCCAGAGCTTTTTGATGTGCGATTTAAGGGGGCACGTTATCTAGCTTGGCAGCCTTTAGGAGAGAACCTTCAGGTTCAGCGATCAAGTTAATTGGATATTAACTGTACTTGGCAACTCTGCTCTGTGTCGAGGCCAAGGGCTCACCAGGCCGGCCTCCGTGAGAGCGAGGCCAGAAGTGATTAGCTGCTGCTGCCCGGCCTCTGAAAGGGGAAAGAGGCAGGGATCTGTGCGGCCACACCAGTTAACTCGGCCCAGAGAGAGAGAGAGGAATGTGAGCGTGGGCGTTCCGGAATGACGCGCTCGTCATCCTTGCCCCGGATTCGCTGCGGCCGGCTCGCCGTTGTCTCCATCTGATGGGAACGGATCGATCGTTTCCGAGAAATGTTTCCTCCGCGGATCCCCCGCCCCCCCTCCCCCGCCCCCTCCTCTCCTCCTCCTCCTCCTCCTCCTCCTCCTCTGCCCGGCTTCCATCGCACCGCCCCCTCCCCCCCCCCCTCCCACCCTCCCCAATCCATCAAAGCAGTTTGAAGTGACCCCTGCCCTGCCAAATCAATCCGCAGCCTTGCCCCCCTTCCCCTCCCCCTCCCCTTTCAGAACAAGTAGATCCAGTAAAGATTAAATGTCCATCATCTTTAAGTGCAGAGCAATCGACTCCTGGAACAGGAGTCTGGTCCTGAGAGCCCCAGGGAGAGGATTTAAAGGGTCAGTGCCTTTTTTTTTATCTGGCTTTTTTATCAGAACTGCAAAATAGCATGCGGGATGGAATCAAAGAAGCATGAAATTCCAAGGCTGTTCCCAGAACTGTTTTTTTTTTATATCCTGTACTGGAATTGTGCTGTAGCACAAAGCCTTCCCAGACACAGAGAGAGAGAGATGGGGGGGGGGGGGAGGCAGAGAGAGACAGAGAGGAATAGAAAAAGTGAAGGAGGGTAGGGGGAGGCGGAGGCAGAGAGTGAGATGGATGGGGGAGGCAGAGAGAGAGAGAGAGAGAGAGAGAGAGAGAGAGGATAGAAAAAAAAAGAGAGAGGCCGTACCTTCAGGTGCAGGATGTTAATTTGCTGGTTTCTAACAGGGTTAGATTATTCTGAACACTGACTACAGATTCATTTGTACAGGACAGGACTTGAACATTCTTGGTGCTGCCTGTGGTTTTGCCAGCCCAGCCCAGAGAGCGAAACAGCCTGTCTGGGTTATGATGCTCATTAGGACAAACTTGGCACCCAAGTGGAGGGAGGGTGGAGTGGGGGCAGGGTGGGGGGGAGGGAGGGAGGAGTGGGGGCAGGGTGGGGGGGGAGGGAGGGTGGAGTGGGGGCAGGGTGGGGTGGAGGGAGGGTGGAGTGGGGGCAGGGTGGGGTGGAGGGAGGGTGGAGTGGGGGCAGGGTGGGGTGGAGGGAGGGTGGAGTGGGGGCAGGGTGGGGTGGAGGGAGGGTGGAGTGGGGGCAGGGTGGGGTGGAGGGAGGGTGGAGTGGGGGCAGGGTGGGGTGGAGGGAGGGTGGAGTGGGGGCAGGGTGGGGTGGAGGGAGGGTGGAGTGGGGGCAGGGTGGGGTGGTGGGAGGGAGGGTGGAAGAATCAAAATCAGAATCTGTTTTAATCGCCATGTAAGTTATACGAACACAGAATTGACATTGGCAGGGAAGAGCAACATGGAACATATATGTACCATGATAAGAAGGGGGGGTGGGGTGAGAGGGGGTAGCGCCACTTCCCTGTAGACACAGCTGTGGGTGGGAGTCGAAGAG
>CM059317.1:18618899-18649893 GCA_030340685.1 Protosalanx chinensis | reverse complement strand
AGAACCACTATTAAACCACCCTGAGAACCAGTAATACTATTAACCGTTCCCATCCCTGTGAGAACAGAGCTGTGTGTGTGAGTGTGTGTGTGTGTGTGCGCGGACAGGGAGCCTTTGAGACAGAGTGGCTTCAGGGAAAGAGTGTGTGCGCTTCATGAATGTCATGGTGTGAAGTTTCATCTTATTCTCAGAAATGGCGAGGACACCCTGTTCATCTTGGCACGAGGAACATGGCTGAATATCTCGTCTTGCCAGAGTCTCCTGCTCATCTGTGTTTGTCTTTAAGAAAGGCCGTGACCTCCTGACCCTGCCTCCGAGACACACAGATGCTCCTACATCTCGACGTGTGTGTGTGTGTGTCAAATGTGTGTGTGTGTGCGTCAGGAGAGATTGTGGTCCTTCCCGAAAGGGCTGACTGTTGTTATTGTGAAACTTCCAGAGAGCAGGACTCCTCTCCCACCCACCCCCTCACCCTGAGAGGCCCTCTGTGGAGATCCAGCCCCCCCCCCCCCTTCCCCTTAGAGCACGCTGGGGGGGGGGGGGGGGCAGGCGCCAGAGGGAGAGGGTTGAAGACAGGATGGGGAGGAGGGTGGTGATGGGGGGGAGGGGGGGGGGGGGGCAGAGAGGAAGCAGATAAAGAGGAGAGAGACAAAAAGAGATGGACGCATCCTGGATGTGCAAGCTGGAGGGGCCTGTAGAGCACAGACACACACACACACACACACACACACGTGTGCTATCCAAGCCACAGCTCCTTCCTCGGTATGTTATTCCCAGTTCGACCCCGGTGAACAACAAGGCTGAGGAACAGGATCCTGCTCCGATAAGAGCCGCAGCCCAGCAGGCAGACCTACCCTCTGCAACACCGACACCACTCGTTTCTTATTGGCCCTGCCGCTAGTTCGGGCCCGATTACGATTGGACGGGACGGCGACCTCCGTGTCTCACCTTCTTGGTGCCGTACATGACCTCGAAGAAGCGCTGCTCGGCATCCTGGAAGCGCTGGTCCAAGATGGACACCATCTTCCTCACCACCTTCATCATCATGTAGTTGTTGAGGAGGCTGTAGGGGGGGGGGGAGGGTGACAATAACGCCAATACAAAACCAGCTGTTAAAGAGTAACTACGCACCCCAACACAGAAGAAGTGGGATGTTCGTCAGTCAGTAAGTCTGTTCACACTTCAGATTTGATGGAAATGTATTCTGTGCTAAATGTATCAATAAAATCGGAGCTTAACACAATATCCTTTTACAGAGTTGTTGCACACCTCAGTTTCAGCCTCGGCCGACCCAGACACATTTTCAGAAAATGCTTTCTCGTGAAACATTGTGGTCAAGGGGATTCATAAGACTCCTGCGAAATTCTCGAAGTGGAACGTGAACTCTTCCAAGGAATCCCCCACAATTCCTCCCCGAAGTATGTTGGACTCCTCAAAAGGTCCCCAGTCGCAAATGATTCAATTTCTTTTTACCACAAGTAGCCAAAAGATTCATGAAATCTCACAAAATAATCCTAAAAGAGTTGGAATCAGGGCCAGAAGTACTCGAAGTATCTAGGGGAAGTGCAAGAGGACCACCCCAAGCACGTTCATAACTCCTGAAAGAGTTCTTCTGGTTTGTTAGTTGTTGAGGGGGCTCTGGAGTGTCGTGGGAGCCTGACCTCCTGTTGGTGACGGGTGATGAGGTCAGACACCTTCTGAAGATACTCTCTGGCGTACACCACCACAGGCTCCGAGTCGTTAAGAACCACCGGGGCAAACACGTCTGACAGGTACGGCATCCAGTCCACTGCAGGTGCCAGAGTCTGACCGCACACACACACACACAAACACATACATACATACACACACACACACATACATACATACATACATACACACACACACACACACACATACATACATACACACACACACACACACATACATACACACACATACACACACACAACATACACACACACACACACATACATACATACATACACACACACACACACACACACACACACCAGATAAGAGGTTGATCTGATACAGTTGAACCTGTTGTGTATGAGACAGTTGTAACTGACTGGATATGTACTTTAGCTAGTAATCTGTATACAGTATCTGTCAAACAGACAAGCCGGCCAGCTAACCGGTTAGCCAGCCAGCCAGTCAACCAGCCAGCCGGTCATTTTCCTGATCCGTCTTACCGCCAGGTCCTTGGCCTGAACTCTTGTGATAGATGACCTCCTCGTCCCTCCTCTCCTCCTGAGGAACTGTGATGTTAGCCAGGCTGGTCTCGAAGTCCACGATCTCCTGCATCAACGACCGTGACGTATCCTCGGAGCCCCCCAGAAGGACCCCCAGCTCCACCAGGAAATCCAGATAGGCACTCAGATACTGCAAACACCAGCCAGCCAGACAGGCAGGCAGGCAACCAGCCAGGAAGGGAGAGAAGGAACACGCACAGCTCAATTAGATAAACGGTACTGTGTGTGCTTGGAAAATACAGAATATTACAGTCCACAAACAGTTTCATCTATAGCGGCTAGCTGTGGGCTATCCATATATTATCACTTAATTCTCTGGCCAAGTGGAGGTTTGTGGTTAAGCACCCGTGGATAATTCTAGTCTCTAAATGAAACAAAGCACCGCTCAGATTTCATTGCGTCAACAGCACGCCACTTTAAACTCTCAGCACGCCACAAAAACTCATTTGATGTTTCATTTCCGGGAGCCTTGAACCCAGGATTGGCCGAACCTCATCCTCGTCCAATCCGTGTAAGCCAACACTGCAGCGGCCTCAGAGTGTCCTACCTTTCGATTGGCTGTCTTGTTGAGGTAGTAGTCCCTGGAGGGTAACCCCAGTCCAGACTTGATCCACCTGGCATTGACAGAAACACAAAATCCACAGGTCACACCCCGCTAAGATCTTCCTACACACGTTTGAAATCGAGTTTCACTTGTACAGCCCTTCTCACAAGCATTCTCACAGCATGGTCCTCACATGCACGTAGAACCGTTACTTCAACCAATTGAAAACCCTCAAAGAAGACCTGGAAAACCTCCAGGAGAACGCTGAGAGAACAGAAAATGGAAGAAACCTTGGGAGGAGACATTCAGCGAGGGAGCCCCTCCTCCAGAGACGGTGAGGTACGTTACATGTAAACACG
This sequence comes from Protosalanx chinensis, assembly GCA_030340685.1. Lineage (NCBI taxonomy): Eukaryota > Metazoa > Chordata > Actinopteri > Osmeriformes > Salangidae > Protosalanx > Protosalanx chinensis. The sequence goes on along the minus strand of CM059317.1, from coordinate 18,646,735 downwards.
GGATTCACTTGGCAGGAGATTTCATCCGAATCCATGCGGTTAAGTCGAACGGTCTTCCCTTGCCATTGGTAGGTTCATGTCACACGATGACGCCCTTATAAAAAACAAGGCTGTGAAAAAACCCAGTTCAGACCTGAATGATGTTGCTGTTGGAGCTTTTGGAGTCTGTACTGACGAAGACCGTGAAGAAGGGCGAGGTGCGGTAGTTGGCGGAAACCTTCCGGAGAACCTCCTGGAAGTTGTCCTTGTCCCATTGGCTGGTCAGGGCCCAGCCACCCGTCTGTAGGGAACACCAGGGAGGTCACATGGTTACCGATGAACCCAACGCTCTCGGGGGTAATCCATCCAGCCACTTATTCGTCCTCCGTCTCGATCACTTCCCTCATCCTCCCTCCCTCTCCTTCACCTTACATTTCCAACTCCGTCTCCCTCCTCCCTCCCTCAATCCATCACTCTCCCTCAATCTCCACCGGCCTTGATCCGCATCTATTAGCCTCGTCCCTGCCTCACCCTCTCTCCATCTATCTATCAGTCCCCCCCCCCCCCCCCCCCACTCCCTCCTGTGAATGCTAAGAATATCCCAGCGATGCGTCCAGGACCAGCCGTCTCCCCGGGCTGGGTTGCGGAGCCGAGCCCACCTGATTGATGAGGTCCTGCAGAGGCTGGCCCCCCAGGCCCTCGATCCTGGCCTCGCTCATGCAGGCCTGGTAGTAGCGCTGGGCCTTCTCCTCCGCTCTGCTCAGCCCCGTCACGCTGGTGTTCTCTGGAGGAACAAAGCGCACGCATGCTGACGACTCCCCCAGAACGCAAGCAGCAAACTGGAGGCTAGACAGAAACCTGCAGCCAGCCAGGCAGGCAGTCAACCAGCAAACCAGCCAGCAAGCTAACCAGCCAGCCAGTTGACCATCCAGCCAGCCAGCCAGGCAGGCAGGCAGTCAACCAGCAAACCAGCCAGCCAGCAAGCTATCCAGCCAGCCAGTTGACCATACAGCCAGCCAGCCAGGCAGGCAGGCAGGCAGGCAGTCAACCAGCAAACCAGCCAGCCAGCAAGCTATCCAGCCAGCCAGTTGACCATCCAGCCAGACAGGCAGGCAGGCAGTCAACCAGCAAACCAGCCAGCTAGCAAGCTAACCAGCCAGCCAGTTGACCATCCAGCCAACCAGGCAGGCAGGCAGTCAACCAGCAAACCAGCCAGCTAGCAAGCTAACCAGCCAGCCAGTTGACCATCCAGCCAACCAGGCAGGCAGGCAGGCAGTCAACCAGCCAGCAAGCTAACCAGCCAGCCAGTTGACCATCCAGCAAGCCCATGTATCAGGCCGGGTGTTAAGGTGCGGCCCCTAGGGACAGGGGCCTCACCCAGTAGATGCTTCATGACAGCCATGTTGCGCTCCCACAGGTTACTGAAGGGCCCCCCAGCGAGACTTCCCCTCAGGCAGGGGGTTGTTCTTCACCCAGCCCCCACACGCAAAGTCGTAGAAGTCTTCACAGGGATCCACGGAGCGGTCCAGAGCGCCCCAGGACCCGCGCTCGCCACTGTCACGCACGGCTGTGTTAGACACAGACCAGGGTGGGCTGCAGGTACGGGGGGGGGGGGGGGGGGGGGGGGTCAGAGGTCAGGTAGGGACAGCATTTCAAGCAGCGGTTCTCAAAACTGTGTGGAACAACTTGCAGTGTCAAGGGCTACAATCAGAGTTAGATCAAGCAGAGAATGCATACCGTGTAAACATGACCTGGTTACGATGTGGGTGTTTCTTAAGGGTTAAGTGTGACTGGGAAACACTGAAGGCACTGGTCCAAAGGTCATAGTTCAAATCTGCAAAGGTCCTCGGACAATAGCGGATCTTTGCCAACAGGAAGTTAACATTGCGTGACTACTTTCCTCATGGCCTGACTGACTAACTGACTACCACACACACACACACACACACACACACAATGTCTGACTAACCTGACTGACACACACACACACACACACACACCACATTGTACAATATAAACACATCAAACATTGCAGATCTCCGCCACAGAACTTTACATAAACCTAAAGGCCTTTGGTTTCTGGCCTTCACACCAGCCTCAACACTTAGTCTCTCGCTTATCACAGGAGACGTTCCAGCGTAAACGCAATTAATAACCCACAAGTATGTTTGCACAGGACTTCCAAAACACCTGCAGGTGTTTCCCAGTGTCTGGAACCCATCAACCTCCAAAAGGTAGGGCTAGAGTCATACCTCCAGGGGAGATCATTCCTAAATCTTCCAGAAATATTCGCTCAAACCAGGATTGGATCCTGGTGAGGAATCTGTATCAGATAAATCCTTCACAGCCCATTTGGATAGTCGATGGTAGTTTTTTTGGGGGGGGGGTGAGAGGATATAGCTAGAAACTCATAGCCCCGAAAAGTCCTTCTGGAATGTTCTCCTTCTGGTAGTCAGGGGGTTGAGAGGTTTAGGGAATCAAGAAACTCAATCTAAGAAAAGGACAGGCAAACATTTTTTTATTACCTGAGGATTTGTTGGTTCACCCAGACACACCTGTCGGCATAAACTGACAATACTTCACAATGAAACTCAATCTTAAGCAGCTCTGGATCCTCTGAGGTAAAAACCACAACGTGACAGTGGCAGGAGAACATGCTGGCCTGAACACCAGAGTCTGGGAGGAACAGTTGACCGAAAGGCTCCTTCTCAGGAGGCATGACTCAGAGTCACAAGGGCCTGCAGACCAACAAAGCTGAATAGCAGGAAGTGGCATTTAGTTCCCCCCCCCCCCCGTCTCCGCAAATGAATCAAGGAAATGAAGCCAGACAGATCAACACTGGAGGTAAGAGTCAGGCTCCATGATCTTCATCTGTCTGACCTGAACTCCTATTTTATATAACCAGCAGCAGAGGGTCAAATGCAACTCAATCTCCCCTTTATGTAACTGTCCCGTGGACGCTCATTCCTGTTCAGCTTGCTTACCATTTACATTTAGTCGTTTAGCAGACGCTCTTATCCCGAGCGACTTGCAGCAAGTACAGGGCCATTCTCCCCTGAGGCAAGTAGGGTGAAGTGCCTTGCCCCAAGACACAACGTTGTGCTACCACAACCGGGAATCAAACTCGCAACCTTCCCAATCGCTAACCGCTCAGCTGTAGTCAGGATTATAGGGCTGTAGTCAGGATTGTAGGGCTGTAGTCAGGATTGTAGGGCTGTAGTCAGGATTGTAGGGCTGTAGTCAGGATTGTAGGGCTGTAGTTAGGATTGTAGGGCTGTGGTCAGGATTGTAGGGCTGTGGTCAGGATTGTAGGGGCTGTGGTCAGGATTGTAGGGCTGTGGTCAGGATTGTAGGGCTGTGGTCAGGATTGTAGGGCTGTGGTCAGGATTGTAGGGCTGTGGTCAGGATTGTAGGGCTGTGGTCAGGATTGTAGGGCTGTGGTCAGGATTGTAGGGCTGTGGTCAGGATTGTAGGGCTGTGGTCAGGATTGTAGGGCTGTGGTCAGGATTGTAGGGCTGTGGTCAGGATTGTAGGGCTGTGGTCAGGATTGTAGGGCTGTGGTCAGGATTGTAGGGCTGTGGTCAGGATTGTAGGGCTGTGGTCAGGATTGTAGGGCTGTGGTCAGGATTGTAGGGCTGTGGTCAGGATTGTAGGGCTGTGGTCAGGATTGTAGGGCTGTGGTCAGGATTGTAGGGCTGTGGTCAGGATTGTAGGGCTGTGGTCAGGATTGTAGGGCTGTGGTCAGGATTGTAGGGCTGTGGTCAGGATTGTAGGGCTGTGGTCAGGATTGTAGGGCTGTGGTCAGGATTGTAGGGCTGTGGTCAGGATTGTAGGGCTGTGGTCAGGATTGTAGGGCTGTGGTCAGGATTGTAGGGCTGTGGTCAGGATTGTAGGGCTGTGGTCAGGATTGTAGGGCTGTGGTCAGGATTGTAGGGCTGTGGTCAGGATTGTAGGGCTGTAGTCAGGATTGTAGGGCTGTAGTCAGGATTGTAGGGCTGTAGTCAGGATTGTAGGGCTGTAGTCAGGATTGTAGGGCTGTAGTCAGGATTGTAGGGCTGTAGTCAGGATTGTAGGGCTGTAGTCAGGATTGTAGGGCTGTAGTCAGGATTGTAGGGCTGTGGTCAGGATTGTAGGGCTGTAGTCAGGATTGTAGGGCTGTAGTCAGGATTGTAGGGCTGTAGTCAGGATTGTAGGGCTGTAGTCAGGATTGTAGGGCTGTAGTCAGGATTGTAGGGCTGTAGTCAGGATTGTAGGGCTTGTGGCATAGTGGTGTTTCGATGCGTTCCGTTCCGACAAACGTAAACAAAAAGGTGAGGCGTGTCGTGAGAGGAATGCTGGGCTTTCCCCACACAGCTACAGCAGACATGCCATAGCGTTGTGATGCGGCGGGGGTCGGAAAGGTCAAAAGGGTCCCGACTCACTCTGCTGGTAGAAGACCCCCGTTGTGACGAGGGGAGGAGAACAAGGCCACGGAGAGAGCACACACGAGCAGCAGCAACATCTTCTCCGTTCTGCTCTTATTCATCCAGCAGGGAGGACCGCGACCATGCCTCAAGTTCACCTGGAGGACAGGCATGGGAGGCAGAGAGACAGGGCAGGCAGGTGTCAAGAGGGATGGAGAGAGTCAGCGATAGAGGGAGAGAGAGACAGAGAGATAGAGAACAGAAAGACACAGTCATGCGTCAAGAGTGATGGAGAGAGTGAGAGAGAGAGAGAGAGAGAGAGAGAGAAGAGAGAGAGAGAGAGAGAGAGAGAGAGAGAGAGAGATGAGAGAGAGAGAGAGAGAGAGAGAGAGAGAGATGAGAGAGAGAGAAGAGAGAGAGGAGAGAGAGAGAGAGAGAGAGAGAGATGAGAGAGAGAGAGAGAGAGAAAGGCAGAGACAAAGAGATACATTTGAATATAACTAAAACTCTTTCAGTCCACCACCAGAGCATGTAAATCCCTCCCTTTGTATCCATGTCTGCCGGTGCCAATGTGGGATTCAAGCTACATATCAAGCGTGCAGAAGGTCGTCCTGATAATAGTGACGCACAATAGGTCTGTAGCCATATTTGGTTACGGTTGATAAATGGCCCTTTTGAAGCTCCTGTTCATACAGGTTCATACAGTTTTCCCCTCCCTCACCACACCATAAGCAACCTTTACACTGCAGTGCAGAGTAACGCTGGATTGTGTCTCTGACCCAGATAAGAGCCACAGACCAACCCAAATGGCCGTTTTGCTGTTAACACAGTTTTTTTTATGGACCATCCACACACTTGACTGCCTCAACTGAGCTGGTAAGAAGGGACATAGTCGGATCATTTTTTTAACAATCCTGGTCCACTTGACAAGACGACCAGAAGACCACGAGGTTCAGCTAGCCTTTAGTCCTTATTATTAAATCAGGAATCTTCTGCAGCAGCATGTTGACAACCTTAAGGACAGAAACTACCTGCTTCCAGGTGCCATAACACATGGTTCCTTCAATGGTTCACACATTGAAGGAAGCTAAGCTAAGAAAACACAGCTACTCACAGGTGGCGTCTCACTAGGCTTCTGGGCGTTGCCTGATTGGGAAGTACACACCTGGATATGAAGCGCAATCAATTAATGCAGCAGAAACCACTGGCGCAAACTGGACTAGCGCCCTCTGGTGTCTGATCAAGACTAGTCAATATAGTAATTGGGAGGTCAGGTGGCCCGAGTGGTTAGGGTGTTGGGCTGGTGATCAGAAGGTTGCCAGTTCAATTCCTGGCTGAGGCAACATGACGTTGTGTCCTCAGGCAAGGCACTTCACCCTACTTGCCTCGGGGGGGAATGTCCCTGTACTTGCTGTAAATCGCTCTGGATAAGAGCGTCTGCTGAATGACTCAATGTAGATGAAGAAACAGTTAGTGACAAGGAAATTATTATATATAAGGCTAATAGGTTGAGGTTGCTTTTTCGGAAAGTTCTGGTAATCTGAGAGGTGCCTGATGTGGTCCACTGTAGAATCGTAGAAGACCAGGGCTTAAATGTTTCCCACAAAGTAGCTACCGATGTGACTGAGTGCTGAAATATGGATTTACCCCCCCCCCCCCAGGGGAGATTTCAACTTAACCAGCTGGAAGCCTTTTCGCTCCGAATCACATTAGCTCATTTCGCTAAGCTGAAAAGTGGGAAGTTAAACAGTGCAAGTCCAGGCTTCTCTTATGCCAGGGCTCTGCCCTCATCCCAAACCCGGAACAACGATTGGTCGGTTCCAGATGAGAATTCGGGGGGATTTTAAGACTTCTGGAACCATCAGTTGGAATGTTGGCCAAGCTATCTGAAGAATGAGGTGGAGAGAGAGAGGAACGGTGTTCACAGGCTGAGCGGAGGCCCAACAATCTGAATGGATCTGTTCGATAATTGCTCAGCATTCACAGTAATTCATCTAGCAGACGCCTTTATACAAGCTTAGCCTCAGCTCACAGGACACGTTAATAGTTACGACCCATTATTTTACCGTTCCACTAGTAAGTCTGCTCCTCTTCTCTGGATATTAAAGATATGTGCAGTCCCCAAAACCATCTGTTTTTCCCAGGACGAGCTCTCCTTCTAATCACCCCGCTCCAGGAAGTCAGACGTTTGTTTTTCTCTACAGAGACAGCCTGTCTTCAGTCATGGTCCATCAGCAGCTGGAAGCTTTGTGAGCTAACAGTACACAGCTGAGTGTCTTTGCAACGTGAAAACTCTGTAAACACGGAGGACTGGCTGTGAACTAGGCGTGCGACAGCTTCTAAAGGCTCTCCGACGAGACGCAGGCGTGACCAAAGTGTGTGTGTGTGTGCACAGCTGAGAAGTGTATGTGATCCACAGAAGGTGTGTGTGTGTGTGTGTGTGTGTACCTGCATGTCCGTGGAGGGGTAGATCTCATCGGTGGAGGAGTCCACTAGGTCCTCCTCGTCCAGCGTGGCTCTCTTGTACGTCGACATCTGAAAGGTTAGGTGTAGAAAGGATTCTCTCAATGCTTCCATGCTCTCCTTAAGAGAGGCCGCCGAGAGTTTATGTGTGTGTGTGTGTGTGTGTGTGTGTTTATGTGTTCCTCAGCTGTCTTCGAGAGTCCTGGAAAGGAGTTCCACAGCGAGATCCATCAATAACAGCCTCTCTAACTCCTCTCTCTCACGATCCGTCTTTTCTTCAAAACAGTAGCTGAGTTCCAGCCCTGGCTGTCTCCAGGCGGCCCTCCCCTATTCCTTCCCTCCCAGGCCAACTCTGCCCTCCAGCTCCTCTCACCAACGCCCCCCCGCCCCCCCCTCCCCCCAAGAGTCTCCTCCTGCTCTCCCAGGAGACGTCAAATCTGTCCCTGGAGAAATCCTTGCTTGGCTCCCCCCTTCCCCCCACTCCCCCTAGAGGGCTTCCCCCCTTGCCGTGAGCGGCTCTTCTTCAGGAAACCGTATCGCTGGACCTCCCAGCCAATCCGCTCGGTTCATGCGGAGGATCAAAACCAAAAGAGGAACTCGCCCCAAAAGAAAACACCAGGAAGTAGCAATGATTCCATCGACCAATGTGAATTTCAGAGGAAGGCTGTGTGGTGAGCGTGCGAGCGTGTGCGTTGGTGTGTAAGTGGGGTGTGAGTAAAGTGTGCATGCATTCCAGAGTGGTTTCATTTAGACGTAGGGAGGGATCCTCATTTGGTTGGTTGACGCCCCAACCTCCCTCCCACTGGCCAGACTAGAACAGAGGGCGGAGCTCTAGATAGAAGCCCCACCCACCCTGCATGCTTTCAGTTGTTGCCTGGGTTACGGTCACCCGATAGCCACGACAGTCAATTGTTTCTTGCTCTGTCTAACCTCTCACCCAGAGGCATTTCGTGAAATGATCGCCATGGACACGGGAAACCTAAAACAAGACATTACCTTTGCTAACGGTACGAGCTGTGTGTTTTGGTTGAGCAAGTCTAATTCTTTTAAAGGCACTAATTAGAGCTGTTAAAACGTAGAAAACAATCCATACAAATCTACTAATGATCCCTCACTTCCTTTCTATTCCCCCCCCCCCCCCCCCCCCCCCCCCCCCCCCCCTCTCTCTCAAGTCTCTAAACCTCCACAGAAAGTCTGTCTGGGTCTTACCTCACAGCCAGACCACAGACTCCTCCTCAGCCTTCAACTGGCAGCTAAATCTGCTGGCTCTCTTTAACTCCACAGGACTGTTCCCTAACACAGGCAGCATCCACACCACTCTACACTTACAGAATATAGCTGCCACTGGCCAGACTGAGTATCACACAAGGAGGGAACTGATAAAGAGAGGAAAAGAGAGAGAGGGAATGAGAGAGATAGGAAATGAGAGAGATAGGGAGAGAGGGACAGGGACAGAGAGCGAGCGAGCGAGAGAGGAAGAGAGTGTGTGTATGAGAGAGAGAGATAGGGAATGAGAGCGAGTGAGAGGGAGAGAGAGAGAGAGAGAGAGGGGGGGGGGAGAGTGTGTGTATGAGAAAGTCAGAAAGAAACAGATAGAGAAAGAGAGCTGGACAGAGAGAAGGAGAGTCCGGGATATAGAGAGAGATACAAATGCAATGCAAGTACACAGTGAGCGATAGAGATGAACGGACAGATAAAAGACATCCAGAAGAACAGAGAGATGAGTGAGAGGGGAAAAGCGAAACTGAGGGAATGAGTCAGTGAATGAGTGAAGTGAATGAGAATGAACGAGACAGCGAGTCTGTGGGAACACACACACACACAGACACACAGACACACACACACAAAAACACACACACCTGGCTCCCTCCAGACTGGAGTTTGATCAGACTTCTCACCATGTAAGGTTACTGCCTGCGTGTATAATAAACAGCACCTTCACAAGGCTGAGCTGCTGGTGACTAATGTAAACCAGGCTAGTCAACAACCGTGACTCACTCTGGTGGCAGGGATCCCGCCCCTGAAGGGGGCCCCAGCATGACCAGGCCCTGAGAGAAGCAGCATTGTTGGGGCAGGAATCCAGCACGTGAGGTCATAAAAAGGGAGCATTCCACAACATCCTATATAGGTGATTTAAAACCCTGGATGGTTGCCATCATTTCCTCTGCCATCCTGCCTTGCTGGGCCTTCGTGGAAGCTTGGAAGAATACGCTTCAGGCTCTCTCTAACTCAGGGTCCTCGCTTGGGCTCTGTAGCCCAGGGCAAGGGAGGCCTGTCCTGGGGCTGCTGCCCACCACTGCTGGCTCCCTCCTGGAGGTCTGGATTCCTGGCTCCCTCGACCCTGCTGAGGCCGTGCCCTCAGAGCCAGGCTGGAAACCACAAGCATGCATCGGTAATTTGTCACTGATCCTTCGAACCAGACGATTATTTGTGGCCCAGAGGCTTTTCCATAAGCCACACGTGTGGTTGTGTGGCTGGACAGAGCAAGGTTATTTGTTTCCTTTGTGTTCATGTATTTGTTGTTTCTTTCGCGCAAATGAATGGAAATCAGGGGGGAAAGTAAAGCAAAAACAACACAGGCAGATGGAGAGAGAGAGAAAGAGAGAGTCGGAGAAAGATAGAGCGAGAGAGATATAAAGAGAGAGCAAGAGAAAGAGCAAGAGAGAGAGAGAGAGATAAAGACCTTCAGCTTCACGAAAATCCAACAGAGACCAAAACATGTAGGGCAAAATAAGATAAGAGAGGAGAGCCGGCCCGTTGGCTGAACTCTCTATCTGTCTCACGCTCGTTCTTATTTGCACTTTGCTTCTCACTCGTGTTCATGAGCCACATGTACCTGAGTGATTCTGCTTGACAGACAACACAACTTTATTGTGTTTTTTTCAGACTTCTAACACTTTTTACAAGAAGCGATATCACAAAGGCGGGTCTCTTAGTCCAGGTAAACCTGTAAAGATTCCCAATGCAACTCAGCAATGCAGAACCTCTGGAATAATCTAAAAGTCTCATAGCTGACTGTGAGGGTCTATGTGGGCCTAAAGACTTCCATTAGCTTCTTCCTCCACCTGTCCTTATGACCACTTCCTGCCCAGCAGCATGAGTCTTCCACCTGGTACAGAGACACAACATTGACCCGGACACATTCGTGAGATTCCAGGACTGACTAACACAAACAAGCTAACCCCAAGCTAACCCTAACCCCGCCTGAGAGACAAGAGGATTAAAACCTTGTCTTCACAACCAGCCAGCAATCCAGCCAGCCCCGTCACACACAACACTCGTTTGTAGACCTGTAGACCTCCTCACCCCCCCCTCGCACCATCCCATCTCCCACGCCGTTTTAACGGTCACAGACCTCCGAGCGATGACCGATGCTGTTGAAAGAGGGCTGTGGTAATAACGCCTTCCTCTTTACGTTTCCTCTGACACTGGCTTAACCCTGCCTACGGCACAGGACACACGGGTTGAGAAACACGCGCAGGCCGTCTCTCTGGTTTATCATGGCTTCCACACACGGACCAATCAGAAAGACCATGCTGAACCATCAGGCTTACAATGGTTGAATGAGTGTTTGGGGGTATAACAGTGTTATTATCCCTATTATTAGGTGGCTCAGCGGTTAAGGCGTTGGGCTCATGATCGTAAGGTAGTGAGTTCGATTCCTAGCTGTGGCTACATGACGTTGTGTCCTTGGGCTCACTTCACCCTACTTGCCTCAGGGGGGAATGTCCCTGTACTTGCTGTAAGTCGCTCTGAATGAGAGCGTCTGATAAATGACTAAATTTAAATGTATTATCCAACAATTGTTTGATTGTATTTATCCAAAGTTGTTTGTTTGGCCTTGTGGCTACGTGATGTCATTCTCCTGTGTTCAACAGGCAGAAATGACTGACTGGAGACTAAATCCTGCTTCAGACCGCACGGTTCTGCGGTCGGATTTTAGATTAACGTCTGGATTTGATGTGTTTTCCGTCTAGGAAAGTAGAACTACTGACCTCATCTCAAAGTTGAATTCATATTGAATTATCCCCAGCTACTCCCAAGACCTCCAATGAGGCTTGCTGTCTTTCACAAACACCCAAACCTCCGATGGCTCTGCATCGGTCTAAGGTCTTATATGGGTGCAGTGAGCTGACTTTCGGAACATTATCAGTATCATTGTCAGCCATATGTTATTAACTATCTCTGGCCTAATGTAATAGTACCTCAACAACCTCAATAAACATCTACACAGTGAATAAGGCACCGTGTTCCCATCGTGGGAACCTGATATTAAGGTTTATCACCTGGAACCTGAGCCAGTCGGATTAAGGAGTGGCTGGGAAGAGAGTTACATGTGATCAGCCAGGGTTACATCTGCCTTCAACACCGCATCTGATCTGGACAATCAATAACTCTTATGCAAACTATCTGACATAAGGATCAATAAACTTTACCCTGGTCAAACAGCTTCTGAGAGCAGCGTTATATATCCCTGACGTGCGGAAATGTGCCCATATTAAAGAAATAATCACCTTTTTCCATTATGAATGTGATACCAGGCCTACACATCTTATAATCATTAGAATAATATAGCGGATGGAAAAGATTCAAAGTTACCGCAGTTTGTTACAGTGTGGAAACACCGCATTAATGTTGAGAACACAACAGAAGAACACTTTGACTCACATGATATCGTGGATTGAAATAATTTGGAGGGAAAAAAATAGTAATAATCTACTTCTTACCATGTTGTCAGTAATTTCCGTTAGAGGACAGCTAGTTTGTGTTACTTTGTGTGACCATACAGCGTGAAAACCTCAGTGTAAATATTGAATTTCCAAGAAGATCTACTAAAACCCGTTTGGACCAATAGCAGGATGACAGGGGAGGATCCCTTACTGGGATAGCCAATCAGAAGAAAGGAAGGGGTGTATTTACAACAAACAAACAAAAAACATTAAAGAAAATTTGCAACAAGATTTATACTCTGTAGCCTCTTCTTGGTCCAAAGTAACTACAAACTTTACAAAAGTTTTAGATCACAAGTTACATTAACTGAGGCTTTTTGTATGCATGAGCCATAGCAGAAGGTTATAAAGCATTAGTTTATGTGAATAATGAGCATTTGGTCCATAGGACTTGTCCTCAGTCCTAGGGCGCAGATGGGCATTTCCTTCTACTGACATCTACAGGAGAACGAAGAAGAAAAAATAAATAAACAGAAGATTAATGACAAATCATTGAAACCAACCTTTAACAGCTTAGCTTAAAAAAAAGAAAAAGTGTGTAAGCTATTCTTGGTCTAATAATAGTCGTCTAGTACCAGTTCTCCCAGGAAATTCACTGTGAACAGGCTGACAGTCTGCTGTGTCTCTGAGGGTTCAGGCTGACAGTCTGCTGTGTCTCTCTGGGTTCAGGCTGACAGTCTGCTGTGTCTCTCAGGGTTCAGGCTGACAGTCTGCTGTGTCTCTGAGGGTTCAGGCTGACAGTCTGCTGTGTCTCTCAGGGTTCAGGCTGACAGTCTGCTGTGTCTCTCAGGGTTCAGGCTGACAGTCTGCTGTGTCTCTCAGGGTTCAGGCTGACAGTCTGCTGTGTCTCTCAGGGTTCAGGCTGACAGTCTGCTGTGTCTCTCAGGGTTCAGGCTCACCAAGAGGGGGCGCTCACCCACCAGACCAGCCGGTGGCAGCAGCATCATTCTAGGCTTCTGCTCCAGGAGGCAGACCGCTATTCTCAACACCAGTGGTCTCTGACACATAGCAGTCTCTGGTCTGACCACAGTTGTGTTAGAAAAGCATTTTAGTAAAGGAGGGTTAGAAACACACAGATGAACAGGATCTCTTCACAATCAGGACCGGGTTGTTTTCCGCAGACGATCACGTTCGGTACAGTAAGTATTTTGACATTTTAACTTAAAATATAAATGCTATATCTTTCTATGTTTTTGGTTGTGGAAATTGAAATCTTATGTTACCCGCTGAATCCCACTGAAACATTTAAATATCCTAATTGAAACTGTTACGCTACAGTTTCAATCATCCGGCTCATTCAGAGCTCAACATGGAGACTATTGCAAGTTACATTCATTTTAGTGGAAGGATTATATCCTCCTTAAAGTTTTTAAGATATCAGATCCGTAAGGAAAAGCTCGGACATCATTCAACTCACTCAGCAGTCGTGTTTTCTTTTAGGTCGGTTTTATCACTTGGTGTTTTCGTAAAAAAAATCATTGTTTTCATATCCAGAGGTTTTGACTAACTGACGGATGAAAAATCAAATGATTCATTCTTGAGTCACTGGAAGAGGCTCATGTCATAAATTATAAATCATAATACATGTTACCAGATGTGAGTTATGTGATCAGTAATCAGAACAAACCTACCTGAAAACCTCTATTAAATGGAAAACATCTGGATTTGGTCAGTAAATTAGTCATCCTGTCCTTTTCCATGTCAGACTGTCTTAATACCTCCCATGTCTTCTAATGTGTTTTTGGTCTTTGGAGGTTGATTAAACCAGCTCACAATAACTCACACTAGACTAGGGGCAAACCAGATTATAAAGTATTTTATAAAATCTTTATAATGTCTATGGCAGACCATTCCCCCACCAGTGTAACTCAGAGGACTGAATTAAAGTTGCTCCCCAAGATGAAATAACTCAATTTTCTGTTCCTTTTCTAAAAGGGGATTCGATTTCTTTTGCAGGTGAATTTCCAATCACAGGTTTTTCGCATTTGAATGCATTAAAAATAGTTTACACGGAATTCCTGAATAGAAAAACACTGTTTCGGTGTGCATCAACTTCAGTTAAAGTTTGAATCACTGCTTTAAAGGCAAAAAAAAACCTCAACTTTCTGGTACGCAATGAAACAAAACAGACTTTAAGGGCATGAAACATCTGCAGTAGGAATGTGTAGTTGGAGCTCTGTGAATGAGGTCACTTGGTGTTTTTTCCTGGAGGGTGAAGGCTCTCTCCCAGCCCTGTGGTGACCCATGCTAAGCCTAATCCTGAGAGGGCGGTGTGTCCCCAATCCTCTCCCCTCACCTCCACACTCCCAGAGAGGAGGAACACCAACTCAGATAGCTCTTATCTCAGTAACAAGGAAGGGAGCCATTACTATCTAACAACAGGACTGATTGGCCCATTACAGGGCAGAGAAGTAAACAGAGGAACGTTCGAGAGACGGGCCTCATCTCTCTATCTCTCCGTGGATCTGAGGATTTAACCAATCACAGCTCCCGCCTCGTCTACCAACCTTCTCTGACTGGTCCGCAGCACAAGAGGGGCAGGTTCCTTTTTTGGGGTCCGTGAGACTCCTGGGAGGGGGGGGGGACTTGGAGACCTCCGCTGCGGGGGAGAGGATGAGTCGAGAGGGCCTCTATGTGGTTGCAACCGCCCTTCTGTCCGGGCTTCTGCTGCTGGTGGCTCTGGCCCTGCTCTGCTACTTCACGTGCAGGCTGGCCCCTAGGGTGCTCCCCCTGGGAGGGCCCATGCACTTCTGATAGCTGCTCAGAAACATCCTCCACATCCTCCACATCCTCCACATCCTCCACATCCTCCACATCCTCCTCACAGCCCGCTGGACCGGCCGGGACAAAGGGTGACAGAACGGACACCTCCGTGAGACGCGCTGATACCCAGGTTACAAGCTGACTACCAGCGGACTCCTTAGCAGTGAGACAGGGTGTTCGGGGGGGTTTACCGCCTTGCTCCATAGCAGTGAGACAGGTGATACCTGCCTCAACTGGAGGGAGACAGGGTGCGAGGGGATGCATAGATGCGTTATGTAGAGTGAGACTGGCTGATACGCTTAATGAACTTTATACACTAAAAAAGGAAGCATCATCCATGGAGAATAGAGGTCATATTTGTGTATTTTCCTTATTTGCGCTGGGTGTAGTTGTATTTTTTTGTTATATATATTTTTTTATCTATGATAACCACCTGGCCATATCCATGTGGTTTCTACCATCCTTGTACAACCGAGCGTCACGGATGAGGTGCTAATGTCCCCCAGGGTTAGTATGTTAAGGTCTGTTTTTAAGGACAGAACTTTCTCTCCCTCTGCTCGAGGATTGGAATCGTCTTTCCAGTCAGTCATTCGGTGTTAATCGGCTTTGCTATGGTCATTAAACCTCTCACTAGCATGTCACACAATCGCATTAAAGCGACCTTGACTGTACCCCGGGGGGGGGGGAGGGAGAGGGGGGGCCAGGTAGGGGATGTAATTATGGATGAAAGCATGCCTGCAGAGCTACCCACAGGAGCCTGTTAAAAAATGCTTAAATTCAGAGCCGGTGGGCCTGAGATGACCCCCCCCCCCACACACACACACACACACACACACCCACCCACACCAGGTCTCTGCTCAGACCTCAGTTTTGGAGGGAAATGGCCTTGTTGTGAGGCAGAAGCACCCTGAGCCAGATGCTGGTGAATTTGGATCAGTAGTATGACGGAGTTAGAGGGATCCTTTAGTTTACAGTTTCACCGTAATGTGTTCTGTTCCAGGATGCCTTGCCTCTTATGTTTAATATTTAATCGTTCTTTTCCTTTATTGAGAAGCTTGTCTACTGCACACAGTCCATCACATGCTTTTATCTTCTTTAATCGGCTGTTTCTGATCCGTTCTTGCTTTTTGGTCTTGTACGTTTTCAGCAACATGACATTTAATAAAAGTCATGGTGTTGTTTTGAATGATTGTCGGTGTGTGTGTGTGTGTGTGTGTTACAATGTGTGTGTTACAGTGTATCTTATGGGAATCACAAACCTATAAGTGAACACCAGACAATGTTCCTTATGTCGATTTGAGAGATGAGTTGATCTCTAATATCTCTCGTCTGTTCTTACCATCCTCTTTCTCTGCAGCGGATTGACGGTTTGAGACGGTGTCCCTCGGAGTGTGGCAGGTGACGGTTGCCCTGGGTAACAGTGGTAACACACAGAGACGGTGCGATGAAGGTGATTGTCTGGCTTCTCTGCTGTGGCCTGGTCTGCGGAGGCCCAATCCAGCCAAAGTTCCCTGGTAAGTATCACTCACATCCAGTCAAATCCATGTTTCGATCTTTGTACAAGCTAAGGGCTTCACAGATATCTACAGATCTTTACCCAGAACCCTCTTGGACCCTCAAGGGCACACCTGTCAAACGGTATTTTTTTTCTCCTTCTAAATAATCCAATCACCAACCTGAAATCCCTCCAACCACATCCTCTCCAGACTAATTTGAGTCTTTCTGGTAGAAAGTCTTATCTTATCAAGGAAGCGTCTTTATCTGTAGCTTCAGTGTCTGTCTCACACCGCTGAGGAAGGGAGATCCATCCATCCATCCATCACCCTCAGAGCAGGCAGATGATAGGGCCTCCTCAGCAGGGTTCTCCTCCGACAGAGAACCCTATATCCTGGCTCTCTCCACGAACACCCACCAGCCATGAAGCTTTTTCAGTGTGATGTCTTGTTGTTGTTTTGAATGGATCCAGCATCGCGTAAATGTGTAAACAAAGGGAGATTTTTAATGCTGTGATTTGGAGCTTGTATCTGAGGAAGAACACATGGCAAAACCATCATCAAACAAATACCGAAGGTGTTGCCAGATCTTTGAAGTTGACCTTTAACCTCCGTCTCCAGCTCTCGTTACATCATTCATTCCTGTTTGGTTTGATTTGTTGATTTTTCTTCTCGTTCTACGAAACCTTTTCTTAGCGTTAATCCTACAAGATGTGTAGTTATGTTGCCTCTTACAATGCATACCTTCTATGTTCATCACAAGGAGTCCGGTGGCTGAGCGGTTAGGAAGTTAAGCTAGTTATCAGAAGGTAGCTGGTTTGAACCCCTGCTGTGCCAACATAATGTAGTGTCCTCAGGCAAGGCACTTCCACCTACTTGCTTCAGGGGGGAATGTCCCTGTACTTGCTGTTTGTCTCTCTGGATAAGAGCGTCTGATAAATGACTAAATGTAAATACATTTAAATCCTATACAAAATCTTACCTTGTGTAAACTTACTTAGTGAATGAAGCTCCTTCTGAGATCTGGGTCGATTTGATAAATACAATGTTTATTTTTCACAGCAGAATCCCAGTGTGTAATGTTATTTGTGACAGTAAGCGATTAGGTGGCTACTCTGAACCGAATGCGATCCCTCCGCTGTGGAAGCCTGGAGGCAGCGCCAGCATGTGATACTCTTAAGGAGCTTATGTTCTGGAGATGTCACATCTGCTAGGGTTCAGAGGCTAGCATGGCACCATTACAGGAATGTTTCTGATACTCTGCTGTGTGTGTTGTCTCTAGAGATGTGTGTTCCTGTGTGTGTGGATGTGTGTGTGTGTAGGTATGTATGTCTTTGTGTGGGTATGGGTGTGTGTGTGTATACGTAGGTATGTAAGTCTTTGTGTGGGCATGGGTGTGTGTGTGTATACGTAGGTATGTAAGTCTTTGTGTGGGCATGGGTGTGTGTGTGTATATGTAGGTGTGTAAGTCTTTGTGTGGGCATGGGTGTGTGTGTGTATATGTAGGTCTGTAAGTCTTTGTGTGGTCATGGGTGTGTGTGTGTATATGTAGGTATGTAAGTCTTTGTGTGGGCATGGGTGTGTGTGTGTATATGTAGGTATGTAAGTCTTTGTGTGGGCATGGGTGTGTGTGTGTATATGTACACTACCGTTCAAAAGTTTGGGGTCACCCAAACAATTTGGTGTTTTCCATGAAAAGTCACACTTATTCACTACCATATGTTGTGAAATGAATAGAAAATAGAGTCAAGACATTGACAAGGTTAGAAATAATGATTTGTATTTGAAATAAGATTTTTTTTACATCAAACTTTGCTTTCGTCAAAGAATCCTCCATTTGCAGCAATTACAGCATTGCAGACCTTTGGCATTCTAGCTGTTAATTTGTTGAGGTAATCTGGAGGAATTGCACCCCACGCTTCCAGAAGCAGCTCCCACAAGTTGGATTGGTTGGATGGGCACTTCTTGCGTACCATACGGTCAAGCTGCTCCCACAACAGCTCAATGGGGTTCAGATCTGGTGACTGCGCTGGCCACTCCATTACCGATAGAATACCAGCTGCCTGCTTCTGCTCTAAATAGTTCTTGCACAATTTGGAGGTGTGTTTAGGGTCATTGTCCTGTTGTAGGATGAAATTGGCTCCAATCTTGCGCTGTCCACTGGGTATGGCATGGCGTTGCAAAATGGAGTGATAGCCTTCCTTATTCAGAATCCCTTTTACCCTGTACAAATCTCCCACCTTACCAGCACCAAAGCAACCCCAGACCATCACATTACCTCCGCCATGCTTAACAGATGGCGTCAGGCATTCTTCCAGCATCTTTTCATTTGTTCTGCGTCTCACAAACGTTCTTCTTTGTGATCCAAACACCTCAAACTTGGATTCATCCGTCCACAACACTTTTTTCCAGTCTTCCACTGTCCAATGTCTGTGTTCTTTTGCCCATCTTAATCTTTTTCTTTTATTGGCCAGTCTCAGATATGGCTTTTTCTTTGCCACTCTGCCCTGAAGCCAGAATCCCGCAGCCGCCTCTTCACTGTAGATGTTGACACTGGTGTTTTGCGGGTACTATTTAATGAAGATGCCAGTTGGGGACCTGTGAGGCGTCTGTTTCTCAAACTAGAGACTCTAATGTACTTATCTTCTTGTTTAGTTTTGCAACGCGGCCTCCCACTTCTTTTCTACTCAGGTTAGAGCCTGTTTGTGCTGTCCTCTGAAGGGAGTAGTACACACCGTTGTAGGAAATCTTCAATTTCTTAGCAATTTCTCGCATGGAATAGCCTTCATTTCTAGGAACAAGAATAGACTGTCGAGTTTCAGATGAAAGTTCTCTTTTTCTGGCCATTTTGAGCGTTTAATTGACCCCACAAATGTGATGCTCCAGAAACTCAATCTGCTCAAAGGAAGGTCAGTTTTGTAGCTTCTGTAAGGAGCTAAACTGTTTTCAGATGTGTGAACATGATTGCACAAGGGTTTTCTAATCATCAATTAGCCTTCTGAGCCAATGAGCAAACACATTGTACCATTAGAACACTGGAGTGATAGTTGCAGGAAATGGGCCTCTATACACCTATGTAGATATTGCACCAAAAACCAGACATTAGAATAGTCTAGAATAGTCATTTACCACATTAGCAATGTATAGAGTGTATTTCTTTCAAGTTAAGACTAGTTTAAAGTTATCTTCATGAAAAGTACAGTGCTTTTCCTTAAAAAAATAAGGACATTTCAATGTGACCCTAAACTTTTGAACGGTAGTGTAGGTATGTAAGTCTTTGTGTGGGCATGGGTGTATGGGGTCTGTGTGTGTTGATATTATCATGCGGTTGTTCCTGAGATTCGCAGGTTACTTTTGTACCTCGTCATATTCACACCGTGATCCAGAAATAAGTAACAACTTAACTTTTGACAAGACACACGGTGGTTGAACATCGGTGTCATGGCAACGAGAAAAACCTCGGCAGTTTCGAGTGCCCATACACGTTAACAATTGATCTTGTCTTTCGTTGAAATGTCATTCATTTACAATGTGATTTCAGGGCAGTGCGCAGAAAAAAACAGGTTCCTTATGGTTTACCGGTTTCCTAAAAATGTAAACATCAAAAGATTTCGTAAACAAATACTCCTCAGTCTTAAAAAAAAAAAAACATTCCCCCTCCCCCAATATGCATCTTGTACTAAACCTGATCCCCTGGTAGATTTTCCTGTTCCAGAGTTGGGTCTGTGAAGCAGCCCGATTCAAAGCTGACCCCAATTCCCTCTCTGTGAAACAGACCAGGAGAAAGATCCGGGCTTCTGGAACAACTGGGCTCAGAAAACCCTCAAGAATGCCCTCTCCCTCCAGACTCTCAACCAGCAAATGGCAAAGAACCTCATCCTCTTCCTCGGCGATGGTAAGTTCTCCGTTTTTTTTACCCAAACAGAACACATCTTGAATGTCAGTAATACTGGCATTATGTAATCCACTGAAATGGTTATTTAAATTTTTACATTTATTCATTTAGCAGAAACGCTTTTATCCAAAGCGACTTCCAAGAGAGAGCTTTTACAAAGAGCATCGGTCATTGAGCATAGCAACGTGATAGACCCCGAACACAGTGGGTTTTTTACACCGTGAATCGTACATCACGAGAACCAATAAGTGCCAAGGGAAGAACTATAAATACAAATACATTTAATACAATATGCAGATGTCTTTACAGATGATCTTTCTTGGCTGTTGTATGTCAGGGTTCTTAATGGGCCATGAGCACATACCTCTGTGACTGAAGCGTGTCAATGTTCTGCCAGATCTTTGTCCCTCCTGGTAAGGGAGATTATGTATAATTCAGATACTAACAATGATTAATCTAGGCAGAACGTTGACTAAAGTGATTAATGTAATCTGGTTACACTTCTATTAGATGTTGGGGCTTTCCTCAAATTCTACACGGGTAAACATACGGTCGAACTGAGTGCTCGACCGTGCCATCATTGATTAACCACTCATGTGCTCTTAGAAACAAACAACACCATTGTATGGCATTATCGCGACGAAAGTGTTGAAAGAGAGGAACTTTTCTCAACTCAACTCTATCTCAACTGCTGTACAGGACATTTGTAGATCAACAAAATAGCTGCGACTGTAGAACATTCCTTGCCAGTGCATCGCTAGAGTTAAAATATTACAGCTCGGTCAAATATCTCATCTCACTCAGGCATTCAGCTGTAGCTTCATGGACCTGTGAGCGTCTGCGATGGATTCAGCGTTGGAACGCGTGTGGGGATTGTAAAGCTCACTGCACCAGATTGTACAGATCCGAAATGGGCCGGTCTGTGTTGGCTCCTTGTACCGTGGGTCTCTTTTGCATGAAAGCTTCCACCGCAGAACCACACGGCATGAAGCTACGCATCCTCCTCCAGGGAGGTGGATCAGAGCAGGGGAGGAAGATGCGGTCTGGAGCCGTGTGTGACGGAGGACGAGAGGGCCGGCGAGCGGTTTCTGCTGCCCCTGTTGAGCCGGATCAGTCTGGCTGCCCGCGGTGGCTGGACTGACGGCTGTGGTGGTGCTGGGGGGGGGGGAGGGCTGTGGGGGAGGGCTGTGGGGGGGAGGGCTGGGGGGGAGGGCTGGAAGGGGGAGGGCTGGGGGGGAGGGCTGGGGGGGAGGGCTGGGGGGAGGGCTGGGGGGGAGGCTGGGTGGGAGGGCTGTGGGGGAGGGCTGGGGGGGAGGGCTGTGGGGGAGGGCTGGAAGGGGGGGAGGGCTGGGGGGAGGGCTGTGGGGGAGGGCTGTGGGGGAGGGCTGGGGGGGAGGGCTGGAAGGGGGGAGGGCTGGAAGGGGGGGGAGGGCTGTGGGGGAGGGCTGGGGGGGAGGGCTGTGGGGGAGGGCTGGAAGGGGGGGAGGGCTGTGGGGGAGGGTTGTGGGGGAGGGCGGGGGGGAGGGGCTGTGGGGGAGGGCTGGGGGGGAGGGCTGGGGGGGAGGGGCTGTGGGGGAGGGCTGGGGGGGGAGGGCTGGAAGGGGGGGGAGGGCTGGGGGGGGAGGGCTGTGGGGGAGGGCTGGAAGGGGGGGGGGGGAGTTGCCTCACACACCTCCAGCACAGCACGGTGACTCGGAACAAAGGGCCAAAACAAGACATGGCTCTTATGAACCTGACGTTTGTCATCGCTCCCTCTCGATCAAACTGCCTTTCGAGGACAATGGAGCCGTGTTCAAACGATCGTTTGCCAAGTGATGGCATTTGCGGTTGTCTTGAAAACATATCTATATGTTTTTACAAAGGTTATATAACGCCGTGTGAAAACAAAACTAATGTTTATGGAACATTGGCGTGAGAGTTGAACTCGTTGACCTCGTGCGTGGAAAGTTGAGACGTGATGTTCTGACATGGTGTTTTTCTTTTTTTTCGTTCTACCTCGGGTTGTAGGAATGGGCGTTGCCACGGTAACGGCAGCGAGGATCTTGAAGGGTCAGTTGAGTGGGAAGAATGGAGAGGAAACCCAGCTGGAGATGGATAAGTTCCCTTATGTGGCCCTGTCCAAGGTGCTTCACCTCCTCCTCCTCCATCTCCTCCTCCCCCCCCTTCCTCCTCCTCTCCTCCTCCTTGTGTCCTTCTCTCCTCCTCCTCTTCCTCCTCCTCCAACTTCTCTCCTCCTCTCCTCCTCCTTGTCTCCTTCTCTCCTCCTTCTCTCCTCCTTCTCTCCTCCTCCTCTTCCTCCTCCGCTCCTCCTCTCCTCCTCCTTGTCTCCTTCTCTCCTCCTCCTCTTCCTCCTCCTCCTCTCCTCCTCCTTGTCTCCTTCTCTCCTCCTCCTCTTCCTCCTCCTCCTCTCCTCCTCTCTTCCTCCTTGTCTCCTTCTCTCCTCCTCCTCTCCTCCTCCTTGTCGCCTTCTCTCCCCCTTCTCTCCTCCTTCTCTCCTCCTCCTCTTCCTCCTCCTCCTCTCCTCCTCTCTTCCTCCTTGTCTCCTTCTCTCCTCCTCCTCTCCTCCTCCTTGTCTCCTTCTCTCCTCCTCCTCTTCCTCCTCCTCCTCTCCTCCTCTCTTCCTCCTTGTCTCCTTCTCTCCTCCTTCTCTCCTCCTCCTCTCCTCCTCCTTGTCTCCTTCTCTCCTCCTCTCCTCCTCCTTGTCGCCTTCTCTCCCCCTTCTCTCCTCCTTCTCTCCTCCTCCTCTTCCTCCTTTTCCAACTTCTCTCCTCCTCTCCTCCTCCTTGTCTCCTTCTCTCCCCCTTCTCTCCTCCTCCTCTCCCTCCTCCTCTTCCTCCTCCTCTCCTCCTCTCCTCCTCCTTGTGTCCTTCTCTCCTCCTCTCCTCCTCCTTGTCGCCTTCTCTCCCCCTTCTCTCCTCCTCCTCTTCCTCCTCCTCTTCCTCCTCCTCTCCTCCTCTCCTCCTCCTTGTGTCCTTCTCTCCTCCTCTCCTCCTCCTTGCATCCTTTTCGTTTCCTCAGTCCGTAGTAATGACTTCCTCTTTGTCTCCTGTTCTCCTTGACTTCCTATTGGCCCCTGGCCTCAGCGCCATAGACAAATGTCTGTGATGTTTACATGGAAAATACACACCGATTACTTCACTGGGAATGTAGGCGGTGATGTAAACGTTAGTTTAAAGGGAACATCAACATTTCTCCTATACTTAATGGTGACCGATGGTACACAGTCAGATTTCAAACCAGCCAGATTCCGTTATGTTTACTAGGACTCCCTGAACCTTTGACCCCTGCAGACATACAACACCAACGCCCAGGTGCCGGACAGTGCAGGGACTGCCACAGCGTACCTGTGTGGGGTGAAGGCCAACGAGGGCACGGTGGGGGTGAGCGCAGCGGCGGTAAGGGCTCAGTGTAACACCACCCAAGGGCAACGAGGTCACCTCCATCCTGCGCTGGGCCAAGGACGCAGGTGAGGAGGGCTGACAAACAGCTGTGATCCAGGGGCTCTGCTCTAGCCTGCTCTCCTACCCTCCTCTTCCCTGCTCTCCTCCTCTCCTCTTCTCCCTGCTCTCCTCCTCTCCTCTTCTCCCTGCTCTCCTCCTCTTCCCTGCTCTCCTCCTCTCTCTCTTCTCCCTGCTCTCCCTCCTCTCTCTCTTCCCTGCTCCCCTCCTCTTCCCTGCTCTCCTCCTCTTCCCTGCTCTCCTCCCCTCCTCTTCCCTGCTCCCCTCCTCTTCCCTGCTCTCCTCCTCTTCCCTGCTCTCCTCCCCTCCTCTTCCCTGCTCCCCTCCTCTTCCCTGCTCTCCTCCTCTTCCTGCTCTCCTCCCCTCCTCTTCCCTGCTCCCCTCCTCTTCCTGCTCTCCTCCTCTTCCCTGCTCTCCTCCCCTCCTCTTCCCTGCTCCCCTCCTCTTCCCTGCTCCCCTCCTCTTCCCTGCTCCCCTCCTCTTCCTGCTCCCCTCCTCTTCCCTGCTCCCCTCCTCTTCCCTGCTCTCCTCCTCTTCCCTGCTCTCCTCCTCTTCCCTGCTCTCCTCCCCTCCTCTTCCCTGCTCTCCTCCCTCCTCTTCCCTGCTCCCCTCCTCTTCCCTGCTCCCCTCCTCTTCCCTGCTCTCCTCCTCGTCCCTGCTCTCCTCCTCTTCCCTGCTCTCCTCCCCTCCTCTTCCCTGCTCCCCTCCTCTTCCCTGCTCCCCTCCTCTTCCCTGCTCCTCCTCCTCTTCCCTGCTCTCCTCCTCTTCCCTGCTCTCCTCCCCTCCTCTTCCCTGCTCCCCTCCTCTTCCCTGCTCCCCTCCTCTTCCCTGCTCCCCTCCTCTTCCCTGCTCCCCTCCTCTTCCCTGCTCCCCTCCTCTTCCCTGCTCCCCTCCTCTTCCCTGCTCTCCTCCTCTTCCCTGCTCTCCTCCCCTCCTCTTCCCTGCTCTCCTCCTCTTCCCTGCTCTCCTCCCCTCCTCTTCCCTGCTCCCCTCCTCTTCCCTGCTCTCCTCCTCTTCCCTGCTCTCCTCCCCTCCTCTTCCCTGCTCTCCTCTTCTCCCTGCTCTCCTCCTCTTCCCTGCTCTCCTCCCTCCTCTTCCCTGCTCTCCTCCTCTCCTCTTCTCCCTGCTCTCCTCCTCTTCCCTGCTCTCCTCCCCTCCTCTTCCCTGCTCTCCTCTTCTCCCTGCTCTCCTCCTCTTCCCTGCTCTCCTCCTCTTCCCTGCTCCCCTCCTCTTCCCTGCTCTCCTCCTCTCCTCTCTTCTCCCTGCTCTCCTCCTCTTCCCTGCTCTCCTCCTCTCCTCTTCTCCCTGCTCTCCTCCTCTTCCCTGCTCCCCTCCTCTTCCCTGCTCTCCTCCTCTTCCCTGCTCTCCTCTCCTCCTCTTCCCTCCTCTCCTCCTCTCCTCTTCCCTGCTCTCCTCCTCTTCCCTGCTCTCCTCCTCTCCTCTTCTCCCTGCTCTCCTCCTCTTCCCTGCTCCCCTCCTCTTCCCTGCTCTCCTCCTCTTCCCTGCTCTCCTCTCCTCCTCTTCCCTCCTCTCCTCCTCTCCTCTTCCCTGCTCTCCTCCTCTCCTCCCCCTCCTCTCCTCCTCCCCTGCCCCTCTCCTCCCCCTCCTCTCCTCCTCCCCTGCCCCTCTCCTCCCCCTCCTCTCCTCCTCCCCTGCCCCCTCTCCTCCCCCTCCTCTCCTCCTCCCCTGCCCCTCTCCCCCCCTCCTCTCCTCCCCCTGCCCCTCTCCTCCCCCTCCTCTCCTCCTCCCCTGCCCCTCTCCTCTCCTCCTCCCCTGCCCCTCTCCTCCCCCTCCTCTCCTCCTCCCCTGCCCCTCTCCCCCCCTCCTCTCCTCCTCCCCTGCCCCTCTCCTCCCCCTCCTCTCCTCCTCCCCTGCCCCTCTCCCCCCCTCCTCTCCTCCTCCCCTGCCCCTCTCCTCCCCTCCTCTCCTCCTCCCCTGCCCCTCTCCTCCCCCTCCTCTCCTCCTCCCCTGCCCCTCTCCTCCCCCTCCTCTCCTCCTCCCCTGCTCTATGTATGCCTGCTGCAGCCCTGGATCCGACGAGAATGAAATCATTCAGAGGATCGTATTTCAGCGTGCAGGAATTCATTACAAATGACCTCAGTAGACCCTCCCATCCCAGGGCCTCTACGGCTTCCAGTAGATAACTTATCTTTGGGCCACAGACGAGCCTTGGGTTCAGTTGAATCAATACAGGGTAGTGAGTAGAGGGATTCTGATGCATCTTTCAAGGTCGGTTGTGAGCTGTGCTTCGCGGCACGCCTGACCAACTTAGAGACATGGGAGGAATGAGAGGGACATAAGGTGTGGGGGTCATAAGGTCACCGATAACAAAGGAGAAGGGACACGATCGTTCCTCACACACCACAGCAGACCCCCCCCCTCCCCCCCCCCCCACCCCCCCCCCCCCCACCCGACCTCCAGTCCTCATAAATACTTGCACACACACACTTCAACCCCATACACACTCACCACTACTGTACACACACACACTTCTGACCCCAGTCCTCTCACATACTCACACGCACACAAAGGATCGGATCGCTAACCCACGAACCGGTCCGTCTCTTCGACCTCTGCCGGTCTGCCCACAGGCAAGTCTGTGGGCATCGTCACGACAACGCGGGTCAACCATGCCACGCCCAGCGCTGCCTATGCCCACTGCGTGGACAGGGAGTGGTTCTCCGACAGCGAGATGCCAGTGGAGGCAGTGGAGGCTGGCTGCAAGGACATTGCCAGGGCAACTGTTCGAGAACATTCCCGACATCGACGTGAGTCTTGTCCAGAAAAATATGACTTCAATATGAAAAAATATGACTTCAAAAGCGTATTTCTTTTCTGTTCTTTTATACATTTTTAACCAAGAGAAGAATTATTTAGTTGAGCAAATTTCTTTTGAAATATATATATATTTTTTGCTGTTATCTTACTTCTCCCCTCCACACACTCCTCCCCCCCAGGTGATCATGGGAGGAGGGAGGAAGTACATGTTCCCCAAAAACACGTCGGATGTGGAGTACCCTGGAGACAAGAAGCAGACCGGGACCCGGAAAGACGGCAGGAACCTGGTGCAGGAGTGGACGGACCGCATGAAAGATAAGGTGACCAATAGGAACGTCTCATCTTTGTCCCTCACGAAGAGGACATCTGATGTCTTAAATGTTGTGTTTAAACTCTGAACTGATATTACTTTCAAACTGCTTTCCTACAGAACGGACAATATGTATGGAACAAACGTCAACTCCTGTCACTGAATCCTAATAATGTGGATCATATTTTGGGTAAGTTACTGGATTCGTAATTTAATTTGGGAATTATCTGTAATCAATAGGTCCATCCATCTATTTTCTCCCGCTTAGTCAATAGATAACCAAATTAATTACTGCTGATAACCCCTACCCACAATCCTTTTGTGTCTGTTGTCTCCTGTCACTTCCTGTCTCTCTGTAACTTCCTGTCTCCCTGTACCTTCCTGTCTCCCTGTACCTTCCTGTCTCCCTGTACCTTCCTGTCTCCCTGTACCTTCCTGTCTCCCTGTCACTTCCTGTCTCCCTGTACCTTCCTGCCTCCCTGTACCTTCCTGTCTCCCTGTACCTTCCTGTCTCCCTGTCACTTCCTGTCTCCCTGTACCTTCCTGTCTCCCTGTACCTTCCTGTCTCCCTGTCACTTCCTGTCTCCCTGTACCTTCCTGTCTCCCTGTCACTTCCTGTCTCCCTGTACTTCCTGTCTCCCTGTACCTTCCTGTCTCCCTGTACCTTCCTGTCTCCCTGTACTTCCTGTCTCCCTGTACTTCCTGTCTCCCTGTACCTTCCTGTCTCCCTGTACCTTCCTGTCTCCCTGTACCTTCCTGTCTCCCTGTACCTTCCTGTCTCCCTGTACTTCCTGTCTCCCTGTACCTTCCTGTCTCCCTGTACTTCCTGCCTCCCTGTACCTTCCTGTCTCCCTGTACCTTCCTGTCTCCCTGTACTTCCTGCCTCCCTGTACCTTCCTGTCTCCCTGTACTTCCTGTCTCCCTGTACCTTCCTGTCTCCCTGTACTTCCTGTCTCCCTGTACCTTCCTGTCTCCCTGTACCTTCCTGTCTCCCTGTACCTTCCTGTCTCCCTGTCACTTCCTGTCTCCCTGTACTTCCTGTCTCCCTGTACCTTCCTGTCTCCCTGTACCTTCCTGTCTCCCTGTACTTCCTGTCTCCCTGTACTTCCTGTCTCCCTGTACTTCCTGTCTCCCTGTACCTTCCTGTCTCCCTGTACCTTCCTGTCTCCCTGTACCTTCCTGTCTCCCTGTACTTCCTGTCTCCCTGTACCTTCCTGTCTCCCTGTACTTCCTGCCTCCCTGTACCTTCCTGTCTCCCTGTACTTCCTGTCTCCCTGTACCTTCCTGTCTCCCTGTACCTTCCTGTCTCCCTGTACCTTCCCTGTCTTCCTGTACTTCCTGTCTCCCTGTACTTCCTGTCTCCCTGTACTTCTGTCTCCCTGTACCTTCCTGTCTCCCTGTACTTCCTGTCTCCCTGTACCTTCCTGTCTCCCTGTACCTTCTGTCTCCCTGTACCTTCCTGTCTCCCTGTACCTTCCCGTCTCCCTGTCCCCTCTCCAGGTCTGTTTGAGCCAGGGGACCTGCCCTACGAGCTGGACAGGAACCAGGACACAGACCCCTCCCT
>CM059317.1:18522803-18618399 GCA_030340685.1 Protosalanx chinensis | reverse complement strand
GTGTGTGTCTGTGTGTCTCTGTGTGTCTGTGTGTCTGTGTGCTTGTGTGCTTGTGTGTCTGTGTGTCTGTGTGCTTGTGTGTGTGTGTGTGTCTGTGTGTCTGTGTGTCTGTGTGTCTGTGTGTCTGTGTGTCTGTGTGCTTGTGTGTGTGTGTGTCTGTGTGTCTGTGTGTCTGTGTGTGTCTGTGTGCTTGTGTGTCTGTGTGTCTGTGTGTCTGTGTGTTTGTGTGTCTGTGTGTCTGTGTGCTTGTGTGTGTGTGTCTGTGTGTCTGTGTCTGTGTGTCTGTGTGTCTGTGTGTCTGTGTGTCTGTGTGTCTGTGTGTCTGTGTGTCTGTGTGTCTGTGTGCTTGTGTGTCTGTGTGTCTGTGTGCTTGTGTGTCTGTGTGCTTGTGTGTCTGTGTGTCTGTGTGCTTGTGTGTCTGTGTGCTTGTGTGTCTGTGTGTCTGTGGTGCTTGTGTGTCTGTGTGCTTGTGTGTCTGTGTGTCTGTGTGCTTGTGTGTCTGTGTGCTTGTGTGTCTGTGTGTCTGTGTGCTTGTGTGTCTGTGTGCTTGTGTGTCTGTGTGTCTGTGTGCTTGTGTGTCTGTGTGTCTGTGTGCTTGTGTGTGTGTGTGTGCTTCTGTGTGACTCCACTGCACTGACCCCAATTATCCAAAGACTGATCAAAGAGCTACTATCCCTGTGATATTTAAATGAGACTATAGCATTTTATTCTTTTCTTATCTTTTTGTCTATCACTTAGATACTTGCTCCACAGCCGTGCTACTTAGAAAGAGAAGATTTGTCTTTGTGTGAGCTGCACCTGTTGGTTGGTCCTGAATGTGTGTTTAAAGCCAAGGCTATTGAATTTCCTAAAATAATTGGAGCGAGAGCGAGGGGGGGCGATCGAGACATAGAGCAATAGAGAGAGAGACAGGAAGAGATACCTCAGTTAGCTTTAAACCTGTCTGTGTTAACAATCAGCGTCCCCATGGAAACAAGGAGTTACAGAGCTCCATGCATTCAACATCAAACGCCAGAGAAGGAATGGACCGTGCGCACACGCACACGCACACGTACACACACTCACACACACATAAAGCCAGGAGGCTGTCGTTGGAACAGAAACAGGTGTCCACTTGAAACCCACAATCGAATACACTGCCAGAGAGACAAACAGCCCTCCTTCACCGAGATAAGGGATGAAAACCAGGCGGACACGCGCGCCGAGAGCAGCGTTCAAAGACCTCCCCCACCCACGCACACCGCGCGCTCTCGCACGCTCACGCACGCTCAATGATAATTAAGTTCTCTGTACTCCACGCTAGCCGATAGCTTTTCACACACCGAACCTCAAACAAACGCTGTGTTGTTCAGAATCACTCGGAACACCAAGCTCCGGCCTCCAGTCTCACCAGCATGAAGACAGGCTGGAGATACAAACTTTAGAGTCTCTCTCCAGCGTCCACACGCGGTCTTCATGTCGTTTGGCGGTCAGGCTGGTGATCAGAGGGTATCCGGATCGAACCCAGGGTGTGCCAACATGGCGTTGTGTCCTCAGGCAAGGCACTTCACCCTACTTGCCTCAGGGGGGAATGTTCCTGTACTTGCTGTAAGGTCGCTCTGGATAAGAGCGTCTGCTGAATGATTAAATGTAAATGTAATGTAGCTTTGCTTGATATTTGAGAAGTGTGTGTGTGTGTGTGTGTGTGTTTGTGTGTGCGCCTGATATGCACTTTGTATTTTATTCGACCGTGCCGTCCATCCCCTTGTCCAGCTCTGGCTCCGGACAGCCTGGCCCTGCCTTCCCTGTCCACCGATGCCAGCCCGGTGAGCCCTGAGCCCCACACTCCAGGGGCACAGTCCCCCTCCCAGCTCCACTACCGGAGCAAGGCCCAAAGACGCTTCTCCATGGAGGTGAGGGGAGGGGGGGGGGGGGGGGGGCACGCAAGCAAACCAGCTCTCCACCCACACAGGATCCGGACAATGGTTTTTCTGTTCTTATGAAAAGGGGGTGGGGGGGGGAGGGGGGGTGGGGGGGGGGGGGGGGGGGGGGGGTGGGGGGGGGGGGGGGGGGGGGTGGGGTGGGGGAGCGTCTTTTCTCATGTCTACAGAAGGCTGGAGAAAAGAAAATCGGGTCTTTAAAATCCGTGCCGGGTTATTCTTGAGCCCCTTAAAAGAGAGCGGCCGAATCGATGTTCCTTTTGGACTTCTGTCCTGCTCCACGTCTCCACTCCTCCACCAAAATCATCCCCCCCCGAAAAGCTTTTCCCCGCTGAGGCAGTTTCTGAGTCACCTCCCCTCAGACGCGCATCCGCGAACACGCACGTTACACGCAGTGGAAATTCACCCACAGATTCACTGTCTGACAGCAAAGTGCTATCACACTGAAGTGTGGGTAAGTTACTCAGGGTATAAAATTGACCGAGCTGTGCCTTCACTGAGCTGTGCTACCCTGACCGGGGAGAGAGCAGGAAGGACGACCCATCAAACACTGATATCTATATTACATGTGTCCGAATAGAGAACTGTCTGGTAAACACAGCACAGGTCATGGTACCGATAGTAGCGTATGGAAGTACACCACCACCACCAGAGCTAGCGTCACGTTCCAGGTTATGTGTCCGAATGAACACCTGTTTACCTTTTAAACCTGTGTGTTTGTGTGTGTGTCTGGGGTGGTGGGGTGGTGGGGGGGGGGGGGGGGGGTGCCAGGATGTCAGCAAGCGCATGTCTTTGCCCATGGACATCCGCCTGCCTCCAGAGTTCCTCAAGAAGCTCCAGCTGGAAAGTGAGAACTCGGCCGACTGCAAGCCCCTCACTCGCATGTCCAGGAGAGCGTCCCTGGTCTGTACCTGCACGTCCACGGCTGCTCAGCATCCATGACGCCCCAGCAAAGATTCAGACGCCGTCGTGCTAACCGTGTGTGTGTGTGTGTGTGTGTGTGTTTCTGTGTGTGTGTGTGTTTTTGTGTGTGTCTGTGTGTGTGTGTGTGTTTCTGTGTTTGTCTGTGTGTGTGTGTTTCTGTGTTTGTCTGTGTGTGTGTGGGTGTGCGTCTGTGTGTGTCTGTGTCTGTGTGTGTGTGTTTCTGTGTGTGTGTGTTTCTGTGTGTCTGTGTGTGTGTGTGTGTGGTTCTGTCTGTGTGTGTGTGTTTCTGTGTGTCTGTGTGTGTCTGTGTGTGTGTGTGTGTCTGTCTGTGTGTGTGTGTTTCTGTGTGTGTCTGTGTTGTGTGTGTGTGTCTGTCTGTGTGTGTGTGTTTCTGTGTGTGTGTGTGTGTGTGTCTGTCTGTCTGTGTGTGTGTGATTCTGTGTGTGTCTGTGTCTGTGTGTGTGTTTCTGTGTGTGTCTGTGGGTGTCTCCTCCTGCAGTCAGACATTGGTTTCGGAAGCTGGAGACCTATGTGAAGCTGGGGAAACTAGGCGAGGTGAGAAGACGTCAGAAGTTCTCTGCACAGCTCAACACTTCCGCGCACACCAGACCTTCACATCAACACCGTGGTGTTCGGAAAATAACCTTTTCCAGAGTTATATAAGGATATTGTGTGTTCAGGTCCACAGTCGCCCTCTTTGCTAGCCTGGTAGCTGAGCGCAGTGTGCATGGTATTATTACTTCACCCTCTGCAATCAGCACGCACAGCGTAGTACACCCCCCCCCCCCCCCCCCCCCCCCCCCCACCCCCCCCCCCAGTGGTGTTGTGGCTCTGCGAGCGTGCGTTTAAGGCTGGGCTGAGCGCTGCCGCAGGTCCAAGACCTTCCATCACACAGCGAGTCCTCAGCAGCTTGCAGCCTGATTGGGCCGCTGACGGTCACGTGATACAGAGGGCAGGTGTGTCTCGCAGTGCCACGTGCTCGGCGGTGCGAGGTTCTCTCGCTGCCAGGGTGAGGGAGGGAGGTTACGTAAGCGTGATGGCAACAAGGTCGATGGCAGGCCAACTGAAAAGGAATCTGTTCTCTGTGCCAGCCTCATTCACAACACTTCAAAATATCATTCTGTGAAAGAAGAGGGAGCAGAGAGTGGGATGACTGAATGATGACTGTCTGTTGTTGGTGTTGGTTTTTTTCCTCGTCTAGACCTGATTTAGTACAAGGTTGCTCTATGACAGGGTCAGAGGGTTCGAACTTTTCTCATGTGTGAAGTAAAATAAAAGCTCTTTTCAGTCAACGTGCTCAATGTGCTCAGGTGACCAAAGACTGTTTGGTGGTGGTTTGTTGTGTGTGTGTGTGTGACGTGTGTGTGTGTGCGTGTGTGATGTGTGCGTGTGTGCGTGTGTGTGTGTGTGTGTGTGTGATGTGTGTGTGTGTTTCTACAGGGGACGTACGCCACAGTGTTTAAAGGACGCAGCAAACTGACGGAGAACCTGGTGGCTCTGAAGGAGATCCGACTGGAACATGAGGAGGGGGGCCCCCTGCACTGCTATCAGAGAGGGTAACACACACACACCAAAACAACACACACTCACCCACACACACACCAAAACAACACACCAAAACAACACACACACACACCAAAACAACACACACACTCACCCACACACACACCAAAACAACACACACACACACCCACACACACACCAAAACAACACACACACACACCAAAACAACACACACACTCACTCACACACACACCAAAACAACACACCAAAACAACACACACACACCAAAACAACACACCAAAACAACACACACTCACCCACACACACACCAAAACAACACACTAAAACAACACACACACACACCAAAACAACACACACACTCACCCACACACACACCAAAACAACACACCAAAACAACACACACACACCAAAACAACACACCAAAACAACACGCACACACCAAAACAACACACACACTCACCCACACACACACCAAAACCACACACCAAAACAACACGCACACACCAAAACAACACACCAAAACAACACACCAAAACAACACACACACTTACACACACACACCAAAACAAAACACACACTTACACACACAGACACACACCAAAACAACACACACACTTACACACACACACCAAAACAACACACACACTT
Source organism: Protosalanx chinensis (assembly GCA_030340685.1). Taxonomy (NCBI): domain Eukaryota; kingdom Metazoa; phylum Chordata; class Actinopteri; order Osmeriformes; family Salangidae; genus Protosalanx; species Protosalanx chinensis. Next base: position 18,613,384 of record CM059317.1, on the reverse strand, counting down.
ACACACACAGACACACACCCAAAACAACACACCAAAACAACACACACACTCACACACACACACACCAAAACAACACACCAAAACAACACCCACACTTACACACACACACACACACACCAAAACAACACACACACTCACACATACACACACACATCCAGGGATGCTTCTTCTACTTCAGCTGTCAGGAATGTAACAACACTGCCCTCCGGTGGACATCCCTGGAACATCCCCACAGCCCTTACAGAGCTCAGTAATATGGGACTAACTGCTCTGTCTCTACCCCCCCCCCCCCCCCCCCCCCTCAGTGTCCCTACTGAAGAACCTGAAACATGCAAACATCGTTACCCTGCATGATATTATACACACAGACCGCTCCCTGACGCTGGTTTTTGAGTACCTGGTAAGCACACACACACACACACACACACATCAAACACACTTAACAAACACATTTAATTTCTGAGGAGCTCTGGATCTGTTTGTGTTCCAGGACAGTGATTTAAAACAATACCTGGACAACTGTGGGAACCTTATGAGCATGTACAACGTCAAGGTGAAGTCCATTTCATTTGAGTTTAACAATAGCAACAATATTCATATCCCAAATTCCTCCATACCTCCACCGTTTCTCCCTCCTTAACTTTATTGGTTCTCTCTCCCTCCCTTTCCCTCTCTCTCGCTCTCCCTCTCCCTTTCTTTCTCCCTCTCTCTCTCCCTCCCTCCCTCTCCCTCCCTTTCCCTCTCTCTCGCTCTCCCTCTCCCTTTCTTTCTCCCTCTCTCTCTCCCTCCCTCCCTCTCCCTCCCTTTCCCTCTCTCTCGCTCTCTCTCTCTCCCTTTCTCCCTCCCTCCCTCCCCTCCTCTCTCCCTCTCTTTCTCCTCCCTCTCTCCCTCTCCCTCCCTCCCTCCCTCCCTCCCTCTCCCTCCCTCCCTCCCTCTCTCCCTCTCCCTCCCTCCCTCTCTCCCTCTCCCTCCCTCTCTTTCTCCCTCCCTCTCTCCCTCTCCCTCCCTCCCTCCCTCCCTCCCTCCCTCTCCCTCCCTCCCTCCCTCCCTCCCTCCCCCTCTCCCTCCCTCCCTCCCCCTCTCCCTCCCTCCCTCCCCCTCTCCCTCCCTCTCCCTCCCTCCCTCCCTCTCCCCTCAGATCTTTATGTTCCAGCTGATGAGAGGCCTGGCCTACTGTCACAAGAGGAAGATCCTCCACAGAGACCTCAAACCTCAGAACCTGCTCATCAACGAGAAGGGGGAGCTCAAACTGGCCGACTTCGGTAAGACACCCACACACACACACACACAAAGGTCAGGGGTCGAATGTCAAGGGTCAGTGTTAACATTACAGGGTCAACGCGTTGTTTGACGATCCATTTCAGATAAGCACGTGACTTATTATGTTATTTGTATCATTTGTACTATTTGTATCATTTGTATTATTTGTTTATTTGTATCATATCTGTAGTGTATTTTACATTGTATTCATTTTTTTTTATTAGTATGCCACGTATATGTTCTATGTTTGCTCATTCCTGCCACAGTGAATTCTATGTTTGTCAATCTTGCACAGCGATTAAACCCTCATCCTGATTCTGATTCTGACTCTGTGCTTGACTGGTCAGGTCTGGCACGCGCCAAGTCCGTCCCCACCAAGACCTACTCCAACGAGGTGGTGACACTGTGGTACCGCCCACCAGACGTGCTGCTGGGATCCACGGAGTACTCCACACCCTTAGACATGTGGTGAGCAGAGCCGCACCTGCCCCTCCTCAACACTGCAAGCCTGGACATCATCCCACGTGTGTCATCCACAAAAGGCCAACATCACTCATCCACAGTTCTATCTGGTGTTTTTTTTTCTTTTTCTGGCCATTTCCAAGGGGAAGAGACTGGAGAGAATGTATTGACCCTGAAGCTTCTGATAGGCTAATACTGAAACACGACGCCAGCCCTCTGTGTGTGTGTGTGTGTGTGTGGGGGGGGGGGGGGGGGGGGGGGGGGGGGGGGGGTGTGGGGGGGTGTGTGTGCGTGCGTGTGCGTGCGCAAAGCCTACAAACATTTAGCACTTCCATCAAACTGGGCAGAACCTTTTTTTGACCGTCCCTAATCAATCTCATGAACTCTCAGCTAAATGTCCCAAACCAACACAGTAGACTTGGATTACATGAAAACAGCCCAAAAACTCCTGATTCAGTAGAAGCCTGATGTCTGTCTGTCTGTCCCTGTCCTCCCCGTCTGTCCCTCCAGGGGCGTAGGCTGCATCCTGTTTGAGATGGCCACGGGCCGGCCCATGTTCCCTGGAGCCACGGTGAAAGAGGAGCTCCATCTGATCTTCAGGCTCATGGGTAACAGAGCCTGCCCTCCTGCGAAGCTCCTCCCAGCCCAACCTGCACCAGATCCACCCCCCCTCCCCGCCCGCCCTGCTTACTGCCCTCCGCTCCCCTCTTCATCTCTCTGCTCCCTCTCTCTCTCCCCTCCTCAGGGACCCCCACGGAGGACACCTGGCCAGGCATCTCCAGTAATGAAGAGTTCACATCCTACCTCTTCCCCCAGTACAAATCCCAACCACTCATTAACCAAGTGCCCAGGTAGACGACCAGAGCACATAGCACCGCTCACCATCACCCCATCCCTTAGTAACCGATTTTGAAACCGGCAGTGACGTGTTTCGTTGATACTGCTTGCTTTCCTACAGGCTCTTTTTGTAAAGCTTTTTCTTGGAATTCTATGTTTGTTAATCTTGCATAGCGATTAAACCCCATTCTGATTCTGATAAAAGCTTCTGCTAAATGATAAATCAACGTAGGACCACAACTTGACCCGTGTATTTTTTCTGTGTTTCTGTTAGGTTGGACACAGAGGGGATCGATCTACTGTCTGCTCTGCTCATGGTGAGGGAGACCGTGATCTGCAGACCTGCAGCGCCGCTTCACTACTTGTGTCTTCATGTTAACTCTCTCTAGCTGCTGGACCTCAGTGTTCTGCTGTGTTGTTTGCAGTACGACACGAGGACCAGAGTCTCGGCTGAAGGGTCTTTGAGGCACCCCTACTTCGTGGCTCTGGGAGAGAGCATCCACAGCCTGGCAGACAGTAAGACACACACAGACACACACACACACACACACAAGCACAGTACACACCAGCTATTCCTCATACCAAGATGTCTTTGTCTTCTCCAGCTTCTTCAGTGTTCTCTCTTAGAGAAATACAGTTACAGAAGGACCCAGGCCATCGAAGCTCAGTATTCCAGCCACCAGGTACTACTGACTGACTGACTACTTACTGACTGACTGACTGAATGACTGAATGACTGACTGACTACTGACTGACTGACTGACTGACTGAATGAATGATTACTGACTGACTGCTGACTGACTGACTGACTAACTACTGACTGAATGACTACTGACTGACTGACTGACTACTGACTGACTGACTACTGACTGACTGAATGACTACTGACTGACTACTGACTGACTGACTGAATGAATGACTACTGACTGACTACTGACTGACTGACTGACTGACTGACTACTGACTGACTGACTACTGACTGACTGAATGACTACTGACTGACTACTGACTGACTGACTGACTGACTGACTACTGACTGACTGACTGACTAACTACTGACTGAATGACTACTGACTGACTGACTGACTGACTGACTGACTACTGACTGACTGACTACTGACTGACTGAATGACTACTGACTGACTACTGACTGACTGACTGACTAACTACTGACTGAATGACTACTGACTGACTGACTGACTACTGACTGACTGACTGACTAACTACTGACTGAATGACTACTGACTGACTACTGACTGACTGACTGACTGACTGACTGAATGAATGAATGACTACTGACTGACTACTGACTGACTGACTGACTAACTACTGACTGAATGACTACTGACTGACTGACTGACTAACTACTGACTGAATGACTACTGACTGACTGACTGACTGACTACTGACTGACTGACTACTGACTGACTGAATGACTACTGACTGACTACTGACTGACTACTGACTGACTGACTGACTGACTGACTGAATGACTACTGACTGACTGACTGACTAACTACTGACTGAATGACTACTGACTGACTGACTGACTGACTACTGACTGACTACTGACTGACTACTGACTGACTGAATGACTACTGACTGACTACTGACTGACTGACTGACTAACTACTGACTGAATGACTACTGACTGACTGACTGACTGACTGACTACTGACTGACTGACTACTGACTGACTGAATGACTACTGACTGACTACTGACTGACTGAATGACTACTGACTGACTGACTACTGACTGACTGACTAACTCAGTGGGTCCCAAACTTTTTCTGCAGGGCCCCCCTTTCTGAAGATTAGAATATTTTCGAGCCCCCCCACACTGACACAAACATACAAATCCCTTGTTTCTAAACCTTGCCGCGCCCCCCCTGCAATACCTCCGCGCCCCCCTTAGGGGGCGCGCCCCCCAGTTTGGGAACCACTGGACTAACTACTGACTGACTGACTGACTGAAAATCCTTTACCGTCTTGACCTTTGGTTTAAAGTACTATACCTCTCATACAGTCACACCTTCATCACATCAACGTCCCTATAGCAATACATTTGAAGTAAACACATAGTACACATAGCAACAACGTGCAGTGATCCAGTCTTATTGACAATAACCCGTGACCCCTAAGCAAGCATCCACACAGCAGCCTCCCCCTGCTGTACAAAGACCAGCAGCTATGAACAGGATTCCTCATGTTGGGTTCTCCCTCTTCCTGATCCCAGGTCGGGGGAAAAACAGAAGGCAGAGCATCTTCTAGAGCAGCAGGCAGTGGAGCCAGCGAACCAGCCGCTCTGTGAAACAGACGACAAGTCCCCCGTGGAGATCCTCCCCCACCTGGACACAAACACAGCAAGCATTTCACATTTGACCGTTTTGGCCATGTGTCACTGAAGCATGGACCTAGATAAGGATTTCTAAATAGGAATTTGCACTGCACCTCAATCCCCTCAATACCCCCCCAACCCCCCCCCCCCCCCCCCTCCCTTCCCTTCCCCCCCCCTAGCCTTCTGGTACGGTAACAGACACTGGGTCCCTCTGGTTAGACATTAAAACACACTGAATATCCTGGCACTACAGTCCCACACTAAGTATGCACTGGTACCAATAGTCAAGACAATGGAAATGACCGACCTCAGAAGCATTGGTTATGTTTATGAGTACTGTTTTTAATAGCAGCTAGATTTGTTTGTGATAGCACACACATGCCCAGTTATTCACACACATATCCAGACACACACAAATCCAGACACACACATATCCAGACACACACAAATCCAGACACACACACACACACACATCCAGACACACACACACACATCCAGACACACACACACACATCCAGAGACATGCATCCGACATTCCTCAACTGTTACTACAAAAATACAAGGAATTCTGGTACTATTTAAATACGCATCCACCTTAACTGTACAAGACCAAATACCACAATAATGTGGGGTGAATATGGATTCAGATGGTAATCAAACGTCTACAATCATCCAATGACTGAATTCGTTGTGGATTGTCACGATGACAGTATTATAGTACATTAGTAAATTTCACTCTTTTGAAGTTGCCTTAGTAAAATGTGCATGACATTTCACGTGTTGACAATATGAAATAGACATCTAGTGTAGCCTTTGTGTTGGAGGATATTTCCTTAGATTTTTGTTTAAAAAAACAAAAACACTATCAAGTGTTTGTATTTAACATCTCTCCTATTTGCACAAAACCAGAAGTGTCCTCTGAAGGAGTTCTTCTCCCTTATCTTCAGTCACGAGGACAAATCCAAACACAAACTGCCGTCTCATCCCTGTAAACCTGCAGATCTAAACACACCACACACACATGCAGCATCATGCAGCATCCCCCCCTCAGTACCTGCGCCAATGGATCTGACTGCAGAGCTTTGAGGTGACCTATGTGTTTCCAGATCAATGCAGAGGCCCAGAGAAGAGACTCATCCTGAGGCTTGGTGAAGCAATACTCTAAAACAGCTTCCATACCTTTACTCTAGTCTTAGGCCCAGCTAACTGAGTGGAAGATCAGAGTGCTGTATGTGTAGGGAGGACCATGTGGGAGAGATGTATCTGTGTTACACTTTAAATTGTCCCCTCTTTATCTTAGCATCCCTGGGGCGGAAGTATTACTGTATGTGTTTAGTTGTGGTAAATGAAGATATTTTAAATACTGTAATTTGAAATAATATAAATGTATTTTAACAGATGTGTCCATCTTTCTCAGTGAATTTTATGCCAGACAAACGAAACAAGATATGACTGTATTGAATAATTGTAGATTATGTCTAAATGTTTTATAAAAGATATAAAGTATATTTAGATTTTGTATGAAATGTGATATTCAATATTTTGTGTGATTTGTCTACGCTATTATTAAAACAAGAGATTGAATGTATTGTGACTGCCAATAAGCCAAAAGTGATCGAATAATGAATAACTAATGAATAAATCAATAAACGATTCTGAAGCACACATACAGTCCAATGACTCATTTTTCAAAACATTAAACCAACCAATATTTAATACAATTGAATATAACAATTTGTTTAAAAACCACAGTAGGCTACCTTTTGGGATCAGTCTATATTTAGAATTTTACCAGTAATAACTGGTAAAAAGTTTAATAACAAGGTAATAACAGTGTAACAATGTAGTAATAACTGGTATAAAGTGTAATAACAACTTAATAACAGTGTAACAATGTAGTAATAACTGGTATAAAGTGTAACAACAACTTAATAACAGTGTAGCAATGTAGTAATAACTGGTATAAAGTGTAACAACAACTTAATAACAGTGTAACAATGTAGTGATAACTGGTATAAAGTGTAACAACAACTTAATAACAGTGTAACAATGTAGTGATAACTGGTATAAAGTGTAACAACAACTTAATAACAGTGTAACAATGTAGTGATAACTGGTATAAAGTGTAACAACAACTTAATAACAGTGTAACAATGTAGTGATAACTGGTATAAAGTGTAACAACAACTTAATAACAGTGTAACAATGTAGTAATAACTGGTGTAAAGTGTAACAACAACTTAATAACAGTGTAACAATGTAGTAATCAGGGACGTTTCTAGGAGAAAGAGAAGGGGGGCTTAGCCCTTGACATTTTCTGTCGACGGGGGGACGGGGGGACGGGGGTTGATAGGCCTACATGTTTGACGCTCAAGTTACCGACATTTAACCGAGAGCATCCGGTAATTTTTCTAAATACAATATTGTTATTAATTATCGTATTTCTTCGGCGGCCCGATAATAATAACCCCGATAATTATTTAGGGGGGCTGAAGAACAGGGCTAACGACGCCCATGGTAGTAATAACTGGTATAAAGTGTAACAACAACTTAATAACAGTGTAGCAATGTAGTACTAACTGGTATAAAGTGAAATACCAACTTAATACCAGTGTATTCGCTTTGTAAAATGTATAATAACAACATAATAATGGTGTAACAACTTTGCACAAACAGGTAAAAAGTGTCAATCTTCATATATTAATTGTTCTTCTTTCAACTGTCTTTTTTCAAAATGGCTCTTTTAGATAGAGAACGTCTCTGACCCCTGATCTGAAGGATGGTTCGTTTGACTAACAGGATATTTCGATGAACAAGCAGGATACCAAGTAACTCAAGCAGACAAAGTCAACCATGTGGTCTTATTTACATTGCAGCATGATAAGCAAATTTGAAGTGATGTCTGCATATAAGTAGTTTCACATACAAACTTTTACCGTGAGGACATCCAACTTAATACCAGCTTATTCGCTTTGTAGAAAGTACAATAACAACATAATAATGGTGTAACAACGTTGCACAAACAGGTAAAAAGTGTAATAACAGTATAGCAACTTAATATCTTCATATAAATTGTTCTTCTTTCAACTGTCTTGTTTCAAACTTTTAGTCATCCATGATTTGATTCCTTCTGGATTTAACACAAAGTATAAACCACAATCAAAAACGTTTTACAAGCTCATTTCCAAGTTCAGTGAGTAACAAAAACAAAACAACCCTGATTTGGCCTTGCTGACATTCATTGCTGCAAAAGTCATCTACCACTGACCACAGCTAAAACTATTTTAAAAAGTAATAACAACTTAATAACAGTGTAACAACATAGTAATAACTGGTAAAAAGTGTAATAACAACTTATTAACAATGTAACAACGTGGTAATACCTGGTAAAAAAGTGTAATACCTGGTAAAAAAGTGTAATAACAAGGTAATAAAAGTGTAACAATGTAGTAATAACTGGTATAATGTGTAATACCAACTTAATACCATGATATTCGCTTTGTAGAGCATAATAAGAACATAATAATGGTGTAACAACTTTGTACAAACAGGTAAAAAGTGTCATAACAGAATAGCAACTTAAAATCTTCATATATTAATTGTTCTTTGTACTGTATTTTTTCAAAATGGCTCTTTTAGATAGAGAAGGTCTCTGAAATGAGACCTTGAAATGAATGCCTTTATAAATGATATCCAAAACAAAGCAACCAGTCAGACAATCAGATACTTAGTAATACTAGTAGTACGCCTACTCTCCTAAATTCATATAACTTGTGAGGCAGGTGTGGGATACTTGCACTAATGTACTAATGTATTCACAAATTATTTTTCTACCAGAGTTTTATTTATGAATAACTAATATGTGCAATACGTTTGTGCATGAATGCACCATCCATAATGCAACTCTTAATGTAAGTTAATTTTCACTTGGCACCCTGTAAATAGATCGCTAAAGACGTGACACGCATAAAAACACAACGAAACAATTTGCGTTATGTAAAATGTCATACATTTGACTTACCTTGTAAAAAGTGCTCACTGCACTTTGAGGGTTTCCAATTCTTACGATTTATTGCTGCTACCCATCGCCGTCTTCTGTCTTCATCAGCAGGTACACGATAAAAAGCTAATTTAGGTTTACAGCCTTGCCTGTGAGTGCAGCCAACCGCACAACATGACATCACCATTTTAAAAGGTAATATCAATGAAATGTAGCTTAACAAGGGAGACTTTCTGTACCTTTACCGCGCACCTTTGTCCGTCATGGCAGAGTGGGCGTTCCTCTGACGAGCGTGACGACACGTGCAAAGGGTCAATAATTAGTTTCACAAGAACTTTTACCATCCAGAGCTGAGACTGAGACGGCAGTATATCAGTATGAAGTTCAAATCATAGTTGGTGGAGTTTTATTTCTTCTTTTTTTTTTTCATATGTGACGTTCAACGATGATGATGATTTTTGAGGAGCGGATCTGGTTATTGTTGAAGCACAATTTGCAGCACACGTTGACATACTGGAGTGTGTTCTTTAGTTTCGGGTTGTGCATGGCATTTCTGGGTCCGACCATCCTGGACCTGAGGTGTCAGACCCAGTCCACTCTTCAGCAGATCACCTGGGTCGTCTTCTCTCAGCAGGTCTTTCTCCTGATTGGCAGCTGTCTGGGAGGACTTCTGAAGAAAACGTAAGTCAACACGTTGTTAAACCTGCACCAAGTCAATTATTTGCACATATTAAATGTCATTATCAAACAAACATATGGTACATCAGGGCTGTTTCCAACATCATTAAAGGAAATTGTAGCAAATATGATCTCAGGAAGGAAAGTTATTGTGAGCCCGTACGTATCATACTTGATACATACATTTCTGGAACTCATTGCATCACCATCAAACGTAAACTTTGCATTAAACCCTTTTGTATGAACTCTTATACTTGTATTCTGCCCCCTGGTGGACACTCTTCGCTTTCCCAATGTTTTGACGTGTGCTTTTTCTTTTCTGTTTCTCACCATCAATCATCTTTGTTGAGAATTTCTCCGAAATACTTAGCAATAAATTTAAATTAACAGTTAGTTTGTCCTTAAAACGTTGTATTACTCAGTTTTATAATTACAGTTTGTAGTTATATCGAGCAGAAAATCGGTGTATCAAATTTGATACTTTGGGTATGTATTTTCATGTTCTAATAACATTGCTAAAATGAAGAAAAGTATGGAAAAAGATGGCTGTTTGAAGAGTTTTTTTTAACATTTTGTCAAAGGGCCAAATAAATAGTTCATATCCCAAAATTTCAAATTTTCTGACCATTCTTTCATAGTTCAGGTCTCACAGGGTTAATGAACACACATATTAATATACACAAACACAAGGAGCTAGTACAAACAGAACTTAGCCTGCCTTCTTTGTCTTGGTGTAAGAGAGCCTACCAGAGACAGAGAATAAGGTGAACCTTTCAATTGTTAGATTCTAGATTCAAGTGTTTGGGTAACATTCGAAAGGCTAAATTGGATGACACAGTATGTCCATAGTGAATGTGATAATACAACCAGTTGAAGGACAAGAAGCCTGTGTTCGGAGAGGGAGCGAACGGCTACTGAACTCCAAGATAAGGGGCATGCTGGTTCTGATAACACCTCTGGGTCAATAAACGCCAAGGTGACCTCTCCTGTTGTGAACACTCACCTCATTACAGCCTCCATATATACTGCTGTCAACCACCTGCTGTGGGCCTGACTGTGTGAATAACAACTCCATCTCCTGCCTTTCTTTCTCTCTGTTTCTCTCTCTCTCTCTCTCTCTCTCTTGCTCTCGTTCTTTCTCTCTCTCTCTTTCTTTCTTGCTTTCTCCCTCTCTCTCTCTATCTTGCTCTCTCTCTCTATCTTTCCCTCTGGTTCTCTGTCTTTAGGCTGCTCTTCTCCCTCTCGGCTCTCTCTCTCTCCACTCTCCTCATTTCAGTGGTGTTCGCATTAATTCCCCTCTGTAGCAATGTGGTCATGCTGGCCGTCGCCATGGCAATCGCTGGCACGGCAATGGGGGTGATTGACACCATCGGAAACCTCCAGCTGGTGAAACTGTATCAGAAGGATTCGGCTGTATTCCTACAGGTTAGAGGGAGGGACAGAGGGAACTGAATGAACTGAACACCCATGAACACCCATGAACACCCATGAACACCCATGAACACCCATGAACACCCATGAACACCCATGAACACCCATGAACACCCATGAACACCCATGAACACCCATGAACACCCATGAACACCCATGAACACCCATGCCCATTTCGGTTCTTCCACCCTGCCCAGGTCCTGCATTTCTTCACCGGACTGGGAGCATTGATCAGCCCCCTGGTTGCTGATCCCTTCCTGGATGATGACAGTTGTGTCCTGGGGCAGAACGGGACAGAAAACTCCCCCTCCAACATTCAGCACCTCCGTAACCCCCTGGCCAGGAAAGGGACCGTTCTGCAAAATGTGTCCCATTACCACCTGCAGACACAGGGCAGTGTACCCACCAGCTTGTCCTACGCTTTCTGGATCATGGCTCTGATAAATGTGAGTGCGTTCTTGTAGGGATGAGAAAGAAAATATCTCATTCCATTATAGACCTACGATGATCTATCCTTCACTTGACTGAGTTTAAGCAGGCCCAATTCTAGGACCACTCATTCAGGGGTCCATTTCATGTTCGGTTTGGTGTCTGGGTTCTGTATAGTAAATACGTTTTCAGTCAAAAGGCCATTTGGGGGTAGTTCATGTCTGGAGGAAGAGAAGATAAAACAATCATTCTAATTCCAGATTTTCCTACTTTTCATATTCAGCAGTGTCCTGGAAATTGTCTTACTGTAGCATTGCATCACTTCCTGTGTTGTCTCCCTACTTACATGTAGCTGTGTGTTGTCTCCATAGCTACCTGTACCTGAAGCTGTGTGTGTTGTCTCCATAGCTACCTGTACCTGAAGCTGTGTGTGTGTGTGTTGTCTCCATAGCTACCTGTACCTGAAGCTGTGTGTGTGTGTGTTGTCTCCATAGCTACCTGTACCTGAAGCTGTGTGTGTGTGTGTTGTCTCCATAGCTACCTGTACCTGAAGCTGTGTGTGTGTGTGTGTTGTCTCCATAGCTACCTGTACCTGAAGCTGTGTGTGTGTGTGTTGTCTCCATAGCTACCTGTACCTGAAGCTGTGTGTGTTGTCTCCATAGCTACCTGTACCTGAAGCTGTGTGTGTGTGTGTGTTGTCTCCATAGCTACCTGTACCTGAAGCTGTGTGTTTTGTCTCCATAGCTACCTGTAGCTGTGTGTGTGTTGTCTCCATAGCTACCTGTACCTGAAGCTGTGTGTGTTGTCTCCATAGCTACCTGTACCTGAAGCTGTGTGTGTTTTCTCCATAGCTACCTGTACCTGAAGCTGTGTGTGTTGTCTCCATAGCCACCTGTACCTGAAGCTGTGTGTGTTGTCTCCATAGCTACCTGTACCTGAAGCTGTGTGTGTGTGTTGTCTCCATAGCTACCTGTACCTGAAGCTGTGTGTTTTGTCTCCATAGCTACCTGTAGCTGTGTGTGTGTTGTCTCCATAGCTACCTGTACCTGAAGCTGTGTGTGTGTGTGTTGTCTCCATAGCTACCTGTACCTGAAGCTGTGTGTGTGTGTGTGTGTTGTCTCCATAGCTACCTGTACCTGAAGCTGTGTGTGTGTGTGTGTGTTGTCTCTATAGCTACCTGTACCTGAAGCTATGTGTGTTGTCTCCATAGCTACCTGAAGCTGTGTGTGTGTGTTGTCTCCATAGCTACCTGTACCTGTAGCTGTGTGTGTGTGTTGTCTCCATAGCTACCTGTACCTGAAGCTGTGTGTGTGTTGTCTCCATAGCTACCTGTACCTGAAGCTGTGTGTGTGTTGTCTCCATAGCTACCTGTACCTGAAGCTGTGTGTGTGTGTGTTGTCTCCATAGCTACCTGTACCTGAAGCTGTGTGTGTTGTCTCCATAGCTACCTGAAGCTGTGTGTGTGTGTTGTCTCCATAGCTACCTGTACCTGAAGCTGTGTGTGTGTGTGTTGTCTCCATAACTACCTGTACCTGAAGCTGTGTGTGTTGTCTCCATAGCTACCTGTACCTGAAGCTATGTGTGTTGTCTCCATAGCTACCTGAAGCTGTGTGTGTGTGTTGTCTCCATAGCTACCTGTACCTGTAGCTGTGTGTGTGTGTTGTCTCCATAGCTACCTGTACCTGAAGCTGTGTGTGTGTGTGTTGTCTCCATAGCTACCTGTACCTGAAGCTGTGTGTGTTGTCTCCATAGCTACCTGAAGCTGTGTGTGTGTGTTGTCTCCATAGCTACCTGTACCTGAAGCTGTGTGTGTGTGTGTTGTCTCCATAACTACCTGTACCTGAAGCTGTGTGTGTTGTCTCCATAGCTACCTGTACCTGTAGCCGTGTGTTTGTTGATGCACCGTGAGCGGATGTTCCCTTGCTTCAGCTACAGCCCTCGGCTGCTAGAGCCAGCCCCCCGGGGGGCCAGTAAGACCCCCACAGAGAGCAGCCCCACAGACATGGATCCAGGTAAAAACATGGAGCCGCTCTGGAGCACAACAGGGTAGAAAAGGGAGTCAGGTGGCTGAGCGGTTAAGGGCGTCAGGCTAGTGATCAGAAGGTTGCCAGTCAGATTCCTGGCTGTGGCAACATGATGTTGTGTCCTTGGCCAAGGCACTTCATCCTATTTGCCTCAGGGTTGTAGCTAGATGAATAGGTTATTTTTGTATTTTGCTAGCTAATACCCCAGGTAAAAGAACATCTAAACTCACCCTAATGCATGTGCTCCTTGGGCTGAATGTAGGAAAATGTAGGTTTTATTTTCCATCAGTGGTGTGACAGATAAGTGTGAAAGTGTGTTTGGGGGGGGGGGGGGGGGAAGAAGTGTGACGCAGGAATTAACTGTCATGGAAACGCCACAGAGGCTTGCACAGCGCAGGCACTGAATTCCCAGGCTCCAAAAGGAAATGTAAAATAGGTTTTCACATGTAATTTCCATACTATCTCTACAGACCACAAGGACATGTTTAACTGCTGTAACCGTAGCAACCTGCAGGGTCATCCTTCTACTTTCTACATCCTCCATGGTTTGGGCGGAGCTGTCCTTTTCATCACAGACGGCATCATTGTGAGACAAGCTCGCTCTCTCTCTCTCTCTCTGTCTGTCTGTGTCTCTCTCTCTCTCCCTCCCTCTCTCTCCCTCTCTCTCTCTCTCTCTCTCTCTCTCTCTCTCTCTCTCTCTCTCTCTGTCTGTCTGTGTCTCTCTCTCTCTCTCTCTCTCTCTCTCTGTCTCTCTCTCTCTCTCTGTCTCTCTCTCTGTCTCTCTCTCACACACACACACACATGAACACACACTACCACTAAGTGTTAACTAACCACTCACTATTCATCTGTTCATCCCAGGGTTTCTTTGCAGGATTTGTCTACACATACGCTGTGTCCCCTCCCCTCTCTGTGCACCATAAGACTGCAGGCTGCCTGCCCAGCATGTTCTGGGCCTCCATCACTGCAGGCAGACTGGCGTCCATATATCTGTCCTACAGATACACTGCTGTGTGGCTGCTGACAGTCAGTCTGGTAAGATCACACATGGTTGTGGATGAGAGTCTTCTTGCCGTGTTCCACTGGGTGCCCAGAAGCAGGGGAAACGATTGATGGGGGCGTGAAGAAAACTGTCTGTTTTGCTTCACCTGGTGGTATTTGGCTGGGTCACACGCAAGTGGATTGGGACAATACAGAGAGCGGAACTATGGTGCTTTTAATGGGTGGTTCTGTAGTGGTTCTTTAGTGGTTCTGTAGTGGTTCTGTGGTGGTTCTGTGATGGTTCTGTAGTGGTTCTGTGATGGTTCTGTGATGGTTCTGTGATGGTTCTGTGGTGGTTATGTAGTGGTTCTGTAGTGGATCTGTAGTGGATCTGTGATGGTTCTGTAGTGGAACTGTGATGGTTCTTTGCTGGTTCTGTGCTGGTTCTGTGGTGGTTCTGTAGTGGATCTGTGATGGTTCTGTGCTGGTTCTGTGGTGGTTCTGTGATGGATCTGTGGTGGTTCTGTAGTGGATCTGTGATGGTTCTGTGCTGGTTCTGTGGTGGTTCTGTGATGGATCTGTGGTGGTTCTGTAGTGGATCTGTGATGGTTCTGTGCTGGTTCTGTGGTGGTTCTGTAGTGGATCTGTGATGGTTCTGTGCTGGTTCTGTGCTGGTTCTGTAGTGGTTCTGTGGTGGTTCTGTAGTGGATCTGTGATGGTTCTGTGCTGGTTCTGTGGTGGTTCTGTGATGCATCTGTAGTGGTTCTGTGGTGGTTCTGTAGTGGATCTGTGATGGTTCTGTGCTGGTTCTGTGCTGGTTCTGTAGTGGTTCTGTAGTGGATCTGTAGTGGATCTGTGATGGTTCTGTGCTGGTTCTGTGGTGGTTCTGTAGTGGATCTGTGATGGTTCTGTGGTGGTTCTGTAGTGGATCTGTGATGGTTCTGTGCTGGTTCTGTGGTGGTTCTGTAGTGGTTCTGTAGTGGATCTGTAGTGGATCTGTGATGGTTCTGTAGTGGTTCTGAAGTAGTTCTGTGGTGGTTCTCGATGGCATGTTTGCCCATGCGTCCCTGTGTGTTCTCCAGGGAGGGCTGCTGGTTGTGGAGTGTCTCATGCTGCTGTTTCAGTCCAGCTCTGTGTCTCTCTTCCTGGGGACGTGTGTGCTGGGCCTGTGCATCAGCAGTGTGTTCCCCTGCATGCTGGCACTCACAGAAGACTTACTGGACTACCAAGGTCAGACACACACACAAAAGCACAAACACACTACATCGTAGAGAACGGGAGTCAAGTGGCTAAGCGGTGAGGATGTCGGGCTAGTAATCAAAGGAGCTCTGATTCAAACCCCCAGCTGTGCCATGATGCCATGGCGTGTCCTTGGGCAAGACACTTCACCCTACTTGCCTCAGGGGGGAATGTCCCTGTACTTTCTGTAAGTCGCTCTGGATAAGAGCGTCTGATAAATGACTACATGTAAAAGTACAAAGACCCTACACACACACACACACACACACACGTCATAAAAAGTGGGCTCCTGTCGATCCTCAGGTTGTGCCACCACAGTTCTGGTGACCAGCGCCAGCACAGGTGAGATGGTGCTGCAGGTGATCGTGGGATCGGTAAGAGGCTGGTCTGTGTGTGGTGTGTGGTGTGTGTGTGTGTGTGTGTGTGGTGTGTGTGTGTGTGTGTTCCCTGGAGGGTAAACAGCTTGTGACCTCTGCCTTTACCTCCGTCTCCAGGCGATCAACAGCCAGGGCAGCTTCAGTTTCCCTCTGTCTGGAATGATCGCAGCCTTCCTCGGGTTTGTGTTCTTCCTCCTCTTCCTCTACTGCCGACATGCGTACAGGAAGTACCACACAGGTACACACACACACACACACACTAAAACAAGTTATTAGCCATCTAATATAGTCAGTTATACGTACTATATATACCCATCCCACACTATATTGTTATTTGTACTTCTGTTATTTGTATCATTTGTATTATTTGTTATTTGTATCATATTTGTAGTGTATTTTACATTGTATTGTATTTTATTAGTATGCCACATATGTTTGCTCATTTCTGCCACAGTGAATTCTATGTTTGTTAATCTTGCATGGTGAATACACCCCCATTCTGATTCTGATACCGCTGTCCTTTCAGGTCCCTCTAAAAGCATCGCCATGACAGGAGACCCTCCATCGACATGTGAGGCCCAGGACTCAGGGGGGGAGTGAAGACTGGGACCAGGAACAGTCACAAGGAACAAGCCTGTAAGTCAGGGGGGGGGGGGTCTGCTTCCCCTGTGAAGGATCCAGTCTACTGGGTCCTAGAGAGAGAGAGTTTTAGTTGTGTAGGAAAACTGCTGGAGACCCTGGTGGAAGCCACAGCTCTGATCAAAAACAGCCTAATCTGACTCTTTGTGTATGAGGAGTGTGTGAGGGCGCAGCGTCTTACAAACTCATCATGTGAACTTATGAAGAACATGTTGCAAATGTTGAAAGTGTGTAATGTCTACTCTTGTGGCGTTTATAAAACTTGTCTGAAAGCTTGGCCTATGGCTGTCAGGGCTTTTGTCTGGTTTTATTTAGCTAAATACATTAACATTTATTCATTTAGCAGACGCTTTTATCCAAAGCGACTTACAGTAAATACAGGGACATTTTCCCTGAGGCAAGTAGGGTGAAGGACACAACACAATAATGTCATCTTATTCTGCCAGGATTCATCAATAACAGGTGGATAAGTGTACATTCGTAAACATGTGTGGGGGCATAACTCCAGAGATACAGTCATTCGGGCTAGAGACTAGTTTATTCAATCTTTTTCTCGTATTTTAAAAGAGGCCGTGTACTCTTCACATCAATAAGCCACTTCGAATAAGCAGCCTGTAAACATTTGAAAAGCTTTGAACAAGAACAGTCACTGCAACTGGACCAAACCAAGCAGAACAAGCAAAACAGTCTGGTAACTGACTTTTTAAGCGCCAACGTTCGACATGAATGGTGATTTAAAGAAAACACGTTATTTAAACATGGTTCGTACACCCTCTGATACATACAAACAATAGAATGTTGGGGCAAGAGAGATGCTGGGCGAAAACTTCATACAATCAGAATATCGTCAAAATGGCTACTTCTCACCTTTGAACTATTTTACAAAATAGAAGAGCGTAGGGTTTTAAGCTTATTCCGTGTCATTTTTTTCGGAAATAGAAATGTCACCTTTTTTCAGGTACAAAAATATCTGCTGTTAAATATACTTTGATAAACAGGGATCGCTGCTTTAATGCAGAAGATTTCCTTCTAAGTTCAAATATAAACATTTGATTTAAGACCATACTGCAGAATTAGGGAAATGCATCTCGTCAGTTTGTGCATAGATTTACATATTGTGTTGATTGGGACACAACTAAGTAATCACACATATAGATTGAATCTACTTGCAATAGTGTAAAATCTGTATCAAATGTCAAACATAGAAAAGTGATTTCGTGTTTTGTATCCAATACTACAGGACATCCTGAAGTTGTAAGTGCCAACATTTATACCACTATCAACACTGAACACTATCAAAGTACTATATAAAACTTGGATCTATGTTTCTCTGCACGAGGCGCTGATTGCACAAATAGTCTTATATCATCAAGGTACAAGACCCACAATCGGAGAAGAAAATCACTTTGAACAAAACATCAACATTAAAACCATATTCAATTACAGAAACCACGACAGCATGGACACTACCATATGGCCATTACAAAAATATACATTTATATTCAGACTGAAGGTTACGTGGAAAATATCAAAAGGAATTCAGAGGAAATAGAGAGGCGTAATTGACTACAATGTCACATGGTTACATTTGAATTGCACATCTAATGTCTAAGCAGGTAAACATTGGGAGGATGGAGAAGCAGGAGTTCGTGTGCCTTTTCCTGCACGGTCCTTTTGATCATCAAGCTTTCTTCTCCCTCAGTGCAATTATGAGCTATAATCCATACTTGCACATGCACACAGGAAACCATGACAGCATGAGAGAGAAAGGGGGGGAGAGAGGGAGAGAGAGAGAGAGAGAGAGGGAGAGAGAAGGGGGAGAGAGAGAGGGAGAGAGCGAGAGAGAGGGGGGGAGAGAGGGAGAGGGGGAGAGAGAGAGAGAGAGAGAGGGGGGGGAGAGAGAGAGAGGGGGGGAGAGAGAGAGGGGGGGAGAGAGAGAGGGGGGGAGAGAGAGAGAGGGGGGAGAGAGAGGGAGGGGGGAGAGAGAGAGAGAGGGGAGGGAGAGAGAGAGAGAGAGGGGGGGGAGAGAGAGAGAGAGAGAGACATCCCAACAGAAATTCTTAACGTTGACAGGATGTGACGTCAAAAAAAAGACCCTATTGTTTGCAGCATGTGGCTAACAGATTAAGGATTCCCCACATCGGAAAATGTGATGAAAGATCTCAGCTTGGGATCAAAGTCATCTTAATGCAACTATAATACAGCACTTCTGTAAAAGCTCAACGCGAACTCTGACGTTAAAGATCGTCGGTTTCTAGAAAAGTCGAAAAGGGAGCACCTTCCCAATAGAGTAGCCCCCTGCTTCCTGTCCTGGCTGTTCCGACATCCTCCACCCCCCCCCCCCCCCCCACCCCACCCCCCCCCCCCCCCCCCCCACGCACGCACACACACACACACACACACACACACACTCTAGGCAGAGGCGTGGCTTGCATTACACAGACATCAAACAAGACACAGACCCAGTACAAAGACAAGAGAGGACAGAATCTACACTGCATAAGCTAGAGCCCATCCCTGGGAGACAGCCGAGGGCCTGGGAGGATTAAGGCACCACTTAAAGTAAGCATGAACCTGTTACAAGAGGCAAAGGATTTCTAGCTGGAATGGACAGCTGTGACAGGGAGGGAGGGGGGGGGGCGCTTACTGTAAACATGGGGACAGCAAAAACATTCCACCTACGTCCCATCAGATCTGCTCCTGTTGTATGGCTTCTATTGTCTAATAGTCTACGCCTCTATATCTTTTCATAACTGTAGCATCCATGATAAGGTTGAGGTTCGAGTTAGAGCTTAGGTTTTCTTTGTGGGGGTTAAGGCTTGGGGGGGGTTCAGGTCAGGCCTCTAGGTGGGGGTGGTGGCGCGGGGGGGGGGGGGGGGGGGTTTAAGGTTCCAGGTCAGGGCCGAAGGTTGGGATTATGGCTTCTAATCAGCGCAATACCTGCGCTACCAGGTAGCTGAGATACCCGGGTACCCGCCAGACCCTGAGATTCTACAGACTGCAGATCCAGAGGCGTCCACAGGGGGGCGGACATCCTACCTGCTCCGGGAGGCCAGCTGCCAAGCATCCTCGCACCGACCACAGACGGTACGAGCAGGCACGAGTTCTACTGTGGAAACTGGTCTCGGATAAGAGGGTGGAGACGGGGAGGGAGGGAGGGAAGTTAACTACACGTTTTTACAAACACAAAGGGGCCACTTTCCTTACCAGCTGAAACCTGCTGGGATAGATTTCATCACCCAAAGACGCATTCTGAGGTTCTAGACAAGAAAGGAGGAGGACATTCTATGAATCCCATTGGTCTAAGAGTAGAAACTAGCAGTGGACACACACACACACACACCTGTGTTCTCAGTGTCATGCAGCATCAGAACACAAATAGGGAGGGGGGGTGGCTAGTGTGTATGTATGTGTGTGTGTGTGTGTGTGTGTGTTAGAGTGATTGGCATTACTGGCTTGCAAGCATCCAGCCATAACTTGGCAGTAGGTAGCCTAGATTTCCACATCATTACAGTTTGTGGCATAGAACAACACACCACCACCCACCCCCACCACCCACCCACCCAGAGACCCAGAGACCCCCCCTCCCACAGCAGTGTTCTGGAACTGGGGGGGGAAGCGAGTCTGACGACCTGGCTGCCAGATGGGGCTTCGTGGTGGTGGTGGTGGGGGGGGGGTGCCTCATGTCTTCTGAGGGTCCGGGGAGATGGGCCCTGGGGTGTTCGTCCCATCGAGACTGTGCACTGGTATCTGGAACTGAGGGTTCAGCACGGAGGGAAACTGCAAGAAAACACAGGGAGGGTGTGAGCGAAAAAGCAACAAAACACGGGTTTGAAACAGGGGAGAGGAAGAGAGGAAGGGGGGGGGGGGGGGCTTCTGACCTGGAACAGGGTGTGAGCAGCCTGCTGGCGACGGGTGGCCGGGCTGAGGGGGGCTACCGGACTGAGCGTGCTCCAGAAGTGGATGTTGGACAGCAGGGGGCTGGGAGTCAGCAGCAGGGTGGGGGTCTGAGAGGAGCAACGGGGACGGGTCAGAACCGGGAAGGCCACAGCTGGGACTGGAGCCGGGCCACAGCTGCTGCACAACAGACTTTAATCTCTCTTTAATCTCCTCTTTGACTTTCAAACAAGAGGTTTAATGAGGGTTTAATGACCTCAAGCCACTTCAACAATAACATCGTCGTTTATTTGTCCTGCAGTTTGCAACAGCAAAGTATAGTACGACAAGCTAACTATACATACATAACTATAAGTATGTATATCCTGCTAAAATCCAGTACATCCTGACACAACACTGTATAATCTACAAGACCGATACTTGTATAATTGTAATTGTATAGACTTGTGTGTGTGTGTGTGTGTCTCACCTGCAGCAGAGCTGGAGTCAGGGAGGCGGTGGGTAGGGAGGGGCTGTAGAGGTTCATGGGTGACAGGTCGGAGGACGTGACCACCAGCGTGGGGGCGCTCAGCTCCAGGACCTTGGGCTTGCGGGCCTTCCCTCCGTTCTGACTGCCCCCGCTAAGACTCCTTCTGCCTGGGGAGAGGCTCACCTCTCTGTCCCCTGAACACACCTCGCCACTGGACACAGAGCCAGCACTGTCCACCTGGCAGAGAGAAAGAGATGGTTCTAATGTTCCCTCGCTTTCTCCATCACCCTGACGTTCAAATGAACTGTGTGTGGGTGTGTCTGTGTGTGTGTGTGTGTGTGTGGGTGTGTGGGTGGGTGTGTGGGTGTGTGTGTGTATGTGTATGTGTGTGTGTGTGTGTGTGTCTGTGTGTGTGTAGTGCAGCCTTACCCCCTGGGTGTGTGTGTGTGTGTGTGTCTGTGTGTGGGTGTGTGCTGCAGCCTTACCCCCTGGGTGTGTGTGTGTTTGTGTCTGTGTGTGTGTGTGTGTGTGTGTGCTGCAGCCTTACCCCCTGGGTGTGTGTGTCGGTAGGTTGGGAGCAGCTAGACTCAATGTCGCTGTCGATCACCAGTTCCTGGGTGGAGTCGGGTATGATGCTGGGGGAGGGGCTACGCGACGACAGCTGCGATAGGGCGAATCCTGGCAACGCCGGCTCCGCGGATCGGACGGGCTCCAAAGCGCACACGGCAGGGGGTGGGAGCGAGGAGTGTGTTGTCACAACATCCCCTACCGGGGGGGGGCCTTGGAGAGGATACAGCGTCGAGCTGGATGCTGGAGAGGTTTCTATGGCAACCTGAGGAGTGGGTGGTGAGCTCCCGAACTTGATGACAGAAGGCGATCCCAGGGGCTGCTGCAGCAGAGGAGACAGGTCTGGGCCTGACTTCCTCTCCGACTTCCTGTCTGCCAGCTTGTCGGCCGGGTTCTCCATCTTGATGGATTTGAAGAGCTGGCGTCCATTTTGTAACGAGGTGAGGGTGAAGGATGTGTACAGTCCGGAGTGGATGTAGTCGTTCCGATTGGACGGCTTGGCGCTGAAGCCCTGCCCCCCTGTCCCCCCTCCAGCTCTGCTCTTGTCCCCAGTGTCCCCTTCTCGGGGGACGTTGTCCCCCCTCTCGGAGACAGGCGGCTCACCCCCCTCGCCCCCATCGCCCCCCTCCGGCCTGGCCAACGTCTCCCCTTTCAGGATGTCGGGGTAGGATACGAAGCGGTAGACGAACTTCTGTCCATTCACCTTTTTAATAATGTTCTACAAGAACGAGAGAGGAAAGAGGAGAAACGTTTCAACCATTTTCAACCAATGGTGGAATCAACTCCCCACCTCCATCAGAAGCACAGACTGCCTTCTCACCTTCAAAAGAAGGCTTAAAACTCACTTATTTAGAGAATTTAATGGCACTTAGGAATAGCATGGCACTTCACATAATCTAATGTTGTTTAGAACTATTTGTTGGTCCCCATATGGTGACTTGCCAGTGTTGTTGTTGTATCTCTTGCTTTATGTTCACAATTGTTGTGTTATGCATTTATAGTTCTTCCCTTTGCACTTATTGGTTCTCATGATGATTCACAATCTAAAAAAAACTTCGCTTTGGATAAAAGCGTCTGCTAAATGAATAAATGTAAATATTTTGAAGGGTCAGAGTAAACGTGTTTCACATTTAAGGCTCGTGGAAAAAAGGTAGGTCAGAAGTAACACGAGACCACAGAAAAGGGTTTCGCGTGGGACTGTTCCATCCTTCCTGTCTGCGACCAAACTAGCAACCAATCATCCTCCGGCTAAACATACCAGTCCAGCCTTCACACTGACAAGAGCCAAACCACATGCAGGAGTGGGTGAGACGGATACGGCTCTGTGCTGCAGTATAGGCTGGCTGTGTGAGTGGGTTCAAAGCCGTAAACATAACAGGCTATCCAATGCACTGAGGAGGCCAGGGGCCGTATGATGAGGGGATCGATATCAACAACCACAAAAAGGTGTCCCTCTCTCCCTGCGTTACCTTGTCATAGTAGTATCTCAGGGCTCTGCTGAGCTTGTCGTAGTTCATGCTGGGCTTGTTCTTCCTGGCTCCCCACAGCTTGGCCACCTCCTCGGCCTGCAGCAGCTTAAACTCTCCGTCACGATTGGTCCAGCAGATCAACTGATCGTTGGAGGAGTCCAACAGGAGTTGGAGAAGGAACTGCCACAGGGTCACCGAGCTATCCATGTCCCTGCTGCGAACATGGAGAGAAAGAGGATTTTGTTTTAAACAGCCGGTTAAGGTCGAATGGAGGAACTGGAACATTTCAGTGCTTCTCAAGACAAAAAGAAAGAACATCTGAATTTTATTGTGTGTGTTCTATGGGGACTGATAACAATATATATATAAAAAAAGAATCTAGAAACATGTAAGCAAAGTCTTTAGAAAGAGAAGCACACCACACTTCTAAAGTGCACACACACACACACGTTGATGTGAGATTCAAGGGCTGGGGAGCAAGGACAGTTCCTCAGCAGCAGCTCTGCGGAGATCGTTCCCATTGGTGGACTCCTTCAATGAGGTTCAACACACAACAATGGAGGGAAAAGCTACTGAAAAACACATACTGCCAATGGAGAAAATATACCAACCAACACACACTAAGAACGCCTGCTTTTCATAGTTAAGCTTAGCTAGAGTCAGTTATATCCTAGAGAATATATCCTGCAGTTCCTGCACTTGCATACTAGGCCCTTAGACTAGAATATTGCCTCCATTTCAGGGATATTACACTGTGGCTGCCTGTGACTGTTTCCGCCCTTTAAAATTACAGCCTTTCTGCCTCACTGGCTGAGCAAGTGTCTGTCTGTAGGGTAATTATAAGTTCCACAGTGAAAAGTAAGGCATTTCTTAAGTAAAACAAAGCATTTTAGAACGTCGCTATGTTGAGTCGGCTCTCAAGTGTGTGGATTTGTGTTCACCCCTGAAAAGATTATTTACAATAACATGAACGCTTTACTGACATTGCCAGTACATTGAGACCTTACCTATCCAATACTAACAAACCTACGTGTAATTCCAGTCCAGATTTACGTGAAGCTTTGCTTTTGTTTAGCTAGTATCTCTCTGGAAGGGTCTTAAAGACTATCTGGAGCTTACAACCTGTGGGCCAGTTTAGGAGTCAGAAAGCCTCCCTGAATCATGTAACCATTTCAGACTGTTGTTCATGAGTTCATTCCTCTGTGTTCATGTCCAACACTTCTGTATTGTAGTCTAGTAAGTAATGCATACATTGTGTTGTTTTAAAAGAAAACCTTTCTTTGCCATGGAAATTGTTGGATTTAGACTCCAAGGCATCAGAGCCATCATCATACTAGCCTTGATACAAAGTGATGTGACATTAAAATTCACTTTAGTGATCCTAAAGAAAATTGAAGGGAACATGGAAGGTGCAGTGGTAACACACTGGGTCGTTTGGGTAAAGGGTGTCCTGTGGCTGAGCGGTTAGGGAGTCGGGATAGTCATCAGAAGGTACCCGATTCGAAACCTGGCTGTGCAAGCATGACGTTGTGTCCTTGGGGAAACACACTTCACCCTGC
The DNA here is from genome assembly GCA_030340685.1 of Protosalanx chinensis. Taxonomy (NCBI): domain Eukaryota; kingdom Metazoa; phylum Chordata; class Actinopteri; order Osmeriformes; family Salangidae; genus Protosalanx; species Protosalanx chinensis. Next base: position 18,588,727 of record CM059317.1, on the reverse strand, counting down.
TTGCCTCAGAGGGGGAATGTCCCAGTACTTGGCTGTAAGTCGCTCTGGATAAGAGCGTCTGATAATTGACTACATGTTATATACGAGGTGCTCCTTTTTTCTGCTTTCTGTCTGACTTCTGTGAATGCATGTGTGTGTGTGTGTGTGTGTGTGTGTGTGTGTGTGTGTAAGCTGCTTAGATGAAGGGTAAATCTGCCCTCAGTCACTGGAGCAGCTGACATACACCCCCCCCACACACAAGCTGTCCTATCAACATGATGAAAAGGGGGGGAAACGGCTCTGAAACGGCCGCCAAGAAACAAGAAGATTACAGATATGACTGACGATCTGATTACGTAACAGTGACTAAACTCAAAGCTCCGCAGACAGAGTCCAATAGAGCAAAGATTAAAAGGTTATAAAGAAAAAAAGATTGTCCTGTTACACCAGCATACAAATGCACACGTCAAGCTGACCGCAACTGTTTGCCCTGATGCTACTTCGATGCATCTTTGCAAGGAAATATTATTTCCTTTTTCAGATATATAAATTAGACTAGAAGCAGCTGTTAATATCTATCATTATCATATCATTACTTTATCACAGTGTAACATGCATGGATCAGACAGGTCTGAAAACAATACCTGTTTATACACCAGTACTGAGCTTATAAACCCCACAAGTATTGGTAGTGGCAGGATGTCTAAACACCTTTGAAATGCAATAGCTTGTCACATTCAAAAATAAAAAACATATTTTAAAGCTCAGCTAAGTTGGAGTTTGATAGTGATTGGAGTCCTTTACTTTAGCTATCACGGTCTTTTTGAACCACCGCCGTAATGTGCGTTTCCTCTTCAGAGTTTAACTTGACTGACGGGCTATTGATTATTGTGTAAAAACGTGTTAGTTTGATACTTGGCTAAATAAAAACAGCAGTTATTTACTTTAGAAGCTCATCGTCTCTCACCTTGGTTACCTTGGTTACCACTTTAGAACAAGTCCAGTCCGTCCAAATCCGTCCAAAAATGTCCATATAAATACCAAAACATTTTGTCAGGAACTGAGCTTTGTCAGCTTGCGTAGAAAATATAAGCACTCTTGAAAGGCTCCGTGCTATCTTAAGGCGTGGTGATGATTAACAGAATATAGTTTGGACTGTATCTTTACTTTGTACAATTAAACACTGTTGCAAAAAGTAGCCTAGCTTAGCTTCTACAGTTTAGCTCTGCGCGAGTCCACAACAGGAAGTTAAAAAACCCCTGATGACGTCACTTCCTACTTCCTTCTCCCGACAGCAGCATGTCACGAGCGTCAAACCTATAGGTCCATGGTCTAAACACGAGCGGTCCCTCTATGTAAAATGTAATGTTGCGTCGAATCTATCTGAAATGTAAAGATTCAAATGTTATCTATGAAGTTGATCGACTACATCATTTTTTTTAAACATCCTTTTGCGTTCCTATTCCATTGACTATGACTGGAAAGGATGAGGTCTGTGTGGAAAGCGCGTGGGAAGTGCAGCAGTACAGGGTCTTCACCACTAGGTAGCATATTTGGGCATTGCTCAGGTTGATATATTAAATATCAATAAAGCGTACTTAAAACTTATTATTTGGTTAATTCCAGGTTTAATAGTAACTATTAATTAGATTCTGGTACATATTCTGAAAAAATATCCAAATATGTAAGTCAACTGTAAGTCAAAACTTAAGGATGTGCAAATGAAGACTAAAAAGCCATATGAAAAGCATAGACCCATAGAATACAATTATGGAAATGAATTAACTAGTGATTGGTGAATGGCTATAGCAGCCTCATAGTTAAAAACGTAAAAAAATTGGGCAATTAGCCTACTCATATTGCATTCATTCACCAAGAAAGAACACTCTTTGAAGCTTACTGTAATAACAGTGTCCCCCGCAGTATCTCAGATGGAATTGCCTGAAGGGGACAGGTTTATAATGCAACCCATTCTGGTCACACCCACTCTAGCCAGCTCAAATCAGCTCCATCCAAAACCAGATATCCCAGTCTTTCAGGGTTCTGAGGCACCCAAACAATGTCCATTTTTAGTTTCATGTTCTCATAGCTACTGTACTAGCACTGTACACCCACATTATATCGCACAGAGGAACGGCACTGTTAGCAATATGCTGTCATTCCCTGTACTGGAGCCAACAACGCTTTTCTTCTTGTAAAGACATGCAGAAACACCCATGCCTGCATGCCACCTTCTGTAGGAACTGCCACACGCATGGCAGCTATCTGAGGCAGTTTAGGCATGAACTGCTGACAGTCTTGTTGTATTTTCAAAGTCAGATCCATGGGCATCTCTGTCAGGTTACATTCATCTTATTCACGTGAAGAAAGAGATTGATAATTACAATTAGATGAAGCAACCATTGTACTTTATTTTCATACATAGGAAAATAGCATTTCTGGTATTCAAAAAATATAGCCTGTATGTCAGTGGATACACCTGCTGTTCTGATTGGATGTGTTGTGGGTATATACAAGTTGGCATGGTCATTGTAACCAAGCCATGCACATCACAGATTAACATATGGGAAGATGCATTTCTACATAGCTACATACAGAAAAGCTTGATGAAAAGACAAAAAAATCATCTTATTTCAACACAAGTCATGTTAAAATAAAAAGATACAACTAAATACATGCTTTCTTCTTCTGCACTTGTAAATCATTTAGATATGAAGAACTGCTGCCAATGTCTCATATTGAAGTGCTTTGTCCTGGGATTGACAGTCGAAAGTGGCACCTTTTTTAAACTGGTCTTGAATGCAAGTACAGCATGAAGTGCATGTAACCACTCTTCTGTTCAACGTTTAAATTTAACAAACATCAGATACAATAGATTTGACCAAATAGGCTGAACCAGCAGTACAACAGAAAAGAAAACATATTTTTACAGCACCAGAATTGAGGAACCACAGCCCCTGTGATCTGATCATAGGGATCTGTTCTGTTACAGGAAGATACCTGCTTGATTCCATCATTACCCATGATGCACCATCTAAGAGCTTTGCTTCTGTTGGTTCCCACGTTGTTTTTTTGAGGCATGTCGACTTCAGTTGATGAATCACTGCAATTTCATTTCAGCTGTCCATTACTCTGCTTGACAAAGTGCATTTGAGGCCATGGGGCTAAGTTTAACGGACTTAAAATGAGTTGGAGCTTATAGGTGGTGTACACTGGGATTCTACATCTACAGCTTATCCACGTCCAAGAGAGAGAGTCCGAGAAGTCCTTGTAAAACGACGATCAAAACTTCTGTGCTGCCTTACGAATGTTACAGGAGATAATGAAACTCTGACATAGGCATACACTGACAACACAGTTGTAGACCAGTGCCTATTAAATCATAATAGTCTGGAGAACTTTCAGACGAATGAGCATACAATGACTCTAACATCACTCTTCCACTGAGACATCACCGGAATAGCTTAATGCACTGAGATAGGAAAGTCTCTTAAACGACTACACATTCTGCTAAGTGCTCTGTACAAGTTAGTTCAGAAGGCCTACTATTAAAGTTGACTGATTATCTAAATGGATAGATAAGGTCATTTGTCTTTATGAGATGTAATTGATTAGCTTTCTTTGCTGACCACTTACAGTTTACAGAAGACTGTACAACTGTAAATAGGAATAAGCAGTACTTTACGTCACATTTCATAGAAAATGTAACGGAAGATATTGGGCCATTATCACCCACATCGGTTTCAATGAGAGAGAAACAAGGCTTATAGGTTGTAGCTTACACATAGGTGTGTGGGTGTGGCTATCGTTCGAAAATTATCAAAAAGGTCTGGTTTGGCAAAAACCCAGTACAACAATTACAATCCAGTAAGAGCAGGCATTCGTTAACTGTGCTAGCAACAGGAGTTGCTCTTGATAGCGAGCATGGAGGGTTGTGATTGTACAAAGGCATCAACACCAGGTAAGGCTAAAAGGAACACAAAGGCCAGTATTCATGCTAATTGGTCAAAGACATAAAGTTCACAGAACGACATGATTGCTTGAGCAAGGAAGGCATCAAGGCCTGATGTTTGGCATTGAAAAACTGTGAAGATTTAGATTTAGATGATCAGAAATCATGATTCCCCAGGGCTAGAAGTAGAAGCTAAGGCTGAGTGAAGGCTCTGCTGTGAGACCTTTCGCATGTTAAGTCTTCTGCTGGAGCTAACTGCTGTTTCCATGTATCACCAAGAGAAGCACTTAACTGGAGACCGGTGAGGGTGGATTAGACTGATGAGAGGAGGGACGAGAAGAGATAAGGGAGAAGAGTTAAAGCCGGGGGGGGGGGGGGGGGGGGGGGGGGTCTGGGGAGGGAATCAGAGTTTCAGGTCTCATTATGTTTCTGTAGCACCAGTCCCGAGGAGGGCCAAGACTCTCTGGCAGGGCGAGCCTGAGATGGGAGGGTAGGAAGAGCTGCGTGTCTGCTGGGGAGCCTGGTCAGGGTGGGGCTCAGACGGTGGTGCTGAGGATCCTTCAGGGCCTGGGGCTGCGGTGCACCTTGGTGTGTTTGGACAGGTGGTCACTGCGGGCGAACTTCTTGTCGCACAGCGAGCATTCGTAGGGTTTGACCCCGGAGTGGGAGCGTCGGTGACGAGAAAGTTCATCAGATCGAGAGAACCTGAGGAGACAAGAAACTGCAACACTTAACAACCAGATGTCAAGTCCCAATGAAATGTATTAAGATTGGCACTTATTGGTTCTCATGATGTATGTTTTGTAACCTAGATGCCCGCTATGTTGGAGTCTATCAAGTTATGTCCAGTAACTGAAGCTCTTTTATAAAAGCTCTCTCTTGTAAGTCACTTTGGATAACAGCCTTCAGAATAACAATATGAAAAATACAAATGTATAAAGATCTATGAAAAATATTATTTTTTTTAAATCATATCATATTGTATCTCCAGTCAACATCTCCAAGATGATCTTACAATGAGCACCTACCTCCAACCACAGTCTGGCCAGCTGCACATGTAAGGCTTCTCTCCCGTGTGTCTGCGGAAATGGGCTTTAAGATGGCTGCTCTTGGCGTACATCTTCTCACAACCCGGGTGGGAGCATTTGTGAACCCTAAGCGTCTCTGTAGTGGGCGCTCTGTTCACCCGAGGGGGAACAGCTTTCAGCAGGCTCACACCCCCCTGACCCCCAAGCCCGGTCACTCCTGAAACCCCCAAGGCCCTCACTGTGTTCGGGAAAGGGGCAATCTTGACATACTTCTGATCTGGTCCACAAGTATCTCCACCACCAAAGGGAATAAGCGTGGCAGAGGGCACTTGTGGAGCCAGCAGGGTAAAGTTCTGCCCAACAACACCCTGGAGCCCCAGAACCAGGTGGGCCAGCTGGACGCCAGCAGAGGACCCAGAGGAAGAGCCTGCCTGGGCCAGGGGAAGGGACTGGAGTTGGAGCACTAAGGGAGCACCAAGAACTACAGATGAGGTTGAAGGTGATGGGGAGGGTGATGGGGTTGTTGGGCTGGGGGTGGGCAGACTGAGAGGTGTGTCAGGGCTTTGGGGGGAGAGAGCAGCACTGACCACCGACTCGTTCTGTTCGCTGTGTTCCTCTGGGTGAGAGGAGGGAGGCCCTGTAGGGATGGACGAGGAGGGAGAGGATCTTCCTGTAGGTTCATCCAGGAGCAGCAGGCCCTCTCTCACCAGCTCCATCTTCTCCCTCAGGAACTCCTCTATGTCATCCAGGGTTGGGGAGAACTGGGACGGCTGGCGTAGAGGAAAGTCAGGCAGGCTAGAGTCCTGGGTACTCATCCCTCCCCAATTCTCCCCCTCTTCTGCTGGTGCATGGGTCAGAAAGAGGTGCAAGTGGCCCCCTTCTTCCTCACCTTCTTCCTCCTCCTCAGCTCCTGGACTGGAGCTGAGATGAGCCCCCATGTCTCGCCCCTCCGGACTGTAACAGTAAGCTGAACCTCCACCCTCGCTTCCCCCCTCACTGCTCCCTACCTCCTCCAGTCCCAGGGAGAGCAGGGAGCTGTCTCGGAACAGGGCATTATCCGGGACCAGCGTCCTGCTGCTTATTGATACCATTGATACAGTCCCGATGCAAAGGAGATTACTTCTGCCAATAAAACACACAGGGGGCAGGTCTAACCTGCAAAGATAACATTGGGATAGTTGGTAACGTTGCATGAATCATCAAAAAGGCGTTTGAACACCTGTTTTCCTCTAGTGTTTTAATAGGCACTTTGCGGTGTGCTTCTGGCTAGCTGCAAGGTTTGCAAAAATCCACGCGGAATGCAATTTGAGAAACATCGTACAGAGCTAGTTACAAAGTACCAGATATGATATAACCAGCACTGCATGCCAGATCTGGGACTTTAACAGATACATTTGACACTGTGCAAGTTCACGCCTAGTGACGCATGTGTAGGGGGGAATGCAAGAACAATACTTTACAGATGGTTTAAAAATGGTAAACCAGATAGTTTAAATATGTCAAAATAATACTGTGCCCACCCCTTACTATATACGCTATTTACTTGTGCAGCGCATGGCAGGCCACCTGACCAGCTAAGCTGCAACACACACAGGAATGCACGAGCCTCAAGTTCGCTCGGTCAATATTCTATTTATACTTCTCGTGCCATCTCGCGCAAGCAGAAATATCCCAGTTAAAAGAGCTACATGTCAGACTTACCCTCTATAATGTGATTATAGATGTAAATGAATCGAACTACGCCCACTCGCAAGTGTTTTTTTCTCCGTCGTGTTATTGTTAAGGAGAAGGATTCCGTCCTTGCCACGGATCCATGTTGGCATTCTTCACTGAGGCGGGTCACGTGACCGCATCGCAGAACACTCGGAGGCACGGATCACATTCCGGCTTTCTGATTGGTCCGAACAGCAGAGGCTCGCCCTAAAACACGAGCTCTCATTGGTTCCCGCTGGAAGGATTGTGTTTTCATCTTTATTTTGGAAACATGGGCTCGTTCATCCTGCAATTTTTTTATTTCTTTCTTTCAAGCGGTTACAAAGCCACAAGTGTCTTAAATGTTGAGTTTGCAACATATTTACGGGCTGAAGCCTTTTAAATGTGTTATCAAAATACAGCGGGGGGGTCAGATGGCTCAATGGTTAAGGCGTTGGCCTCATGATCGGAAGGTTGTGAGATCGAGCCCCGGCTGTGGCTATGTGATGTTGTGTCCTTGGGCAAGGCACTTCACCCTACTTAGCTCAGGGAATAATGTCCCTGCACTTACTGTAAGTCGCTTTGGATAAAAGCGTCTGCTAAATGAATAAATGTAAATGTAAAACGTGTTGCATAGGATGCAGAGATCGTTTACGCTTGGATGCAGCATGGAGGATGATGAGGATGTAATGAATTGGTTGGTTATGTAGTGGAATATGAGTATTTGATGAGTGGTTTTAGAAATACAACAGGGACCTCTGGTGGTCCAGGACTCGTGTTGTATATTACTCTAGTAATACCGTGTTACTAATACGGACAAAAATGATAACATAACATGATCATAGACTCATGTAAGTAATTTATTCAAGTTATTTGCATTTAGAGATGAATGTCTACTTAACTGACTTAACTGTTAAAAAAATCATTCTTAAGAGACCTCTTCTAACAAACGTAAACACATGAATAAACAGACAAACATACTAAGCTTCCATGAAAATAACATTTTAACACAAGCATTGCTCAACATACATAGCAGTCAACAATACTGGATGTCTTTTTCTCTGTGAAGATATCGCCAATGTCAAAATGTGTTCCCAAGTCCAAATATGGTGCTTTTTTTTTTTTTTACAACCAGCCTCTCCATATGGTCAGTGACCCATCATTTGAAGAGCGTCTCTTTTACTCTGTCACCTGCGTGCTTGTCAAGGAGCCAGGGTTGTTCCAGAGATTTCTCCCCCGTGTTTGATAACACTGGAGGTCAGTGAGTTGGAAGGTGACCTGGGCAGAGCAGAGCAGGGCCAGGAGGCTGAGAGAACAGGCTGCCAACATGTAGGCCCTCACACTGCCCGCCTGCTCAACCAGAGTGCCCAGACACAGCGCAGGCAGCACCTAGTGGAGCGGTGGGGACACAACAGTTGACTTTAATCCCTGAAAAATCGAACGCTTCCATAACAAAACAAACAGTGACTGAAGATGCTTTAGAAGGCTTTGTTTTGTGCTTCAAGATGTTTCAGTGGATCGTTCTTACCTGGGACAAGAGGTAGGCACTGTCCAGGATAGCCACGTCTAAGCACATCCCTCTCTGGGGTGTGTTTGCAGGATCTCTCCCCCCTCTCTCACCCTCCTCCAGCTGCAGGGGCACTTGGCAGGAGAGTGGAGTCACAGACCCAGATACCCCAGGTAGAGTGACTCCCCCTGGGTGGCTGTTGCCATGGAGACCGGCTGAGTCAGAGGGGAGGAGAGGTTTGGAGCAGGAAGTGTACTCACTACCTTTAGCGTAAGCCAGTTTGAGTGTGGAGCTGGAGAAGTACACCTGAAAGTAAAGGCGGTGGCTGAAATGTATATCCTGGGGTAACCTCTCAAACAAGGACTGTGAGTGTGTGTGTGTACTTGTGTGTGTGTGTGTGCGCGCGCTCACGTGTCTATTGGAGTGGTAGAGACCAAGTAGTGTGTAGGGCAGGATTTGCAACACGCAGAACGTATATCCGGTGGCAGCAGCCATGGCAGTGACAACCAGCACGCTCTCTGACAGAGTCATCACGGCGGTGGCGAAGGCCAGCAGAGCTATACTGCTGAAGTACACAGCCTTGGCGCCTAGCAACACCACCCAACGCTCGATAAGCAGGGAGCAGATCGCAGAGGTCACGCATTGAAGGAATAGACCCAAACTGGCGACACGCACACCTGCAAATACACAAACACACAGGGGACGGTCTTCAGTTGCAAGTCCACAGTAAGAAGGATCCAACCCAGTTTCCCCAGCTAGCCTACCTTCATCGTAGAGAAGTCTGTCCGGAGTGCCTAGTGGGGCGTGCGCCACCCCTTCATACAGCCCCTTCCCAATGAAGTCAGCATAGAAGAGCATGAAGCTCATTAAGGCCATCCAACTGCAGAGCTCGGCCACGAACAGCCTCCGTATGACTGCCGGAACTTGCGCACACACAAGATACGCGCGGGGCAACGCCACAACGCAGGTGAACAACCAGCGTCCCAGGCTCAGATAGGAGAGCCAGGGTGTCGTGGGGCGGGCACAGCAGCGGTTCCCCTGGTGAGAGGGTTTCCTGGTGGGGCTGAGGCCTGCAGCCTTTCTGCTGGACTCCCCTCCTCCTCCTGTCCATTTTTCCTCTGAGATGAAGGCTGTACTTATGAGGCAGATGAGGAAGACGAAGGAGAGCAAGGTGTAGATGAAGGTCTCCTGGCCTCCCAGGTACACTGCCATGGGGGAGTAGCTCCAGTCCACCACTGGGAGCAGGTATCTGGGAACAGAGCTCCAGGGTTAGACCTGAGAGAGGGGGAAATTCTGGACGGATGGAGAGAAAGGAGGGTTGAGGGGCTGTCCTACCCAAAGCAGCCCCCCAAGCTGATCATGAGGGAGTAGACAGAGAAGGCTTTCCTGCTCTCCTCTTCTCCAGGAAACAGGTCTGACAGCAGGGCCACCAGTGGTGTGAAGCAGGCCTGAAACAACACAAACACAGAGAGCATCACCTGCAGGGTGGCTGGAGGGAACCAACACATCTTACATTTATTCATTTAGCAGACGCTTTTATCCAAAGTGACTTACAAGAGATATATTTTCCAACATCCTAACCAACCTGTCCGCAGAATTCCAGCAAACACACGGCCCCAGCTTGAAGCAGGGCCTGTACCTGGAGGGGCTTCTGTGGGGAGAACAGAGCGGCCAGGCGGGCGGCTTGGAGCATGATCTGCAAGCCCAACAGGAATCCCACGCTCAGCAGCCAGATGAACGGCCGCCGACGACCAAAGCGCCCACGCCATGAGTCACTGGCTGACCCGATCATGGGCACGAAGATCAGGGCCATGACAGGGCCCCCTCCTGAGAGCGAGGGAGAGAGAGAGGGAGGGGGAGGGGGAGAGAGAGAGAGAGGGGGATAGAGAGAGAGGGGGGATAGAGAGGGATAGAGAGAGAGAGGGGGATAGAGAGGGATAGAGAGAGAGAGGGGGATAGAGAGAGAGGGGGGGATAGAGAGGGATAGAGAGAGAGAGTGGGATAGAGAGAGAAGGGGGGATATATATAGAGAGAGAGGGGGATAGAGAGAGAGGGGGGATAGAGAGGGATAGAGAGAGAGAGGGGGATAGAGAGAGAAGGGGGGATATATATATAGAGAGAGGGGGATAGAGAGAAGGGGGGATATAGAGAGAGAGAGAGGGATAGAGAGAGAGAGAGGGGGATAGAGAGAGGGGGATGGAGAGAGAGAGAGCGAAGGAGAGAGAGGGGGGATAGAGAGAGAGAGGGAGAGGGAGAAAGAGAGAGAGAATGGAATGGAATCATTGAATGGCTCAATTGGTCAAGCATTCCCATTGTAGTCAACCTATCATCATTTACTGAATTATTTAACCCTCCTGTTGTGTTCATTTGTTGTCACTACTTTTGTGTTCCCGGTCAAAAGTGACCGCCTCATTATAGCTGACTATAATTATACTAATACATATATTATCAACTAATGTTGTGTTAGATATGTTAAGCAACTTAAGTTCTTGTTAATATTACACGTTTTAAACTTCTGTTTGCTCTTTATGGTCTCTAGGCCTCATTGACCTAAACAAATGCAACTTGTTTTTGGGTGAAAGCAGCAAAATTATGGATTATTTTGATTACAACAAATATCCAGATGACAAATATAGTTATATTTATGACAGACTACTTTGTACAAAGATCTTACAAGGACATGATTATCATTTAAATGGACTCTGAACAGTTCTAAGCAGGATTGGATGTCATCAACCCGGGAGATGGCCTATCTCATGGGTGTCCAATCCTGGTCTTCGAGGGTCGCTGTCCTGAAGGTTTTAGATGTTTCCCTGCTCCAGCACACCTGATTCAAATGAAAGGTCATTATCCAGGCTTCCACATAGCTTGATAACAACCTTTTCATTAGAATCAGGTGCTGGAGCAAGGAAACATTTAACCTTCAGGACACCATTTGGTCATCCTGCTGCCTTAGCATGAATTATGAGGGAATCCAACAGGTTTGGTGTCCGTGGGTGAAAGATTGTATTTGGGCGTGATTCCCATGGGTGAAACTGGGATAACAAACTGACATAACATCCTGTAATATAACAATGCATATTTGGCAATATTCTGACACAACATCCTGTAATATAACTGTATATCCTGATAAAAGCCTGTTTATCCTGTAAATCCTGACACAACACTGTATATTCTGCAAACCGATATTTGTATAATTGTAATTGTATAGTCTGTACATAATAATGTATCCAAGCCTCATTTACCCCCCCCCCACCACCATTTTTGCTGCCACCCCTCTATCCCTGTGTGCACTTTTCTAATCTTTTACCTCACACATTTACCCCTGTGGGGTTTTACGAGACCCCAGGATCAATAAAATATTCTGAATCTGAAAGATTCTACTTGGGCAAGGTTCCCATGGGGGTAGCCATGGAAGCCAAGAAGGGGAGTAATGTGTGTGTATGTAGTATGTGTGTGCATGTGTACTCAAACACAGGTGCATCTTGGGGGCTGGGAGGGTGAGTGTGTCCATCTTTTGAATGGGTGTGTGGGCATTTTTGACCGGGAACATCACAGGTGTAACAAAGCTAAATAAAACACGCAGATTTGTATGAAATTCGGAAAAGAAATATTGGCTGTTTACATACCCTGTGTGAACAAAGTCATGGATCCCATGGCAATCAGAATTAATTCAATAAATATTTTATAGAGAAAACCTTGAAATCGGTCTCTTTTGACCGGAACACAACAGGAGGGTTAAAAATACATTTTCCATCTCTCTGGCTGGGAGTTGGTGTAACCCACTCAAGATCATGTTGTACTCACTCAAGTACAAAAACCAATCATCAGCACCATCCAAAAACTAGCTTTGCGGCATAGCGAAGCCAAGATGTATAAATGTTAAGTGGGGTCACAAGCGTGAGTCAGAGAACCTTGATTGTAAGGTCAAGAACCAAGAAGGGGAAGACCGAATCCTGAGCCTGTTGTGTTGACTCACCCAGCACCATGGTCATGAAGCTTTCCTTCATGCCCACATGGAGCAACTGAGGAGGGATGCAGATGGTCCCTGCAGCCATACACACCTCCAGCCCGTACGCCAGTGCATTCACAAGCAGCAGCTGGAACACGCACCCTTGCATGGCCCACACACCCTCACAGATCTCCTCCGCCCATGTTGTGGTGTCCAGCTGTGTGTCTGTAGGGGATTTGAACCGTGAGGTCGCTGGGCTTCAGTAGATGGTCATGAAAAGGTCCGTGGCTGGCAAGTCCTGCTAAGGAAGCTGGAACGGAAAAATACACTTTTGAGAACACACGCTGGCGAGTAACTATTCCTTAATAGATGACTGTGTCCATACTGAAATAAATGTGTATATATATCAAAAAGCTATATGAAAATGTTTGTTTATGTATTGAGTTATATCAAAAATGAACTTATCATAATTACCATCATAAAATATGATAAGCTGAGATAAGAAAAAACGTTATTTACCTTTATCCCATGCAGTTGGACTTTGATCATGATTAGAGATGGATAGCTGGGTCCCAGACTGTGGTCCTGAGTATTTATCTTCTCTGGGGTTAGACTGGAATGATCCTGTCGAGATCGAATACAGTATGCATAGGGATTTAAGAAATGATAAAGACAAGCCACGTTATTGGCACAGCATGGCATTTGTGTACTATAACTTGTGGATTTGAATAGTTTTTCAAGTTTAATTTTTACATGTTGTCAAATCTGGGGGGCAACAACTTATATATAGTAAATATATACTGTAAGGGCGAGGTTGGATTTTCATACACCAGGTACAAGTCAAGCCCAACATGCTGTGTGTACACTGATGTGTTTCCATCTGTCTTAGTTACACACACACAAAAGCATTTGTCATTCTATATTTTAAAACATGTGCTGTAGATGAAGGCTGTACAAACCTGAGGTAAGTTAATTAATTGTTACACGGTTTAAGTTACACAAGTCAACACTAAATACATGCTACAATGTTTTTTCAAATCTTAAATCATCACACACAATGTAGTAGATCTTTAGAAAAAACACCATCCAACCTTCAAGTCCTTCTGGGTCTTTCGAGTGTCACACAACCTCGGTATGTGAGTATATTTCCATATGTGTTTTTCTAGCTACAGAATACCAGGCATCATCATATATATGAGCCACATCACAGCCCAGGTGAGACACACCTGCTGTTCGGAATGAGCTTTGGGGTGCTGAGGTTAGGATCTGGACTATCCACACACTCACCCCTCCCCCTGGGAAGGAACTAGCTGTTTGGGAGGGGCCAAAGAGATGGCTGTTCCCTCCAGCCAGTACCAGTCATGGGGGGGCCCTGAGGACAGGAACCAGCCATGGGGGGCCCCTGAGGCCAGGAACCAGCCTTTAAATGTGGTTTCTTGTTAGATTTTGTCGTTGTTGCAGCGTATAAAAAGCAATGCTGGATTAGACCAGTGAAGGAGCTGACCTTCCTATCTTACCACATATTCAGAATGTTTGCGAAAGCCACCATAAAGCAGGAATCACATCCTGGTTCCACACCTGCTGAGGAGAGTAGCCATGGCAACCTATCCAGGCAAGCTGATTAAGATACTGGAGTTTACTCAGAACTCTGCTTCTGAATATTCAAATGTAAAGGCAGGGAAGGACTTAATAACCAATCGAAAATAAGAGAAACAGACCATCGGCGTAGGTTTATGGGGGGACGATGGGAACTAGTCCCCCACCAATATTTTTGCTAAAATCATTTCTGCTGTTAAGTAAAGGGTAAAGGGTGGAAGGGATGTCCCTACTAAAGCTGACACCAAACCTACCTTGAAACAGACAAACAGAAGGGAATAAAAAGAAAGAAGCAGGTGGCCATTCAGACGAAAGTAATGAATGTGAATAACTCACCAAGTCTTCCAGCACAGGAGAGTAATTGTGTAAAGCAGTTTTGTGTTCTGCTAGATAGGGTAACACCTTGTCATGTCAGTCACACCCCCAGACCCTGACAATATGCTTGAATCGGCAAGTTAAACTGCAGAGCAGGATCATTATGAGAAATGAAAAAGGGAAACTAGAAGTCAGTCAGACGTGTGAGTTCAAACTAAAGTAAGAAGTAGATTTTTTTTTAAACTGTTCCTCTAAATCAGAGGACAATATCTGGAAGGAAAACCCCACAGTGTACTTGGAGTGTATGTAAGTTTAAAGACACTCTGCACAGCATCTTCTGAAACAAGAAGTTATGCTTCTGAATTACACTTACAGTAAAGTTTCAAATAACCATCTACGTTAGTCTAGCGTACGTTGATATCAGCAGTTCAGATGATCCGCTGCTCTGGAGGGTCGCCTGCCTGTAGGTCTCTCAGCTGGTTGAAGTATTAATAACACACTTTGGGTCTGTGCTTCCATTTGCCAAGCGGCTGATTAATGTGTAACACTAATCTCTCTAGCACAACCTGACAGTGAAACTACGACATCGTCAGTGTGTTCAACTGATACAAGGTCCTCAACATCTCTTCATTTCCTGTTGGTAGATAAGTGGTATAAGATAATGTGACTGTAGAAGTAAATGAACAAATTGCTAATTATTTAGTGCCTTTTTCAGCTTCAGGTTGATAACTTGATATATTGAGCTGAATCTCTGGTGGTTCAGTTGAAATCTTTGGACTTTTGGTGTCGTGTCACATTAAGAGATGGGATTTATATAAAGTAATGTGGATTTGCAATACGAATCTGCAAACTTGAGATGTAGGAGATAGGAAGCTTAACAACTAAGGAGACAAGAGCTTCACTTTCTCTGAATTGAACACTGTCACCTAGTGGATGGGAAACAGTAATGCTTCGATAGTCTAACATGACCACATCTACAGATCCAGCACATAACTCTATCACAAAACAACTAGTTAAATCGATATAAAAAGTAGGTTGCCTTTATTAGAAGCTGGGGAACCAAAAATGTCATCAACATCATTGTTGTTGTTAACACTATTTAAGACCACACTATTGCCATCATCATCATCATCGTCGTCGCCTTCGTCACTACCTTCTTCATCGTAGCTAACTCATCCATGACATGCACTTCAGCAGTCCCTTAAACCACACTAACAAAAGCTTCTCCACATCACCTGCAGAAATCACGTTTGCTTACATTTACATTGCCAAGAACGAGTCAAGATACAGAGGAAAAAAACAACCCCAAAAAACATGATGAAACAAAATTTGGGAAAACGAGCTGTACAATGAATAAACAAGTCTTGTTGCTCCCTCTAAGGATATAGTTACTGTATGTTATGTTTCTTATTTCAGACACAGTAGAAGCCCTCAGCTTAAGACACATCACAGAACACCAGTCGTTGTCAAACTGACATTCCAGAATCCTGCAAAAAGACTTCTGGCTTCATCCCAAAAGTAAGTATGGGCTTGTCTTTCTGTACATACAGTCAGATATATAGATGTGGCTGTAGGCTTGGTGTCAATTAGGAGTTTGGGCATGAGACAGCATTTCTTCCTTGCGGTAAGTATAAACGTTTTTTTTTTTTTATCAGTTAATGTGCTTCAGAACCAAGGCTAAGGTTTTTACATTTGGGCCTATTAAGGCTCTAGTTGTTTTGCAGTCTTGGGTCTCAGGCTATTTGGAATTCTATCCTAAAACAAAGATAACAGGGACAAACATACGTCCAAGATTTCTTTGGCAGCTTTCACTCGTCTTTTTCCTACTTTTTTTTTGCGTCACCGTTTTACATCAAGCCATCACATGTCACTTATGGCTTCAACTGACTGTCAGCAACACTAAGCTAATGATAATAGTGGAAAATATGTTGATATCTACATTCCCCTGTTCACATCTCCAGTTCCAGTCAATTTAAAGACACCCCCCCCCCCCCCCCCCCCCCCCCCACTGCTGCCCCTATGCCTGACCCACATTAAGGCATTTACAAAAAGATTAGACATGATGAATGTTCAGAAAGCTTCCCCACCAATGTTCAAAGCCTACTCAAGTGAAAACAGTAATTCGTACGAATCAATATACACCTCAGTACCATAAATCTGAGTCACAAATGTATCTTGAGTCTAGTAAAGTAATAATAGTACTCAGTAATAGTCCCTCAGTCCATCCTGAGGGAGCTGAAATGGAAGGGAGTGGCCCTAAACATTATTTTAGGTCGTAATCCCTAAACATTATCTTGGGTCGTAATCCAAACACCTTCTGACCATTTGAACCCATCTGATGCTGCCTGTTTGTTCTTGGCTCATGAGTGACATAGAGGAGGATCGCGTGAAAGAGAGAGAGACAAAGGAGAAGAGTAAGACAAGATGGATGGCCTGCTCTCCAAACAAACCAATCCAACCACAGACTTATCAAACAGATGGATAGGGTCAACTTTTCTCTTTAAAATCAAAGATACATTTTATTTCTTTTCTTAAAAAACAAACATTACAAAAAAAATCTTAAGAGAATTTAAAACCATAAAACAACAAGAAAAAAACATTCATTTCTTGGGGGGGGGGGGGGGGGGACTCTCCGAAAACAAAACTAAAAACTTAAAACAAAAATGGAGATGCCTGGCACAAAGGATTGAACGATGGGAAAAAAGGATTCTCCAGTCAGACCGGGATAGTGTATTTCTGAGAGTGCTGCTAACAGCACATCTGTGTGTTCGTCACATCAGTGAGAGCATGCGTGAGGATCAGACCCATGTCATCATGGGACACGACCCAAGGATCCCAGTTCGTCCACACTGTACTTAACGCACAGCAGGGTTAACGCCTTTGAGGGCAACAAACACACACAGAGAGTTACAGACCAGAATCTCACCGGGAACCATTTTTCCTGCTTCTTCTCTGTGACACACAATTAACCGTTGTCAGTTCGTTACCACAGCTCCAGAGGGGAGACCCACCTTGAATGTCAACACTGTTTCGCAGAACTTAGTATCACTTCTGCTCTCTTCATTAAAAACCACAGACCAAAAAGATAGTCTACAACCACACAAGCAATGAGCGTTACTTCAGTGTTAAAACTGCAGACTGTCAACGCAGGGACAGATTATAATTTTTTGTCTTTTTTCTTCTTTTTTTTTTTACTGTCAAGCTGAAGACAAGTAGGGGAAAGCAGAAATAACTGTGAATAAAGCATAAAACTGCCCAGTTAACATGATGCGTTAAACCGTTTAAGAATCAGAGGGATTTTAAAAACACACACACACACACACACACACAAACCCATGTACCCAACTGAACTAACTCGCAGAGGAGAAACGTAAAATAACCTTAAATCCATATCTTCATTTTTGTTTACCGTCTAGTCTAGCCCTCTCTTGATTGGACAAAAGGGGCTGCGGGTGCACCAATGGAAAGCGTTTCTTGCTGAATACACTTCACATGACTGGAGAGAGGAGATTTCTACTCTGTCTCCCTGTGTGGTCGTGTCAAATCCGTGACCCTCTGATAACATGGTCCTGACACAAACACCCACACTCGCACAGCCACGCGTATGTTAGGGGGAGGGTTGGGGGGGCAACTAGCTTTTCTCCGCTTTAGGTTGAGGGTTCAGGACGGATGCTCGCTAGCATGGTGTGCTGAGAAGAAGCCAACTAGCAACAGTCCGGAGAGGTGAATCCTTCCGGAAGTAACGGGAACTCCTGAGGGGCGGAGGACAGATAAGACACCAGAGATGAGGCTGTCAAAGGAGAGGCAATGCTGGGGGGGGGGTAGGGGTGGGGGGGGGGACGTGGAGAGATAAGAGAACGTTTACAGGGCGTCAGGAAGGGAGAGACAGCTGCCTATACTCCTCTATCACATGTGGCATGTTCTCATACCACAGGGGTCCCGGGCCAAAAGGGGCAGGTGGGGTGTAGGGGAGCATTAAAAAAAGAGAGAAGAGCAAAACAATAAAGCCACATTGATGTCCAAACCATTGGGCCAGGCCACTGCATAAAACTAAAATAAACCATATTTAAAACTCAGGAGTACAAGAAAACAAAACAAGAAATTAAACTTTGAGAACGTTTGAGAAGAGAGAGAAAGAACCAAAGACAGAGAGAAGGATTTCTGTGGGCTGGATCTTCTAATCTTCCCCAGAGGGAGGGTCCTCTTCCGAGCCGTCCTCCTCTTCATCTTCCTCCTCCTCTTCCTCTCCTGCGGCCTCCTTTGTTTTCTTGGGGGCGGGGGAGGACTCCTTCTTCTCCACCTCTTCCTCGTCCTCCTCCAGGGGGCTCTCTGGCTCCTCCTCTTCCTCTTCTTTGGGCGAGCTCTTCTCCAGGGCTTTGGCGCTGGGGCGCCCCTTACCTTTGCCTTTCAATGGGCTGGGGGTAACTGGGTAAGGAGGGGAGGGGCACACAGGTCAGGTCCAACCATCACGGCATCGTCCATTTCAGAGGGCCAGTGTGGGGGGTGTGTGGGGGTCAGGGTGTTGGGGGCAGGGTGTGAGGGTCAGGGTTCTTACCTGTGGCCTTTAGTCTTGGTTTGGGGGATTTCTTCTCCTTCCGCTCCGGTCGGCCTCTTCTGATCACCTTCTTGCTTCTCTTCTTGGAGCGTCCGTAGTCACTATCATCATCATCCTCAACCATGAAATCTTCATCGCTGCCCGACTCGTCCGCTGCAGAGGAAGGTTACGACGTCACGCTGCATGGCCGCACTTCACTTTGACTTTAGGTCCACATAATTCTGAGTGGTGACGAAACGCGTGCCGATCGGAGGGTTTAAGGCAGGGGTGTCCCCGTTCCAGGAGGGCCACTGTCCTGACAGTTTTAGATGTTTCCCTGCTCTAGAACACCTGATTCTAATGATCAGGCTTCCACAGAGCTTGATAAAAACCCATTCGTTAGAATCAGGTTTGTTAGAGCAGAGAACAATTGTCAGGACTGTGGCCCTCGAGGACCAGGGTTGGACGGCTCCTCGTTTAAGGTGTGTATGTGTGGGGTTCTGGGTGTACTTACGGTCCATGTAGGCCTCCTCCTGGTCTGGGTGCTCCTCATCCTCGCTGCCTCCGTCCCCCAGCAGGATCTCTCTCTGTTTGGACACGGCCTTCGTGGCTGCCTGGCGCACTGTGCGTACCTTACGACTCACCTCTCTGTCATCGTCGCTATCATCTACGCACAGACGGGCCGTGGTCAGGTTATCTGTCTCTCTCTCTCTGTCTGTCTCACACACACACACACACACACACACACACGTCTCTCACCAGCAGGCCGTTTCCTCTTCAGCGTCTTCTTGCTGGGCTTCTCCACCTTGGCCTTCTTTCCTTTCTTCCCTCGCTTGGCCTCGTAGTCGCTCCCTCCATCCTCCTCATCCTCCTCTCCAAATTCGTTGTCGTCATCGCTGCCGAAGTCATCTGCAGATGGACGGAGGAGGAGTCAGCACTCTCCTGGTCTCAGGACGATCCCCCCCCCACGGCTGTGGTCCCTCCACCCCTCCCTCCCTCCCTCCGTCCCACCCACCCACCCCCCCCCCCCCACTCTCTATATAATTTACCTGCCGAATCATTTTTGGGTTTGGAGAGTTTGTCATCAGAGTCCTCACTGAAAGAAAATAATAAACATCCGCTTAGCAACAGGATACCGGGTAGTCTAGGAAACAGTCTCCCAGGTAACTAATGAAGACAGGTTTTTAAACTTGTTTAGCTAGTGTAATCACGGTGGTAATTAGCTTCCGTCCAATGCTCCTTTTTTTAAATCTAGAATCAGATTGGGTTTTCAAGAGCAGCCGTTGGTTCCTGTTAGCGTTGGGAAAAGGAGACCAGAGTCATGTCTCTAGACGTCAGCCTGGACCAATCAGAGCTCACCTGTCCTCCTGGGAGTTCTTTGAGCGTTTGTGCTTCACCTCGCGAGGCGCCGCACGGATCTTCTTGGGCTTGTTGGAGTCTTTCCCATACTCCTCATCTGCACAGACACAACAACGTCATTAAAACATAAAAAAAACATCAACAACAAACAAACAAACAAACAAACAAATCAAGGGGGTGTGTTCAAACGCCCACGGGTGAAACAGCGCTCCTTAAGAGACAAACCTCACCTGCATCATCAGACTCGTTGAACTGTGAGTAATTCACCACCTTCCTGTTCCTGTAAACAAAAACAGACACGTAATCAAACACAAACAGCGTATCTGATCCACTGCTAACCTACTCACCATAAAACACCATGTGACCCTAGAGGGGGTGCGGCCAACCGGTTAGGAGCGCCGTGGTTGGTGGATGATAGCAAGCGGACCAGCGCGCTCTGATGCTACATTATCATTAGCCCACAAGGCCCAGAGGGGTCAAGTACAAGGCCTTATCAGAGGGAAGGTGGCTCAGTGAAAGGGGGGGACGGGACGCCAGTCTCTCTTCTATTGTTTCCATGGCTCATTAGCTAGAGTGGGTGGATGGTCACACAGAAACACACACACACACACACACACTCTTTAAAAAGGGGCGTTTCAGGTAACACACCGCTGACCACTGCTCAAATGCTCAGCGTAACACACACCAGGAGAGCTGTGTTGTAATGTGGAGTTCGTGGAATCGCAACGGTGACAGCCTGAGACTAGAGGTTTTCGCCTATCACATTTCGTTCGTAGTGCATGTTATCCCTCCTTCAAGTACAGCTTCACACATGGATAAACATAACTGGGGAATGGGTGAGGGGGGTCTTAAACCATTTTAACAAGCCTTCTGATTAAAAGAGCAGGCTGATGTATCACTATAAGTATAAAGGCCTCAGAGACTCCATCTCTGTCCACTTTGTCCACCCTCGGTTCACCCTGAATGGTGTTTCTAAAAGGGTTTGCATGCAAAACGCTCCTTGCTGACAGATGATAACATTTTGGATGATACTACCACAGCTGATAAATATTTGCAACTGGTTGAATTGATCAGCTTTCAGAGATCTCACGTTCTACAATAGAATACTGTTTCACGTGCCACTGGTCTATTGTTACATTGTATCCGGCAGCAACATTTCCTGTTCCAAAGGATTCTTAAAACAAATCGATTTTAAGGTGAACGTTTTCTCTAAGCGTAAAACATCTTCATTACGTTACTATTCGACGAAACTAAAAATAAAATGTAGATTCCAAGACAGAGGAGCCCGATGCTGGAGGGGAGGGGGGGTGTGGTGACCCCCTCCGCCCCCCTCTGACGTCACAGGACTCATTTACTGCCCCTCTCCCTTTCTACAGGGGCGTTCAACACCAAAATCAACGGCCACAATTGGGGTTTTTCCCCCTCATATTGTACAATAAAACACGTGAAAAAGGGTGTTGTCTTGTCTGAGGCTAGATATAGCCCAGTGCTTCCTAACAAGCTTAAACCCATGATGGCCACCTCCAGTCCTGCCTTTTTATGAGCGTTTCAGAGCCTCCCCTGGATGAATGGGAGGCCATATTCCCTCTGCCTAGTCCAGCAGGGATCTCAGGGAAAAGATCCAGTCATTTACTAGTCCAGGTATCATGTAATAACCCGCTAAAATACAATACACACAACAAAGCTGATTGCAGTAAAATGACGCTCGAAGCGGATTCGTTTTGCAGCTATGAAACAGACCAGATGCATGCAGTAATAAAGACATTTCTACTGGGGGCATGGCGAGCATTTCTCATAGCACAAGGATCCATGTTAGAAAAATGCGTGCATGGGAAGGAAAAAAAAACATTTACATCAATATTTTATCAAATAACACGACCCTGGCTATAAAGCTCAACCCAGTAGAGACATGTTGTCTGAAGCGTGCGTGCATGGCGCTGGTGCACAGGGGGGGACATGTTCAGTAAACCTACCGCACTGGTCTGGACATTTTGCAGAAATACTGTAGAGGTTACAAATGTAAGAAAGGGAAAAGAAGCTCCAGGCAAAGTAAAAAAAAATCGCCCCGCTCTGCGACTCCAAAAGGGCGGCACGAGACGTCACAGCTCAACGCCGGAGCTATTGCGTGAAAACCAAAAAATGTGGGCGCGATTAGTCAACTAAATTCGATTTTTAGTTGATTTTTTTTACCTTCTGCTACTCAAAATGGTGAATAAAACAAACTGAAACTGCAGACTGCGCTCAACCTAACCGTGTGGCCTTGAGGGCGGGTCCTCAGCTACCACGACCGCCCACAGCCAATCAGGAGAGGAGAACCTGGAGACTTCGCTGTTCCTATTGGACAGTTCGAATGATGATTCTCCTTTCCTTTGGCACGTCTAGTTGCTCTTCAACACTCAGCCTGTTCACCCTCCCCCTTCTTGTGTTAGGTTGAAGTGAAGTGTTAAGAAAACAAAAAGAGGCCCAGGATGTGGATGGACCCATAGACATGTATAAATAATCTAATGTCTCATTTCTGTGGATGGACCTGGGGATGAGACCTGGAAGGGGTTGACCACCAAGTGAATGACCACAAAGCAACTCAATGCATTTCAAAATGAACATAGGTGGATTTCTTCATGACACATTTTTTTTTTCTATCTATAGTTCATGCAGGAAAAAAAATATATTTGCTCATAAGAATTAACCTCACTCAATAGAATATATCCCACAAGGTTGGGAAATGTGAGCTACTTTGAGAGAATGGAGCTGAGAATTGTGCAGATAGGTGTACATTCACAGAAGAGCAGGGTTATAAATGGCTAAAAATATAAACAGATTATGCCTTAAATATCTTAATTTTGTTACTACAGCTAGACGCTGTTTCCAGGACAGGTGTAGAATCCCAGTCAAGTGTGACCCAGAACTGCTTCAGTGTTTTAACCACCACATCACAGGCATTATCAGGTATAATTCGGTTCTAATGGCTAAAAGGGAGGATTATAAAGATGGGGTGAGATCTTAGGTTTCCCAAGTCAGAAAACACTATTGACTTCTATTAAACTTGCACTTTGACACACCACACACAAGCACTCATATTCACACAATATTGTTTTGATTTTAGTAACATCATCAGATTAGTTTGTCTTTCCAACTCCCACCAATGTTGATATTCTAAGGAGGTCCTCAGCATAAAATATAATTTTGGCAGCTCTGTCAGACCTAGAGTGGTGTAGCAATCTTTGTTTTAAGGTTTAAAATCTAAATAAACCCCTGTGTGTGAAGGATAGGTTGTTATTAAATGATAGGATGAGTGAAGTGTGTGATTGGGGTATGTCTTTGTGTGTCGGGCGAATGACAAATAATTATTTCGTGAAGGAGCACAGCCCAGTTAATGCTATGGACTGCAGATTCAAGGTAAGGAAGCAGTTTGAAAAATGAATGCCCTTCTCCTCTGTCAGATTAAACTGTGCTTTCTGCTCAGGACAGATGCTGGAGTGAAGCGCAAGCATGTTCCCATGGTAACCAGGTTAAAGATTGTCTCTCTTTTCCAGCCACGATTCTGCCATCATGCCTCTACTTATCAGCCAAAGCCTCCACAGTCCTCTGGGTCCAGTTAGGATTGACAATCACGCCACACTTGCATTTCCTATGATGGAGTCAGGTGGCTGAGTGGTTAGGGCATCTGGCTAGAGATAAAAAGTCCCCCAGTTTGATTCCAGGCTAAGGCAACATGGGCAAGGCACTTCACCCTACTTGCCTCGGGGGGGAATGTCCCTGTACTTGCTGTAAGTCGCTCTGGATAAGAGCGTCTGCTAAATGTAAGTATGTAGATCACAGGGAGTGAACACTTAATTGGTATAATCTCTTTAGGAAAGGTTAGGTTTAGGGCCCATTAAGGTATTCTAGGTTAGATTAGGTTCTAGATGTTACCTCCACCATAATTTCTGCAACTTTCTATGATACAAAATGCCCATCTTAAGTGATATAAATTTATTCAAACATTCACAGTAGTTGTTTTTTTTTCCGTATTGTGATACATCAAGGAATCCACATCAGAACAGATATGTAATTGTGTTAATACTACAACATTATTTTGAATGGTTATCTCAGAAACAGAATGCTAGGTCTACATGAAACATTTGCAAGTTCCCATTAACACGGTAAAGGATGTTCCCATTTTGAGAGCAGTGTGCATAATCAGCATTAAAAAATATCCTGCAAAAAATACATGGCTTTAAACGAACTTTATGAACAATCATGCTACATCTATATTAAATGTCCGGTCATGAAACTGATGGAAGTATAAAACATGGTAATGATCACTAAACTAAAGAAAGACGTCAAATATATATATATATATATATATATATATAAAACAAACTCTAATGATACAAATGACTGCCAAAACACTGCTCCCTCCCCACCATGACGAAGCCTCTAAACCAGGGGTGTTCAATCCTGGTCCAGGAGGGCCACTATCCTGGCACTCTGACATGTTTCCCTGCTTAAGCACACCTGATTCTAATGAATGGGTCCTTAACAGGCTTCCACAGAGCTTGGTAAGGACCCATTCATTAGAACCAGGTGTTCTAGAGCAGGGAAACCCCCAAAATGTCCAGGACAGTGGCTCTCAAGGACTGGGGTTTGACACCCCTGCTCTAAACAGTTTGGGCCGTTCATCCATCAAGCAGCTTCAGGATGCTGTCTCTCTCCTTCAGTGACTTCCATGCCTGATCTTTCTCCTTCTTGGTTGGCGTGCGTTTCTTTTGCCTGGCAGCCATGATGCGTCGGAAACCCTCCATGACCTCGTTGTCAGACACTCGGACCCTCTGCCTCAACTCCTGCTTACGCATCTCCTCCTTAGCCAGCCTGGGATGGAGGGAGCCACACAGAGGAGGGGGTCAGTACTGCTGCACACCTGGCTTGTCTAAAATGGTGACCTTCCCCCTCAAAACAGACACATATACATGCTTTTTTGGGGGGGTAATTCCCAATATTGTCAAATGTAGGATGTGGAAGTCCATAACTATCTGTCTTTTAGGACTACATTCTTTTCAGCACTACTTCCCATACCTGAGCAGTTCCTGCTTGCGGGCACGGTTATGGGCACTCAGGGCTTTAAGCTCCGCCTGTCTCTTGTGGAGTTCTGCCAGTACCTCGTCCTCCGAGTCGCCCCCCGCCCCTGGCCGCTCCTCAGAGTCCAGCAGCCCCTGAACCACCAGCTCCTCTTTGATCCGTGCTTCCAGGGAACGGGTGTGAGGAACACTGGGTCGACGAAGGGAGAGAAGAAAAAAAAACATTCTTATCATGAGCAGCAAGAAATGATCAACCCCAAAATAAAGCATGCAAATATATATACATACAAAAAGGTTGATTAAGATCAATAATCAAAGATAAATGGATAACATCCCCTTCTGAAGGTACCTAAAGGTTTTTCCTTGGCTGCGAGGTGAAGTCCCAGCCCCGTCAATCCCTCCATCTTTCCCTGAGATGTCTGGAATTGGTGAATCTTCCATGGGGGATATAATGTTTTCCTGGAAGAAGAACACCAAAAACAATGCTGGCTGGTACCGATAGAGTTTGCATCCCTATGAGAAACACGTGGATGTCAGAGATGTCGTTTGTGCTGAGCTGCAGACTTAAGGCCTCGCTATCTGACCTCGACCAGAGCCTGGAGCAGGCGCTGTGTGAGAGGGCCAAAGGGACAGCCATCCTCAGGACTGTCATGTTGAGACTCTGACTTCTTCAACAAGGCATCCACATCTGGAAGAACAACAGTAACCTCCCCGTTAGCCATCTTTACTTTCAAAGTTATCATCCTGGAGGTAGACACTGGTCAACTGCCCTCATGGTTCAGTCTGAACATTCATTCACACCCCTCACATTACATTACATTTAGCAGACGCTCTTATCCAGAGTGACTTACAGTAGGTACAGGGACATTCCCCCTGAGGCAAGTAGGGTGAAGTGCCCTGCCCAAGGACACAATTTCATGTTGTTTCATGGCACGGCCAGGGTTCGAACCAGGTGCCTTCAGATTGCTAGCCCGACTCCCTCACCTTTAGCGTCCAGCTCGGACAGCGGTCCCAGAAGGCTTTTCTTCTTGTCATTGGCCCGAGCTCCTTCTCTCTGTTCCTCCAGCAGATCCTCCTGTGCCCATCTCTGGGAGTAGTGTTTCCCTAATGCAGGGATCTACAACACACAGCCGAGTGGGCCTTCACTGTACTGCTGTTCTCCATCTCATGTTAAATCCATTGGGAACATTTATCCGGACCTTCAGGTATTTCCAAAACAGTTCATTATGTTGAACAAAAGGCGTAGATGGTGTTTAAAAATTATAAACTGTACCTTGTAATACTCTGCTTCGTCCTCCGGAGGCTTCAAGAGTTCTTCTAGAACTCGGATCTCTTCGTTTGTGATGTCGGCACAGTACGGCTCAACTGATGCCCAGAATCTGCAATCACAAACAATCATGGCATACACATTTTGCACGACAATGTAAGAAATGCTTCGACAATCACACAAAGTTTAAATCGAAATCTGTATAAAATAGTGATTTAGGGGGAGTCATATAGCTGAGCGGTTCCGGAGTCGGGCTAGTAATCAGAAGGTACCCGGTTCGAACCCCAGCTGTACCAACATGGTGTTGTGTCCTTGGGCAAGGGGTCAGATGGCTCAACGGGTTAAGGCGTTGCCTCATGATCGAAAGGTTGTGAGATCGAGCCCCGGCTGTGGCTATGTAATGTTATGTCCTTGGGCAAGGCACTTCACCCTTCTTGCCTCAGGGAAAATGTCCCTGTACTTACTGTAAGTCGCTTTGGATAAAAGTGTCTGCTAAATGAATAAATGTAAATGACTCAGTGTAAATGTAGTTTCTGACCTGTTAGGAGCATCGTTTTTAGGATTGCGGGGAATGTCCTGAGGATCCTCACTGAACTCATAGTCCTGGACTTTGGGCTGCAGGTTCTTGGATTTTGGTCTTCCTGGTCCAGGTCCGGTTCCATGACCACCCTTTCCATCTAACTTCTGCTTCTTGGTCTTGTGCCTTGATGTGGCTGAGAGATCTGCATCCTTCCCCTGCTTCAGGAAGCGCTTGTCCCCCTTCTTATCCTGCCAGTCTGTGAGGATCTAGAGGAGAAAGTAATTTACATTTTTACATTTATTCATTTAGCAGATGCTTTTATCCAAAGCGACTTACAGTAAGTACAGGGACATTTTCCCCGAGGCAAGTAGGGTGAAGTGCCTTGCCCAAGGACACAACATCATATAGCCACAGCCGGGGCTCGATCTCACAACCTTCCGATCATGAGGCCTTAACCATTGAGCCATCTGACCCCCCCAGTAAAGTAAAGTAAATGGTAAAGTAATGATGAAGTAGTGATTTATAACCGCACATAAGGTATCTGAAGCTGTTACAAACATCTAATCTATACCTGTCTCTGTTCCTCTAGAGCTCTTAGGCGGCGATTGGCAGAGGACAGCAGTGTCTCCAGCTCTAACTGCAGGGTGTCCAGCTCCTCTATGCCGATGCCATCGTCTTCTGAGCGGCTGAGCACGGCACTGTACCGGGGACAGACTTTGATGTGCTCCACAGGTTTGAAGTCGTAGTACTTCAGAGGGGGGCAGTCCTTTAGGTCACTCATGTCAATGTTTAGAGAGGTCTGGCAAATCTCTAATGAAATGAGAAATGTGACACCACACACAAACACACACAATGTTAAAGATATATATATATATATATATATATATATATATATATATACATATATATGTTCTGTTTGCATTTCTCTGCCACAGTGAATTCTATGTTTGTAAATCTTGCATAGCGATTAAACCTGATTCTGATATTATAAAGTCAGTGGAAATTTAAAAGTCTTTAAATTGTTTCCCTACGAACAGCTGGGAGATTTGAACCATACATTTCAGACAGACATATTCTTCTTACACATTGCTGACTGGTGATGCATTTTTATTACTACATTTATAGTTACTCTTTCAGTCAAAACCACAGCAACGTGGGTGAAACAGAAATTACAAATGTACTGTTAAAAATTACAAACTAATCACAGCCCATGGGTGCATTAATTTACCAGACACCGCTTTCATTCAGAATATACGATATTCGTGGAATCTAAAATGGTTCAACTAGATTTAAGCGTCCGGTAATATTTACCTTTACAGTAAGGCAGCCATTATGGGAAGGACCATTTAGTTCCCGAGAATAGGGGACATGGTGTTTCAGGGAGTTGTGATTTTAAGTACAATTCCTTCTATTTCACAGGACAAGTGAGCTCACATAATCTTATAAAATTCACATAAGAATTACAATTCACAAATGAATACTGTTATTTAACAAAACTTTCCTAGGCAAAATAGCGGTGGACATACGAAAGCACCCCAGATTCCGGATGGTATCTTCGGTGGCAAATTCGGTGGGTTTTAGGGGAACATGATCATTAATGATAGATCTATATTTTTTCATACTAAACAATTATCTGTAATTTCTCTAAATTGTTCAATAATTATTTGTTCAGGACCTTACCAATTAACACAACATTTAATAAATAAAAAAACTCCCCTACAAATATACTGCAAGACGGCTTGGTCGTAGGCTACTTCGTTTTGAATACTAGAACAGCACAAACGGGAGGATGTTTCGTTCCGACCCACCAAACATGTCACGGTTACAATAACTCCGCTCAGGAAAGAAGCCCAAGAAGCCAAAACTAAATCCTGAAATGGCTGCTGATGCAGCGTCATATTTGGTCTATCTCGGTGAAATGTGAGATTTACGGAAGAGGTTCAGGCGTGGCAAGACAACTTCCGTCTTTCAAACCAGCTGCACCAGAAAAAAATGGTAAGAGTCTTAAATTATACTGCCACACACCGATTAATGATCTTTTTATTGGTCCGAAACAAGTGCATGGCGAAATCATTGTATCAGAGATGGGAGGAAGAATATGGTGGGGTTTTATTAGGATAAGCTGGGATTCATTATCTTGCCTGGGTGTGACTGTCATCTCCTGAGCAAAACTTCATTCAACAACTACTGCACCAAAGATAGAGCCAGATACATAACTTAAAATAAATGTGTTGTGGGAAGGCCAGTTTATCAGATATCATGCTGATAGGTGTGTGTTGCATGTAAGGAGAAAAGGTTCATGAAGCGACACTTCCCGTGTTCTTGGTCTGGCCAGGTCAGGTCATCTGGCATAAATGGACGAGATATAAAGTTTGAACCAGGGGTCTCCAATCCTGGTCCTCGAGGTTTTCGATGTTTCCCTGCTGTAGCACACCTCCACAGAGCTTGATAACGACCCTTCATTAGAATCGGGTGTGCTGGAGCAGAGAAACATCGAAAACCTTCAGGACAGTGGCCCTCGAGGACAAGGATTGTGGAGACCCCAGGTCTGAACCCACCACCCAATGATGCTGTTCAAACCTTAACCAAGACCATATCTGTGCTCTCTCTTAGACAGCCACTTTGCGCCCCTACCTGAACGCCGTCCGGGCCACCCTGCAGGCCGCGCTCTGCTTGGAGAACTTCTCCTCCCAAGTGGTGGAGCGTCACAACAAACCGGAGGTGGAAGTCAGGTAAGGACGACCTCCCCTCTCCCTTGTCCACCGTGTCAAAGAGGATCTACCTCTGCTGACGACATGGGCATCGAAACGAACAACCGTTAATGTGTTTCACTGTCTGTGTCACCTTGCAGGAGCAGTAAAGAGTTGCTGCTACAGCCTGTAGTTGTGAGCCGAAATGAAAAAGAGAAGGTTTTCATTGAGGGCTCTATCAACTCTGTCAGAGTCAGCATTGCCGTGAAGCAGGTCAGTGAATGAGTTTAGGCATTTGTCACTAATTACAAATCTATATATCTTAATTCCAGAAGCTAACCATGAACATGAACGAGTCTAATCATACGTTGTGTTGTTTTTGTGCGATTGTTGGCCCCTTTTAGGCTGATGAAATTGAGAAGATTTTGTGCCACAAGTTCATGCGGTTCATGATGATGAGGGCAGAGAACTTCTTTATCCTGCGGAGGAAGCCAGTGGAGGTGATTTTTCAGAGGAAGTGTAGCTCTGAGAAAGTGACTTTGTATATGACGAAGAATTAAAACAACTTCTCCTATTAGGTTTAAGGCAGAGAACAGTTGAGGAAACAAGATTATGATTCGTAAAATAAACCATCGTATTTTATCGTGTAGCGTAACACACGTGATCGCATGAACGGTAAGCTTGTGTTTCGTGACATTGTTTTCATTTTTCCACCCAGGGTTATGACATCAGTTTCCTCATAACCAACTTCCACACAGAGCAGATGTACAAACACAAGTTAGTGGACTTTGTGATTAACTTCATGGAGGAGATCGACAAAGAGATCAGTGAGATGAAGCTGTCTGTCAACGCCAGAGCTCGTATTGTAGCAGAAGAGTTCCTCAAGAATGTAAGATCTCCCATTTACAGTCCTTTTAAAAGTAGTGTTTGCAGTGCATCTATAACTTAGATGTTATTGGAATATTTGAGTGAAAAAAGTACAGATAAACTCACTTGTCCGTATAGTGATTAAACCAATGTAGAAATAATTTCTGTGATGGGATAAAATAATGTTGTTTACTGTGATACTATTTTCACAGTTTTGAGAGGATCTCCTACCATCCTGTCATTTGGTTACATGCCGTAACTGTATCTGATGACATAACAGCGTGAGAGGGGTGGATCCCTCGTGAATGAACAGCCAATCAACGACAACGACCACAGAAAAATCACCAATCCTGTGTGTGCCTGGCACCCAATTGTATATCACAAGAGTATTTCCCTGTTTGCATGATTATTGATGATTGTATATAATGAAATAGTTCACATTTCATTTGATAGAACTTGGGACTAGTCCCACAACCAAGGCGGGTCCTTATAGTATTAATCAAGTTAATAGTCATGGAAACAGGGACAAAGAGTGTTGCAAGAGAATAATGCAATATAAATGGACTATATTGTTTTTATACATTCTGTACGTCCTTTCATATAACCTAGACTGTTTTTTGTCATAATGGCAAATGTCATAATGGCTGAAGCGTAGAGGAAGGGGTCGTTACAAATAATTGGAAAGACACCATGAGAAACCATGTATAAAAAGATAGTGTGGTGGATGTAAAAAATGCAAATCACCAATAAAATGTTGGATTTTTTGTAATATAAGGATGTGACTAGTTGTGCATATGTTGCATTTAGTCATCACGACTTAAGAAAGTACAGGGACATTCCCCCCTGAGGAAAGTAGGGTGAAGTACTTTGCCCAAGGACACAACACCTTGTAGCCACAGCCAGGAATCGAACTCACAACCTTCCAATCACTAGCCTAACACCTCAACTGTTGAGCTACCTGACTCACTGACTAACCTATTGGTTCAATGTCAAGCCAAAAATATACTAACAATTTTGATAAGATTTAAATGTGTTGAAGGATCAATCAAACCCAAAGTTTTATTGATTCCATATATGTAAAAACAATATCAGATATGATTTAAGTGTACTAGGCAAAAATCAAGTGGTCCTCAAAAGGCACAATGGCAATGTGATGGTGCCACAGATGTAGATAAGCAGGAGAATGAGGATTATCTTTATCCTTAAACTCCATTATTGTTGGGTTCCATTAGTGTTCATCTGTGATTTTAATAGAACGTTTAACAGACCAGCCTTTCAGTCTTCCAATAGTTTCATAGAGGAAATGAATACCACGTGCCATAAGTTCTGTTGGTGCTTAAATAACACGTTCACTTCAAAAGGCATCGGGTTATCGTTTGAGGAAGATGTTACATTATACTTCACTATTTTTGAAAATGACATCAACACATTATCAAGTGCTACTCAATTCTATGATCCTAAAATATAATATGTATATATACAGTATATATATAAATAATTTCCCCAGAATGTGTCTAAATCTTAACAATCCATTTAATAATGCACACCGTGTCACACAAGATTTAGCAATACCAGTTATTCAAAATAGTTATGACAAAGTGAATTTGAGATGTTATAATACAAAAAATAAGTTACTGCCGTAGTTGTACCCGATGAGATTCTCCTCAAGGCAGAGAGCTAGAAGGTCCACTTCCAACATGTCTGACAAGCAAAAGGTCAAAAGTGAGATGGGACCGTCTGCAAGGCATCTTCAGTGGTGCGATGGACGTTTACATTCTGTAAAGAGGAACACAAGTCCGATGTATAAAAACCACTAAACTACTTCCGTTTTATCTTATTTTATAGTACCACTGTTTGGAAAGAGACGTGAGATATAGAATATGTACTTATTTATTGTTGTTTTACACTATACAACGAAATTTGATGCAATCTTCCGCAGGTGAACTGACTACAGTAGTGATATGTACACAAAGCACACATTTTCTAGGCGCACTGTTTGAATGTCGCTCTGGATAAAAGCGACTAAATGAGTCAAATGTAATTGTTTAGACTTGTTGAAAGAACTATGCAAATTTTACACTGTATTTTATGACAGGGATGTTGACAAAGGGTGGTTAGTGACCACATACACCAAAATTTCAACACGAATCATAAAAAAGCAATAAAAAAAATTAACTATAGAGTGAATTTAGAAAATCATTTTGATAGTTCAGCTGTGGTGTGGATGATTGGAAAATTTGATCGTTTACAAATTATTAAGTAGCCCACACAGATTAATGCTGATTCATTTAGTGGCTCCCTGTGGTCCACACCCTCTAAAGCAGGTCATGGTGTATCTAATTCTTCATAGCTGGTGAGCTCTACAAAACCAGCCAGACCTATTTTAATCCAGACATCTGAGGGATAAAGGATAAAGAAGTGCAGCAGAGAAGGTCAAGTATATTTTATTAACATAGCAACGTACAGAGTAAAAAGGAAAAGATTTCCCCTCCATTTCAGTTGACCTTCAACAAGGAGATCGTTGTCTACAGGATAAGCATATTATGATGAATGAAAATGGGAGAAATAACTCTCTTAAATGCAAATCTTAAAAGCACATGTATCTGCTACATGTAGCTGCTTCAGAGCCAGCTGTGTAACACTGACACACGTAAAACTGATGTCGATTCCCATTCACCCAAACACACAACAGTCAACTTTCCAACATTCAATTGACAAGACTAAGAAATTGAAGTTCAATAAAAAAAAATGCTGCTATGGCATTTGATGATATGGCCCAAAAAAAATCAATGCTTAGATATTTAGAAAAGGAGTATAATTTACACTCATGGAGTTGGGTTGTCAGTATTGAACTGGATTCCAGTTATTCATTGTTAACAAGGGGGCAGGAAACCGATGTTGATTCCTAAAGCCCCGACCAATTAGCTCGTGATCACAGGAGTCAAATAGGAGCCTGATTGGATGATTGTGATTGAGGGTGGAGCAGAGGGGGGAGTGTGGGCGTGTGTGGGCGTGTGTGGGAGCGGGGGAAAGGGGACAGTCTCACTGGTGGGCTGGGACTGTTAACAAAGCCTCATCTGACATCCGCGACACTTCTACGTTCTGTTCAGCAATGAAACAAAACAAATGGGTCAAGCATACGAGAGACACATCCACGTCAGGAAAAATAAATAAAATAAAAAAATAATAATTTAAATTTTATCATTGTATTGTTCCGTTCCGTTTTATGCTTCTCTAGGTATGGTAAATGAGTTTTTAATGAAATTATATAATTAAATTAAAAGTGCAACAGGTCATCCAAAATGTTTTTTTTTGGGTGCAATTTCAGCAGACCGAAGAGTATCTATGTCTTTAAGTATCTGGTATGATGGGCATGGCATCAAAGCCCTTAGTGTGAGGAACCGTTTTTAAGAGTTGCTTTACACTGGAACGGACTGAATGTACAGGATATCAGGACTGGAAGTCCAACATGCGGTCGTGGTGGTGAGCGTGTGCCTACCTCAGGTCGATCTCTGTGAGTGTTCACAGCTTCTACATGCAGGTAGATGGATTCCACCTTACAGCCTACAGACACAGAGAAGCTGGTTATGGTCTGATCAGTTCAACCCATGAGAGAGAGAGACAGAGAGAGAGAGAGAGAGAGAGAGAGAGAGAGGGGGAGAGACAGAGACAGAGAGAGAGACAGAGAGAGGGAGAGACAGAGAGAAAGAGAGGGAGAGAAAGACAGAGAGAGGGAGAGAGCGAGAGGGAGAGAAAGAGAGACAGAGAGAGAGAGAGAGAGAGAGAGAGAGAGGGAGAGAGAGAGAGAAAGACAGAGAGAGGGAGAGAGAGGGAGAGAGACAGAGAGAGACAGAGAAAGAGAGAGGCAGAGAGAGAGGTATGAGACGTCCATCTTACCATAAGCCACGGGTGTGAGCTTTAGCACCGTGTGCAGTGGGCACTTCAGGTAGGGAAGCTCCTCTGAGAACACAACACCAAAAGATCAACATCCAGCGCAGTCAGACAATGATAAATCAGTCTATGATCTAAATTCATCTCAAGCACACACACACACACACACACAGTCAGAAACACTAACACAGTGCCCTGGCTCTCACTGGTGGGTTTGCAGACAAACCTGCTGTTTTATCCAGGAAGTAGGCCAGCAGGCAGCGCATGATGGCCTGGTGACAGATGACCAGCACGTTCTCCTGCCTCTCCAGCTCCATGATGACCGGCTCTAACCGCTGCACCAGGTCCTCATAGGACTGAGGAGCAGAGATGGGGGAGCAAATACACACAGACAGCAAGCGCGCAACACACACACACACACACAAATGCACTAAATCAGGGCACACATCAGTGTTATATCTCAGAGATTAAGCCTTCCCCCAGAACTGTGTTATCAAGAGATAATCATAATGGGCATGAGTCTCACTAAGCAGAGCAAATGGAGGATAAATATACAAGACTAAAATGTATAAACGCATCATTTGGGCATTTAAGACCACAGAAAACACAACAGGAAACAGTTGAGAAAATTGGCATACCTATGTCCTCACAAATGATCTTATGCATTTGAGTCATTTTAGTTTCTGATACATTTGCATGTGTTTTTGTTTGTCACTGTAGACTTGTAGAGTATTGTGCGTCAATTGAGGCAATAAAAAAACAACAAAAACACAACCAAACGTAGAACAACTGAAAGATTGTCTGGATGTTTTATGAAGGCTGTAAACAGATCATCAGGCCTCACCTCTCCCTTTGGATAACGATACCGGTATTTATCCTTATCCCTCATAGCAAACTCCAGAGGGTAATGCTCCTGGATCTCCTCATACATCATCTCCTCACACACCCCCTGATCAAAGCACACACCGGATAACGTTAGTTTAAATCCACAAACAGTCCCGTGCATCCCAGTCCTGCACGTCATCTCACCGCGTCGATCTCATTGAGAGCCTTCCACTGTTCGTAAGGCACGTTGAGAGCCTCTGCAGTCTGAATGGTCCTCTTCATCTGACTGGTCCAAACCTTCAGATCCCTGATCTCCTGAGACTGGATGAAGTGGTCTAGGTACTTGGCAAACTGCACAACACACAAGAGTTCAAATGGAGAAGAAAATGAATACGAATCTAGCGAGACAAGGAGTCCGTCCATCCCACCCAAGAACTGATCCCCAGGGTGGCCCACCTCTTTGCCCCGGTTCGAGAGGCCAGAATCTCCCCCAATGCGGCCCTTGATGTTGAGTTCACTTTCTCCGTGGCGGCAGAGGTATATGGAGCGTGGCGTGATGTGGATGTTCATCAGGTAGTAGACGATGCGGCTCTGGATGTGGTCCTGGACACGGTTCACCAGGTACCGTTGACCTACGTCAATAATCTTGATGAAGGACAGATCCCTGGGAGAGAGAAACGGCTTTAGACATCAGCCATCTTCCCTCAGGGGATGCCAAGCTGTGATGGTTAGACAGACCCCCACCACACCCTCACACCCACCCTCACCCCCTCACCTATCCTGGACCTCATCCAGAGGTTCATAGGAGTTCTCATAACACTTGATTCTCTGCAGGAAGTCCTGCACAGCTTCCTCCGTGTCACAGTTGGTGTAGTCAGGGCTGCCCAGTTTCACTTGCTGATCACAAACACACACAGGGGAGAGAGGTAACACGTTCAGTTCCAGGAACGTTCTGTTCCAGTTCCAGTGCAAGAAGTGTTTTCTTTTTCCGAGGGAACTCACCACTATGTTCTCTTGAATGACATCCGGGTCTTCGCAAACTGACTCCACAAAGAACACCTAAAGAAAAGAAAAAAAAATGAAGAAAAAAAAATATCTATGAAACTTCAGAGTAGAGTCGTACGATACATCTCAACCAGAGAGACCAGCACTTTGCCCATTGTACCTTGAAACCATTCTGCTCAGCGAACTGGTTGATGGTCTCTCTTCTCTCCCTGGTTGTGTTTGTGGCATCGAACACCTGGGAACAGCAGAAGACCCACCGTCACTCCCATACAGACTGACAGCAGTTATATAGAGGCAATTAATCAACGGCAATCTTCTGCAGCGTTTCCTGAAAGGATTGTGGTTCAAACTTCAGCGTTTGTTTTTATCTTCAGGCCCATGGGCATCGCTTATCGCATCTACGTTTTAAGACTGAGACAGGAAAGACCTTCGACCTTCCTCCCAAGGAACTGGCTACAGTAAGGCTTAACTAACTAAACAGAGCGATAATTTATCAATGTCTTTCTACCAATCATGTAAGATCTTGTCCTGGCCTGTGTCAGTCCCAGTTGAATACGCTTGAAAACGTCCGTGTTAACTGGTTTAAGTGATTTGACCCACCGCCACTTGCCCTCCTTCGTCGGTAAGGTACTGTCTGACATCATTCAGAGCAGCTGTTGCACACTGCCTGCAAGAGACATGTCACATTTGATCAAGAGTTATTATAAAGACAAACAGAAGACATTCCAACATCTACCAGCACAGCACATCTGACATTTAGTCCTTTAGCAGACACTCTTATCCAGAGCATCTTACAGCAAGTACAGGGATATTCCCCCGCTGAGGCAAGTAGGGTGATACTCCACAGTATCTTGACCATGGGTTGAAGAAGGGTCCATCCTAATCCTGTGATAGCGACTCCTCCACCTCACGGTCGCTCACTAACTGCGAAAGCTTCAGAAGAGCATCTTACTGTCGTATCTTCAGACCCTCCTCATTGTCTGGCAGGAAGAACTCAAAGGACTTGTAGATCTTCACACACTCCCGCCGGTACTGGCCAACATTGAACTCTACACAATGTAAAAGAGATGCGATATTCAATTGGAAGGACGCAACCATTCTTCTTTAGGCAATACGTTTACAATTTATCAGCACCAACGTAATAACTGGTCATGGGGGGGGGGGGGGGGGGGGGGGGTTGGTACCTCTGGTTGGTACGCCGATCCAGTTGAGGTAGCGAGTCAGCTTCTTTGAGATGTAGGTCTTCCCTCTGGCTGGGAGACCCACCGTCACGATGAGGGTGGGGCAGTTGGTCATACATACTGAATTTGGGAGGAACGGAGAGGGGAGAGATGCACTTCAAATCAGGGGAGCATGGACCACAGCAGCTTTAAAAACCCTGCTGCACAGAATACAACAGTCCCTCAGGACATGGACAATGTATTTTAGAGGGAAATACTAGTTGGTACATATATACACATGCAAGAACTTGTTGAAATAGGATATTTAAAGGGGAATTATGCCATGTCAAAATGAATCATTTAGTTTACACATATGTGATCTGACAGAAAGGTTACCCTGTTCCATTACACAATATATGAAATATTGTCAAGTGGGCCAGAGAGGAACTCTTGACTGGGTGTTGGGCAATCCACTTTACTGACCTATTGTCATTTATAGTTTGCTATGAATAAGAGCAAATACCATAAGTACTGCTTAGGACAAATTCCTTGCAACAACAAAAAACAAAACACACCAAAAATGCAAAAGCACAGTAAAAGCTAAATCATGCAGGCATGACTATCTGAACACATTCTGGTTACTAATAATTTAAGACCTTAACAAGAGCCTGTAGATGATTAACCAGCCGTTCCTCATCAACAGTCCAGCATATAGGCAACATAACACAACAACAGGGCACTGCCATTGACTGCCTTGCATTCATGAACTCGTCTATAATCCTGCCATGTGTGGCAAGGCTACAACTGAACCAGTATGCATGACATGAGCTCTATTGGATCATGCATTAACAGACCGATTCACACCCCGATATGAACAATTACTGCTGCAAATCGCGATCCAGTTTCCTCCCTCGATAGTAAATTAGCAAATGCATGTTACAATCATGTTTATTTATCGTGACATTCATCCACTTTGAAAGCTCTCATCCACTGATGGGGTTCGACCTGCATCCCAGCCTCCACGTCCAAAACCACGTCGTAATGCAGCTAGGCTTGCAAAACACTACCTTTTCTTTGAGAAATGTGTTTTTCGGGGAGGCCATTCTTGTTTGGCATCCAGATCTTCTTTAGAGGGTTTTGAGTGAGTTCACGCGCCGTGGGGGAGTTTGATGCTCCTTCATCCATTTCATCAGAAACGTCTCGATATAAACCAGCACCTTTTATTCACAGAGCCTCCAGTTCCTCCTCTCCTTTGAGATGTCCAACTGGTTTGGTTGGATTATTTGGGATGTCGTAGTTAGTAGAATAAGTGTTGCTTTGACCAAGTTTACCATAATCTGTCGAAAACATGCGCGCGTGCTTTTCAGCCCAGTTTGATCTTTGATGCTCGTGCTGTCGCGAGCTGACCACGAGATGCAGGAGCTGCATGCATGTTGGAGCAGTAACCTCCACATAGTCTATCACACATGAGAAGCCTTTTCTAATTTAACACCAATTCAATTCGCGCAGCAGCATTCATTAATGGGTGCTAGGCTCTACAAGCCCCTCCCTACTGGATGCAATGTGTTGTATTAAATTGATAGAATGTATTTAAACAATGTAGCCTCTATAGAGCAAAAGGGGACTGTGACATTTAAGGCAATATTATTATTTTGCATAGGCTAATAAACTGAAAATACTGTGGACTACTATATATGTATGATATTTTAATGCCATTTGTATGTGTTTTTATGAATATCCATCAGGTGGCAGCATAGGGTTTATCACACGTTTACTTTGATTAGGCTATGTTTCAATTATTCTGGCCAGGGGTGTCCAACCCTGGCACTCAGGGGCCACTGTCCTGTGAGGGGTGTCCAATCCAGGTCCTCAAGGGCCACTGTCCTGACAGCTTTAGATGTTTCCCTGCTCCAGCACACCTAATTCAAACGAAGGAGTAGTTATCGAGCTCTGTGGAAGCCTGATAATGACCTATTCGTTAGAATCAGGTGTGCTGGAGCAGGGAAACATCTAAACCTGTCAGGACAGTGGTCCCTGAGGACCAGGATTGGACACCCCTCACAGGACAGTGGCCCCTGAGGACCAGGATTGGACACTCCTCACAGGACAGTGGCCCCTGAGGACCAGGATTGGACACCCCTCACAGGACAGTGGCCCCTGAGGACCAGGATTGGACACTCCTCACAGGACAGTGGCCCCTGAGGACCAGGATTGGACCCCCCTCACAGGCAATGACACAGCTGCCACCACGCTGCGGTGAGCGGAGGGCACTAAGTGCTGAGCCGCAGGAAAAATCATCAAAGTCATAATACTTATAATGCCGATATTATAAAGCATCAAGGAATAATGCTTATAAGGCACTAAAATAGCTGTGTGGTCTATTGTGCTAATGAGCCTGGTACCGTAGTTCAAATGTGGGTGTATTGCATGAAGTTTAAACATGCTGTGTTTCAGTAGTATAGTTAGTAGACTACATTCCTTATGAAGCAGCATGAGTATCCAGTGGGTCATCAGACTGTATAGAAATCTAATGCTGCACCTTCAGTTATGACCCAAATAAGAGATGAACGGTGTCTATTTAAACAATCCAGGTCTTCCTCTTTTCTAGCCTGATTGTCACAGTTGACACTTGAAAAATATTCTGGAAATGGATTAGCACATTTTGATGATGAGATCTTGTGAAAAAGGGAAGCGTTTCAACATTTGCAACCAACTGTACTGGTATACATACATAAATGTATTTTTCTCAATAAGACCTACTATTATATTGTGCATTAAACTGCTACCCAATGTTATAGGTTTAACAGAGCCTTATCAAATAGATAAACTCATCATCTTGACAGAAGGCCT
Organism: Protosalanx chinensis; assembly: GCA_030340685.1. NCBI lineage: Eukaryota > Metazoa > Chordata > Actinopteri > Osmeriformes > Salangidae > Protosalanx > Protosalanx chinensis. Next base: position 18,548,681 of record CM059317.1, on the reverse strand, counting down.
CTTCCAATCATTGTTATTGACATCCTTACTTGAATTGACCTGTATCACCTGCCTTTCCTACTGATATGTCATTATGAACTCAAATCAATAAGTAGGCCAATGTTGTCAATGGAACCTGCTTAAAGAGCAACCCGTTTGATCCAACCACACTGATTCTTGTTATTGTCTGATTCTCAGAATCTACTGACATGATGTCAATAGGCTACACATAACCTAACACATAACCTAACCTCATGACAGGGTGAATACATTAGGAAACAATACACCAATATCAGAAATAGTATTTTACCCTTTCAGCTGAGTTCACATGCCCCTTGACAGACTCCAGTTTTTACATAGCCCTTGTATTAGGCAATATGTCTAGAAGGGGCTAAAAATAGCCCAGTGTATCACAATAATAGGTTAGCAGTTTAGATTTGATTTAATAAGTACGTGCAGCTATAGAATATGCTACAAAGACTGAAGCTCATAATTGGCTTCTAAGGATGCGTGTTGAGGGAGATCAGTCTCATTAACAGCACATCTACGGTGGTTTACGTTCAAGATTAGGGCAACATTGTAGCTTCAGAAGGAACCACTGGCTTGTTTTCTAACAAATCGTAATAATAAAAATAATAGTCTAATAGCAAATGAATGTTTCTCTTACCCGTCCGATCCAGGTTTTGTGTATTTTTGGAGCGGCTGGTGCATCTCATCATGTGTGTCTGCTGCTTCGTGTCACTCTACTGGGGTCTGATGAAGTTAACACACACAACTAGCTCCTCTCTGGAAATATCCTGCCACGATGCACACACCCACTTTTTGTTGCAATGAATGGGTTTTCAAAACACTTGGGTTCTGCACGTAGGTCTAACTACCGTGTATGGGTACATCTGGAAATGTGTGTATGGGTGTCGGAGGATGTTTGAACACATGGATTTAATTGGGCAAGATGGAGAAGTTGCGATAAATCATTCAATTTTTACGACACATTATTTTATAAAAGGCCAACTTTACAGAATCTGTATTGATAAATATCTCATTAGCATGTGAGGACTGCCTTATTTGAACGCGTAGGTAGACTAAAGATCCATTCCAGTGAAAAAAAGTTAACTTTACAGATAAAAATTCAGTCAGCTGATAACCCTAACCTTACCAGGCGAGCCTATACACTGTGGGTGAACATACTCGGATACTATTAACAATGTAAGCTGTAGAGATAACATTATCATGTGACCAGCCTAGTCTGAAGGCTATTTTAGGGGTGAGTGATACCCTTATCAGCTGTACTTACACGGCAGTATTTTGGATCATATTCTCCTCAGCTTCATGATAAACAGGTGAGTTTGACACAGAGAAATGTGGTAGTTCCATGAAGAACCTACAACCAATGAAACCGGAAAATTAAAAAAAGGGTGTTTTTGTGACAGAGAGCAGAGTTGTGAAAGAGGTGTGTGAAAGTGTAAACACAACAATAGAGAGTGAGAGACACTGAAAACAATGTAAGAAGGCTTGTGCCTGAGGCCACATGCAGTAACATGACCTGTCTTACTCTTCATGGTGCCATAAAGGTCAGAGGGAGATTATTAGCACCCCTCCCCACCCCTCCACTGAAACACTGTGTCTAGACACTGGATGTCAGCTCCATGTCATAACCACAGCCTGCTGGCATGACTGTGCTGAACATGATAGAGGACACAGTGGCTTTGGTGGAAATACTGTCCAACAACAGTAACTGTGCTGTGATCTAAGGGGAGCTGAAGCCTTATGACATCTGTGGGTAAAGGTTGAACTGTTATGGATGTTTTATCATGTATCTATTTATTTAGATCATTTTAGCTTGACTGAAAAACACAACGTATTTCAACTTTAGTAGTATCTAAACCAAGGCTATAAACTGCTGTCTAATTATGCTGGTGAATATAACCTTTATCGTGTGGGAACCAATTTTTTCTTCTTCTTGTGGACCAATTTCTTGAACCAAACAACAGCTGTAAGGTCATGATCTGAAAAGAGCCAAATATAAGCTTGGCTGATTTTCAATATTTACAATAGCTAAGTCGGACTCAATTTCAAGCAAGTCATTTACCAAAGCCACCCCCCCCCCCCCCCCCCCCCCCCCCAGTCAAAATGTGTGTACTGGAAGTAGGGGAAAGGTTTTCCTTTAAAAGACGAAGCTATTCTTAACATATAGTTGTGACCTTTTTAAGTGCAGAACATTGAGTCATATGCTTGTGTTCCAAATAACTATTTCACTGCTCCCATTTATGACTAGCGCACAAAGCAAATCAAACAAGATGTATCAAAATAAAACGTCCAACTATAGTCCTCTACTGTTTGTCCTGAGTTTTTCCTAAACATAATAGGTAAAGAATCGAGTTCAGACATTGTCCGCTTACAACACGTTTTGCTCTCACGACCAGGATGGTAGCAGAACATTTTCACCCCCTGATTCTGCTAGGAAGCAAGACGCTGATCTGAGTTCCTGATCTGTTGTTGGATGACCTTGATCTGTTTCCAGTGAATATTTATTGATCCTGTGATTGAATCAGAGGGGAGTTTTTACTTGACACACATGACGAAACATTTTATCAGAACCCTTTTCAGCAATTGACAGGGCAGCTAGTTTCAAATCTGATTTAATGTTTGAAACAAAAGCAAAAAACCAAGTACAAATACAAATGAGACCACATACATTCTACAGCGTGCCGGTGTCGTGCACGGCCCATGATCGACCATCTAAGTATTCTTTTAAAGGGATTTCCGAGGAGCTGGTTAGTGGTGTGTTACAGCAATGTGTGTCCCCCACACATGACCTCAACAGAGCCAATGATGGTGGGGAAAAAAACCTGATGTGGAGAGGAAGCCCAGCATCCTGCTTCCTGCCCTCACACGATTACAGCGTACGAACCCCACCATCGATCCACATCAGTGAAAGGCCTACAGAGGATGTTATTCTCCTCCCACCCCCCGCCTTCTCTCCTCAGCTGTTCCTCATATGTTCAACTGTCCTTCCCCCAAATACTCTTCTCCGAGCCTTCCTCCCCCTCTCATTGGCTGTTACAGACTGTGTTCCCACTCTTGCTGCCCCCAGCTGCCTTCTTGCGTCTCTTATTCAGCAGTGCGTTATTGGACGTGTCCAGATCTTTGATCTTCACCTGGTCATAGTCCACACGCATGGTGGCCAGAGCACTGGTCATCTCCTCCTACAGGACACACACACACAGACACACACAGAGATGCACACGCACACGCACACACACACACACACACACACAGGATAAGAGAAATGCTCTGTAATCTGAAACAGTGAGGATCCGTCTGTCATCTATGTGGTGTAACCCGATAAAACCCATCTGTTCGCCTCTCACTTGTAGTGGATCAGCTACTTAACAATATCCTGCAATGGTTGAGCCATCTTTCTGTTCATTTACGCAGTGAGAAAACGCCAGGCCTGTTTGCATTATTTCATGAGAAGCTTTGGGAGAGGTGCATTCTCTTTAATGACCAAAGGGTGGCAGTGTTGCTCTGGGTCTCACCTTCACATCGTCCCACATTTCCCTGTCCTCGGTCAAGACTCTCGTAGTGTGGAGCGGAGTGGAAGGCACAGCCATGGACTGCTGTGAGGATTTCAAAGGGACACGGTGAGACAGGAGACGAGCAGAGATGAGCCCACACATAAAAACACCCACTTAAACAGGAGCTTACGTTGATCCAGGGGTGGTTCATGAACAGCGTTATGGTCATTCTCTCATTGGGGTCTGTCTTCAGAAGTTGATGGATTAGCTGTTTGGCTGGGAGGGCGTAAAACAATCCACGAAAGGATCAGTGATACTCACACACTGAGATAAGCACACACTGCTCATAGTAAATAGTTTATGCTAACAACAAGGGCAAAGGAATTTTAACGATACGAGGCCTGGAGCTATTAGAGACAATGAGAGGGAGGACAAATGATAGCAGCCTAGAGACACGGAGAGATAGGACAGCGTGCACATGGCAAACCATCTGACTGGAGCCTTCTCCCCCAGAGCTGCCCTCTGTCAAGGCTTCAGTGTTGGACACAGGCACCAGCTGGTCCACGTGACAACGTCCCCAGTACATTCAAGCAGACTGCGCCAACTTTTCTATTGCCTGTTTCTTTTTGAACTGATTTGTACTTGTACACTTGTATATTTAACTTGTTTTTTGTTGTTGTTTGTTTTTAAGAAGCAATCTGGATGCGTGTGTGTGTGAGGGTGTGTGCTTAATTCGTTTTAAAGTCCACATTCAAGGAATGGATCACCATCGAGGAAAACAAATCAAACGGGTTGAGCAGGATGGAAGCTGATAAGCGTCCCAGCCTCACCTTCCTCTGACACCTCTGCCCACTCTGGTTTGGGGAACTCGTATTGGCCCATCCTGATTCTCCTCTTCATCCCCGGGGAGATGGCCTGGCCCGTGTTGGAGTAGAATGGAGGAAAGCCACACAGCCTGCAAGATAAACCATGGTCACATCAAACAGTACTTTACCGTCACTTGTTTTCTCTATACGAGGCCATGTTGTTGTTTGTTTAGGGGGGTTAGATGGCTCAAAGGGTTAAGGCGTTGGCCTCGTGCACGGAAGGTTGTGAGATCGAGCCCCGGCTGTGGCTATGTGACATTGTGTGGCCTTGGGCAAGGCACTTCACCCTACTTGCCTCAGGGGAAAATGTCCCTGTACTTAAGCGTCTGCTAAATGAAAAAATGTAAATGTGTTTCCATAGCTGTCATTTAAAGACAACGTTCAAATGTTAATACGTTATGTTAATCCTTGAATCTCTCTCACACACAGAAACACAAGGGTTCATGCAGTATACTTACAGGATGTACATAATGACACCAAGGGACCACATGTCACATGACTTGTCATACTTCTCTGGGCCCAGAACCTCAGGGGCTTAGTGATGAGAAAGAAACAAAAAATGATTACTGTTAAAATATTTTGAAAAGAAAATCTGAAATATAATAATTATCTAAATAAATAATGAATCGTATCATTTTTCTTTCGATAAAAAACTCAAAACGGGTCTCACACACACCCGAACACCACACAACAACACAAAACAGCAACCTTAATGACAGACTGCAATACATGTCGTACGTTTCTCTGTCATATAGTGTAATGAGGTTGTGATAAAACTGACCCACGTAGTAGGGAGTGTAGCAAGGGGTCTGCAGGGCATTATGCAGGGTTGTCTCCTTGGCGAAGCCAAAGTCTGTCAGTTTGAGGACACCTTTGCAATCCTGGCTGGTGTAGAGCAGGTTCTCAGGCTGATAAAGGGAGACCCCTTGTTAGTCTCACGTAACGCAAAACGCCAGCCTTTCACCAGAGATGGAAACTGTTTTAACCGTGGCTCTGTGTACATTACACAACAGACACCTGCCCACCCCCTCACCCCCTCACCTTAATGTCTCTGTGCGCAATGTTTATGTTGTGAAGGAATTCGCAGGCCGTGCCAATGTCCCTCATGATCTGGGAAGCCTCTGGAAGACAGAACCGCAGCGTTAGAACGTCAGAACGTCATGCCTGCTGAGGTGATGGAGGAGCTCGGGACTCCTCCCAGCCCGACCCTCACCTCTCTCAGTGAAGGCCTGGTCTCCTCTGGCCTGGATGCGGCTGAACAGCTCTCCTCCTTGCATGCTGGGGGGTAGAGGAACACTTTCACCTACTGACCATGCGTACAACCCTATTAACAAACAGCATTTTGTCTGGCTGTGCCAACATGATGTGTCTTTGGGCAAGGCACTTCACCCTACTTTCCTCGGGGGGAGTGGAATTTCCCTGTACTTACTGTAAGTCGCTCTGGATAAGAGTGAGTGAGAAATGACTAAATGTAGATGTGAAAATGACAGCTCATTCTGAGAAGAAACTATGAACTATTTCCCTCCTTGTTTATGTCCACACATCACCGTTAATGTAGCAGCGCAATGGCAGATATGTAGATTATGAGTCAGTTAGGTCATGTGGGTTAACAAACAAGACTCTAGTGTACACGAAGAGCCTGAGACACACCTCCAGCCAATGGTCACAGACGGTGTTGTCTGTGAGAGGTGAGGAGAGTTTAGAGTGATGTGCGAAGCACAGGTGGTGCCCATGCATGGAGTTTAGGGCTGGCTTCCTCACGCTGCCCTCCGTACACATACCATGCGGCATAACTGACCTTTCCATTAAACCTAATGACGTTGGACAAGTGCCGTAAGAGCGCCACTAAAATGGCTGGAATTGAACAGACAGGCTAGATAGCCCTGCCTGAATTCACAGATTGACGCACATTGACTTGTCTATCAGATAAATACTATCGGATACATGTTTACTGTTGAATTCACAAGGAATCTTGTTTTACTTGTATGACATAAGATGTCAAATGTATTGAGGCAACAAAACCGTTCGATCTGTCAAATTGCAAAGTTTCAACAAGCGTTCTTTAATGTCAAGCTGGGTTTCCTCTGATGCACTGACCCATCTCAAATCTAGCTCTCACTAGTCCATCACTCAATCATATTCGACTTTGGATCCAGTAGTATACTATGTACTCTAAGAGTGAATGAAGCGACTATTATCGCCCCTGGAAGCAGTGGTGTGTGGGAAGGAGGTACCATTCCATGACAATGAGCAGGCACTTCTTCCCGTGGTGCATGTTCTCATACAGGCTGAGAATGCGAACGATGTACGGCCCTCCTGACACCCTCCAGTGGAGCTCCACCTCTCGCCTGGCCTTGGGACTGTCGTACAGGATCTGCCACAGGGAGGGGAGAAGGATTACTGGACACGGCTCTGGACTGGGCTGAAAGACTGGTTTCTGCACCTCAGGCTATCTCTGTCTTAATGGTTTGAGACGCAAGATAATGATCAGCCTACGACCAACCTGATTTATTTACAGTTATGCTAACGTCAGGTATCTAGGTTGGTACAATGATGCAAGTTAGAGCTTCACAGTTTAGGGACATTCAACTCTTAGAAAACATGTATTTAAAAAAAGCCCAACCCATCAACTATGACTGGATCTATAGAAAACTATTATTACTCCACATTAATTCAAAGAAGTTCCCATGAAGTTCCTTAAAGTTACTTAGTTCATATAAATTCAAAGAATTCTATACATGCCCGACATTTTTAAGTATTTATAAACATTTTCCAACTGTGAAAAATGTTTAACAACCCTAGTCAAAGCAATATTTTGTGTCTGCCAAAATTGTTTTCTCCTCCATGTGATGGCCTCCATGGGCCAGAGCATGCTGCTCATACAACGTCTGGAAATAGACACTGGGGACACACTCCTGTCTCCACACACACTCTCTCACACACACACACACACACACACTCTCACTCTCTCTCACACACACACACACACACACTCTCTCTCTCACACACACACACACTCTCTCTCACACACATACACACTCACACACACACACACTCTCACATGCACACACACACACACACACACACACTCACACACTCACTCACGCACACACTCACACCCACACACTCTCACTCTCTCACACACACACACAAACACTCTCACACACACACACACACACAAACACTCTCACACACACACACACTCTCACACACACACTCTCACACACACACACACACACAAACACTCTCACACACACACACACTCTCACACACACACTCTCACACACACACACTCTCACACACACACACACACACACACTCTCACACACACACTCTCACACACACACACACACTCACACTCACTCACACAGTTACGCAGCAGGCGAGAGGCCTTGACAAAGCGTGCATTCCATCAGAGGGTATTTTTGGGAGCTTACAGAGACGGAGCGATCAGCAGTTCATAAGACCAGCTCAGTCACATCTCACACACAGCAAAAACACATTATCCAGTACAGCAATGTACCATACACACAGTGTTCATAATGCTTTTCATGTACCACCTAACCCAAGGTTACGACTCGCTTCAGAGAAAGTCAGTAACATGGTTATATTTTAAGCTGTGTACCTTGTGTATAATAGTGTCCATGTCAAGTGCGTGGTTTAAGCTCAGGGTGTGTGGGAGAAGAGTTCTCACAAACCATGCCTTGATAAAACATCTAAAGAGGAAGTTCACTTATTGCCTCATGTTTCGTAAAGGGGCATGTTGAAAGTGGAAGTTAAAGACTTTCGTCGTTCTTCATACTAGATGTCTATCTTAGGCTCACCATAAGACCCCCAATGGTGGAATCAACTCCCCAACTCCATCAGAAGCACAGACTGCCTTCTCACCTTCAAAAGAAGGCTTAAAACTCACTTATTTAGAGAATTTAATGGCACTTAGGAATAGCATGGCACTTCACATAATCTAATGTGCTTTAGAACAATCTGTTGGTCCCCATATGGTGACTTTCCAGCGTTGTTTGTTGTCTCTCCTGCTTTATGTTCACAATTGTTGTGTTATGCATTTATAGTTCTTCCCTTGGCACTTATTGGTTCTCATGATGTATGATTCACGATCTAAAAAACCCACTGTGTTCGGGGTCTATCACGTTGCTATCCTCAATGACTGATGCTCTTTGTAAAAGCTCTCTCTTGTAAGTCGCTTTGGATAAAAGCGTCTGCTAAATGAATAAATGTAAAATGTAATGTAAGACGTTGTTTCAGAGAGTAGTTACTCTGCAAACAGACAGCTTTTAACTTCCAGTATGAAATACTGAAAGGACTGTCGCAGTTCCAAAACGAAAAGACACAAGTGTACACACATTCAAAAAGATGACACATCTACAAATACACACGCAGGTTTATTTTACCATCCTAGTGAGGAAAAACTATTAATTCCCATTAAAATTGGTGTGATACCTAAACCCTAAATCTAATTTTAACCCTTCATGTTATTGTTACCTTAACACTAATTCTGACCCTAACTCTAACCGCCCCTAGAAATTATACTTGAAAATGTGGGGCCCAAGAACAGTTCTCACAAGGAGAGAGGTTTCATAGTTCACTAGTGACCACTGGTTTAAAAGTCCCCACAAGGGTAGTTAAACAAGATAACACAATCACACACAGGGTGAGTAACACATAATCCTCAGATGAATCCACTTCTAATGCAACATGACATCATTGGTGCCCTCGTTCTGGGGGCTAATGTCGCACCTGTCCCTGATCTCCCTATAAACCAATCAACATCCTTCTCAGACACATATACCGTACCAATCAGATCCTACTTCCCAACACCCAATAGGACACCTGCCCAGCGCCCTTCCTCCATGTCACAACACAGTAATATCCACAAAAGGAATCTCATACTTGTATTTAGAACAGACCTGGTGCTTTTACCGCATGCATGATATTTCTGCTGACAGTGTGCTAATGGCCAGCGTCCCCCACAGCTGTTAAGTACAGGTGGTTAGTTGTTTACAGACTGTTCAAATCTATGAGCATACTGCTTGTATATTGGCCTGCATATATCGTTTTTTTTATCATAAAAGCTGATGAGTAAATAAGGAAGTTATATCAATTATAAAGTGAGGTAATAAAATATGAATCTTCTCAGTGGACACTAAAATATGTATTTGTTCATTATAAAAAGGTATAGCAGAGCAATAGTGCAGACAAATACCCAACATGTTACCGCTTCAGAGAGGAAATTGTAGAATCTGACTGGTTAGCTGTTTTTATAGGCTCTGAGGACTGATCAACCTACGTGCCAAAGTTCAACTATGGCCGAAGTTCAACTTTGCGTCACACGTAATCACAATGGACCAATTACCAACGTCACAGAAACACAGAAACATAGAGAAAAGCGGCAAGAGCGTCAGGACGGAACTTTCAACTGCCAACTATGAAGTTCTAATGGAATCTCCCGTAACTGGAGCCTCTCTGGGGCCCAATCATGGAGCAGAGCATCTTTCCAGGCTAAACACAGATTCACTTTCATTCACTGGCTGCCAGACAAGAGGAGAGATCCCTGATCGCAGTAATTGGATTAGATTAAAAGACTGGCTTTCCTTCAAGTCTACCCAATACATGAAACCTGTCCCCATCTAGCATTAAGATAAAGACTTAATTAAAAAGCTGCTCAACCCCCCTCCCCCTCCCCCCCTCCCCCCCCCCCCCGGCCTGTTTGCCTTTTGATAAAACACAATGAGGACATTCAAGTGTAAATTACTAAGAGTATCAATGTGAAAGTCGAAAAACAGGCTCTTCCTGGCAAGTGTCCGTTTAATCACACACTGCAAACAAGTTGTCGGCTTGTGTACCCTATCTACCAATAAGGCGCCGTAACAACATCAACACCACTAATAACGGTTCTCAGTCAACGTGCGACATGCAAACTTCTCAGATACAGTGAACTTTTATAAAAGGTTAAGCGGCTGTGTTTTAAATTAAGATTTGCTTTGATTCCGAAGTTCCTTCCAAGGGATTTGGTCTCTGTGACTGTGGCCCTGTCTACCGTTTGACAGATTTTAAAGCTTGTCTAAAAGTCAGGTGTCCATCTCCATGTCATCCATGACCATGAGCCACATCCCAGCTGTCTGCCCCCCCCCCCCCCCCCCCCCCATGTAGACCTACACCTCAGCCCAAGCTCGGCTGTACGGTCCTGGTTCCTGTATTCTGAGCCTGGTGGATTACTGGAAGGAGATAAATCTTATCTCCGGGCTTGCGGTGACAGGTGACAGCTTTCCACCGCACCGCCAGGATACTCGCTAAGTGTTGCTCATGCTGGTTCCTGGATCGTGTATGTTAAAGTTTCCACTGCTTAACCAAAAATACAGAGTAAAACATAAACAAGTATGATTTACTATGAGTCAACATAAAAGAACACCAACCATGTTATTGGTTTCGCTCTGGTTTTGTTTCAGCACAGAAACATAATATATATATATATATATAACTTATAAACTTGGACAGGGAGGTAGGTGGCTCGGCAGGTTAAGGCGTAGGCCTCATGATCGGAAGGTTGGGAGATCAAATCCCGGCTGTGGATATGTGATGTTGTGTCCTTGGGCAAGGTACTTCACCCTATTTGTCTCAGGGAGAATGTCTCTGTACTTACTGTACGTAGCTCTGGATAAAAGCGTCTGCTAAATGAGGTATTATATATAAATATATCAAACCATCCTTCCCATATCTCAGACCCCACTGTAAGAGATTCATACACATCATCATACATTAGTGTTGTACTGCAGTTGTATTACTGAAAAATGCAATATGGTCATTATACAGTAGTTATACCTCTTCTACCTTTTAACTACTTCCATGCTTAGATCACACTAACACATTGAAGGGTCTATCTTACCTTCAAAGCACACTTCTCCCCTGTGGTCTTGTTGATGCACTCCAGGACTTTCCCATTGATCCCCAACCCCAGCACCTGGCTAGTGATCCTGTAATCATCTGTCACTGCATTTCTCTTGATCTCCAGTTTAGGATAAGTAGGCATGGGGAAGTTGGTGAACTCGCTGGCAGAGTCCTTTAGGGTGGTGGATTCACTGTCAGTGGGGGAACTCAGTTTGGGAGGTTGTAACTGGGGATCTTGTTCTTGTTCAGCCTTAGGAGCCTCCATCGGTTTCTCGTTCCCATTTTGTAGCATGGTCACTCAGGTAAGGTGCCAGTAGATGGTCCAGTAGATAATGTCAGAGAACAGAAAGTAATAAAATGACTGCTGCTGTACCGTAATGTCTTCAAACCTTCATGTACGACGCAGAAGTGTGACTTGACCCAGACAGTGAAGTGACAGAGGGACCCAGATCCACTATGAACACAGTTAATCCCGCATCCGATTCATGCTCGTTACGGAAACGTGTATCCACATGTGTCATAAAAAGAAAAGAAAAAAAGTAACACTTAAGATATAACTGTCTTAAATGATACCATTTGAACACGTTTAAATATGCGTTCGTCTTCAAGTTACCAGAGTTCGAGTTTTTCAGCGAATCCAGTCCACACGAGAATTCTGGTCTAAAGCACCTTTTCCGAGAAACTCAACACTTCCCAACGTCCAATAGTAACATTTACCGGTACATGTTATACTAACTATCTGTCTCTGAGCTTGTGTAACCCCTCTCCCTCTCCCTCTCCCTCTCCTCCTCCTGGGTCTATCTCTCTGCTGGCTCCCTGCCTCTTAAAGCAGCAGTACAGGTGTCATGAAGCAGCACAGTATTGAGGAGCTCCGTTAAATGGAAACTAGGTGCGACTTTTGGTCTGTTGGCCAGAGTTCAAGTGAAGGAGTCTTGAATTATATATGATGTAACAGTGTGTGTGTGTGGTGTGTTTGTGGTGTGTGTGTTAGTGGGTGTGTGCATGTGGTGTGTGTGTGTATGTATGTATGCGTGTGGTGTGTGTGTGTGGTGTGTGTGTGTGCGTGTGTGGTGTGTGTGTGTGTGTGTGTGGTGTGTGTGTGTGTGTGTGGTGTGTGTGTGTGTGTGTGTGTGGTGTGTGTGTGCGTGTGTGTGGAGAAACATGAGAAGAGCTTTGACAGTATCACACAGATCATGACGTTTTATTATGTTTCTAAAATGATGTTACCTCCAGGTTTTTCATTATGTCCTTGAGTAAAATAGTGAAGTGGTTAAAATATCTCACTTTCAATAAACCTACTGCTGTTGGCAAGGTAACAGTATACTGTACAATGTTTAAAACATGCTTAGCGTGTCGAATCCACAATCCTGAACCTGTGTTCCTACCTTGCTAGGGGCAGGGTCTATGCTTCTGTGTGTGTGTGTGTGTGTATAACGTCCTCAGTAGTCTAAAGCACAGATTAGGGCCACGCCCTGCTTGACCCAGTATCTCTGGCTCTGGTCTGTAGGCAGCTCCACAGCTATGACATAGTTAGTAGAATGCCCAGTTGTAGACAGGGTTCCTACAGGGGGGGGGGGGGGGGGGGGGGGGGGGGGGGGGAAGACGAAGGTTAAGATCCAGAACGATCTGAGATACGCCTGAGATGACTCGGGTATTTCAAAGAGATATTATGTGGATGGCAAACAGCTTGCAGATGATGGAAAACACTGAGTTGTACCAGGTGAAATCGGATACTATAGTCGGAGTAATTTAAGGCACCAACTCAAGTGTTAAACAATCACATCAGCGCTACACAGCTTTAATAGTTTCCCTGGGTGACCATTCCATTGGTTTACCTTTTGATTGCTGTTTCTAGTTTAGCAACTTTATCTAGCCACATTAGCATACATATACCATCAATACCTTAACATAGACTAGATTAACATGAAACATTCTGAATATGATCATATGTTGTATAATCATAATATTATATAGCTTGTTATATAGCTTATATATGTGGCCTCCCTGTCCACAGTCACTGACCGGCTCTGCTGAGGGTCTTGTAGATGGGGCAGACATAGATCCCAGAGGAGGGAGCCTTGCGGTTGGGTTCGGGCACCATCCAGATGACGGCCATCTCTGTGTACAGCTCTTTGGGCGTGGACTCTCTGAGCAGGCCGTCCTGGCCGTCCCAGCGAGCTCCCTCCAGGAACAGACCGTTGATGTAGCAGCCTGTGTCCGGACGCCGCTTCAGCTCTGCGGCCGACGCCTTCATCACCTGGGGGGGGGGGGGGGGGGGGGGGGGTCAGGAAGGGGTGGAGAAAGGTTGGTGCCAGCATCAAGTGCACAGGACACTGAAACACTGTTTACAAAATCAAGACGTTTAGACTCCCATGTATGACTTCTGGATGGGGATCGAAAAGTCTCGATTTTGTAAACAGCGTCCAGATGACTACCTCTAAAATCTCCATGGTATAGTGGTATAAAGTTTACGACAGCCATCCAGTCTGTTAAGGCAGGGCGGCGGAGGGGGGTGGGGGGGTGGTCGGTCCGTCCTCACCTTGAAGTTGAAGCCGATGGTGTCTATGGAGACCATGGACCGTCGGGCGTAGTTCTGGAGCGTTCCTGTGAGGAACGCCTGCGGGAAGAAGAAGCCGCTGATCCAGAACACGGCCGGGACGCCGTCAGAGATCCAACCCTTCAGGAAGCGGATCCTCAGGAGGAGGTCCGACACCCAGGAGGCCAGAGGCTTCAGGGAGGGGTAGGCCTGGGGGAGGACGGAGGACGGGTTAGTGTTGGAGAGACGGACTGCATCGGATGGGCTGATATACACCAGTATCACGTGTGTCTATCTTGCCTTGGCCTTCCATATGTCCGGCACCACATTGACGAACAGGCTGTTGGCCATGAGCTCCAGTTCTGATGACATCACCACCAAGCCCTTCAGAGCCTTCACCAGGTCGCTGAGGCTCTGGGAGATGACCTCCAGCAAGCGGTTATACCTGAGACACAAGAAGATAGGAGAGTGATAGGACCCAGAGGTCTGACCTGAGGAGACTGACTGGCTGAGGGTTGTATGAGAGGTGTATGAGGGTATATGAGGGGTGTATGAGAGGTGTATGAGGGGTGTATGAGGGGTGTATGAGAGGTGTATGAGGGGTGTATGAGAGGTGTATGAGGGGTGTATGATGGGTGTATGAGGGGTGAGCTGAGGTTATATGAGGGGTGTATGAGGCGTGAGCTGAGCGCTGTATGAGGGGTGTATGAGAGGTGTATGAGGGATGTATGAGGGATGTAGCAGGGGTGTATGAGGGGTGTATGAGTGAGCTGAGCGGTGTATGAGGGGTGTATGAGGGGTGAGCTGAGGGGTGTATGAGGGGTGTATGAGGGGTGTATGAGGGGTGTATGAGGGGTGTATGAGGGGTGTATGAGTGGTGTATGAGGGGTGAGCTGAGGGTATATGAGGGGTGTATGAGGCGTGAGCTGAGCAATGTATGAGGGGTGTATGAGGCATGAGCTGAGCGGTGTATGAGGGATGTATGAGGGATGTAGCAGGGGTGTATGAGGGGTGTATGAGGGGTGAGCTGAGGGGTGTATGAGTGGTGTATGAGGGGTGAGCTGAGGGTATATGAGGGGTGTATGAGGCGTGAGCTGAGCGGTGTATGAGGGGTGTATGAGGGGTGTATGAGAGGTGTATGAGGGATGTATGAGGGATGTATGAGGGATGTAGCAGGGGTGTATGAGGGGTGTATGAGGGGTGAGCTGAGGGGTGTATGAGGGGTATATGAGGGGTGTATGAGGGGTGTATGAGGGGTGTATGAGGGGTATATGAGGGGTGTAAGAGGGGTGTACGAGGGGTGTATGAGGGGTGTATGACCTGATGACCTCCTGCATCAGTACTGTGTTCATGGACTCCTCATACAGGACTGGATACTTGGCCATGACCTCTCCAACGTTGATGGGTGGAGGGATCTTCTGCACTATACCTGCCACGATCTCCTCCACCATCTGCAGGAGGACACATCCACCACGACTGGTTCAAACATCATGAACAACATGACTGTCTTATGCTTGCATTGTTTAGTGTCGTTCTCTGTCACCAGAATAGTATGTGATGTGATGGTGTTTTGTTACCAGGGAAATGTGACAGTACACTGACAAATGCTGCTTCTATCATGCTGTAACGTCAACACAATCCTGCCCTCAATATGCCACAACATACACAACACGCACACAACATCCCTACACAAGTCACATGACAAGCTGTCACCTATTGTCTACACACACGCACATACACACACACACACACACACCTCCTCTCTGCCCTTGCCCCCACTGGCAGCTGCTCTGGGCTGCAGCTTCAACACCGATCCTAGCAGAGCGAACGTCTCATTCTGAGCGAAACTGATGTTGGCGTTGTCGTGGAGACCGAAGATCTCAGGTGTGTCGTTGATGGGCAGGCCGCGGATGTAACCCAGGTAACCCTGGAGGGAAGGTGACCATGACGACCGGTCGTTAACAAGCCGCAAATTACTAAAGCACTCAAGAGACACGTTAACCGGACTGAAAATAGGCGGCAGTCTGGAACCATCCAGATGAACCCAGGCAGGATCCAGGAGGGCAGCCTGCGGCCTGACCTTGATGTCCAGCTGGGGGCTGATCTGTCTGTAGATTCCAGAGGGACAGTAGGGGTGCTGAGGCTGGAGCACTGAGGGGCAGTAGAAGTCCTCCAGCACGTTCAGGATGCAGCGACGGTCCCAGTCATCCGTCACACGGCCGCCGTAGTTGATCTCCCCGGCTGTGTACTTCAGAACCTGCAACAGCGGGACACAGGGAGGGTTAACGACCACACACACACACAGGCACGCACACACACACGCACACACACACACACACAGGCATGCACACACACACACACAGGCACGCACACACACAGGCATGCACACACACACAGGCACACACACACACAGGCACACGCACACACAGGCACGCACACACACACAGGCATGCACACACACACACACACACACAGGCACGCACACACACACAGGCATGCACACACACACACACAGGCACACACACACACACAGGCACACACACACACACACAGGCACGCACACACACACACACACACACAGGCATGCACACACACACACACACACACAGGCATGCACACACACACACAGGCACACACACACACACACAGGCATGCACACACACACACAGGCACGCACACACACACACAGGCACACACACACAGGGAACATTCCGACTGTTGATGAATGTTACCAATCCTTACCGGATCAAAAGCAGGACATGAAGACAGTTTAAATAGTTTTAATAAATGTAAGTGGCGCTAAGGCTATGGGAGAACTACATATATATAAAAGAAGACAAGAATAAATCCCAGGGACGATAAAACAAGACTCTCCCACCTTGTAGGGAACGTCTGTGTACTCGTCCAGGAACATCTTGAGCTGGCTGATGCAGATCCGGAGGTCCCCATCAGTGAACTCGTACGGGATGTTGAAGCCCAGCGGGCCGAACTTCCTGCGCTCGATGGCGTTTCCGTGGAACAGGCACAGGGACAGGAGCAGGCTCTTAAACTCTGCTGTCTGGACCACGGGATGAGGAGAAGGGGGGGGGGGGGGGGAGAGAGAGAGAGAGAAGGCGTCGCTGCTCACACACATTCACCGTGGCTCTCGGAAGGACAGATCTGAAGCTCACTCAGAGGTGGACGAACGTTAGAAGCTGATTGGATCGGCGTGTAAGGCAGTTAGTGCTGCGGTCACCCGTGAAATGTGACTGAGCTGAAAGAACGAGGAGGTGGTAGAGGACAGGCGAGGAGGGGGGATGGGGGGAGGGAGGGTGGACGTGCTGTCCCTCCTCCTCTTGAAAGGGGGGAGGAGAGGTGAGGGAGAGAGCGGGGGTGAGGGGGCGAGGCAGGAGCCGCACAGACCTTGGAGCAGGATGCGATGAAGTCATCCGTCAAGCTCAGGTAGGTCTTCAGCAGGTTGGCCTTGATGCCTCTGGGCGGCTCGATGGTCATTTTGGAGCCGTTCTGCAGGATGGCCACGGGGAATTTGTCGCTGGGCAGGCTGGTGAGCCACATCCGGAAGTCCCTGTGTACCTGGAGAAGGGGGGCGGGGAGGGGGGCGATTAGCGTGAGACGGTTCCAGGTTAAACGGTCGAGGGGCTGGTCGGTTATGGACCTCTCGTCCTGCACCTTATCTGGGTCGATGTTCTCGATGAGCCTCTCCAGGGAAGGCATCCAGCTGGGAGCCAGGTGGCAGTTCTGGAAGAACACCCACTTCCCTCTCTCCATGGCGCTGTGCATCAGAGCCTCGGCCCAGGGACCCTGGGAGGACAGAGCACAGGGCAGGAGGGCCACATGGAGGTCTGCAGAGAGCTACGACTAGACGAGCGCAGCCACACAGGCGGGAAGAGACGCAGGGCCTGGGCTGCCTCACTCTCTGCTCGAAATACACCCAGTAATTAGCACCGCCGTGTCGACGCTGGGCTTTTCTTAGCAGGACAAATGAGAGTGACCTCATTATACGAGGAGCGGGTTTTTTGTTATTCAGCCAGGGAAGGGGGGGGTGAGGGAGAGGGGGGGGGGGGGAGTGAGACTGGTGCGGCCTCTGTCCTCACCTGGCCCTGCCCCAGCGAGATGGAGTTCATCTTCTTGGAGAACTTCATGACGTCGGCAAACTTGTAGAGGTCCGCAGCCGGGTCCGTCCCGGGGGAGAGGACGAAGATGAGGGGCGCGGAGGGGGACGACTCCTTAAAGACCACGGACAGGTCTGGCGCCTGGGGGAGGAGGGCAGGGGGGAGGGGAACCGGACAGTCAGCGGAGGAAGGGGGAGAACGATGGGAAGCAGCACAACTAAGTAAGTAAGTAAGTAAACTTTATTTATATAGCGCCCCTCGCAGACCAGGGTCACAAAGCGCTTTACAATGGGAAGCAGACAACAGATTAAAATTTCATATGAATATCGATTAAAAATATACATACATTTAGAAGGCCAATTACAGTACAGTGATAAAACATAGCAGCACCAAGAACAAATTAAGCAAAAGCCTGCACAAATAAATAGGTTTTTAGTTGACGTTTGAATGCGTCAACAGACTCTATTGAACGCAGAGAGATGGGAAGATCGTTCCAGAGCTTGGGAGCAACAGCCTGAAAGGATCGGTCACCTCTGGTCCGTAAGCGAGTACGTGGCACCATTAGCAGATTTTGCTCTACAGACCTCAGAGCCCGAGCAGGGGTGTAAGGCTGAATAAGATCAGTAATATAGGATGGAGCCTGATCATGTAAAGCTCTAAAAGTTAAGACCAGAATTTTAAAATTGGACCTAAAGGGCACTGGCAGCCAATGCAGAGCTTTTAGAATAGGGGATATGTGGGTCCTCCTATTTGAGCAGGTCAAAATTCTCGCTGCAGAACTACGGATATCCTGATGTCCTGTTGTTGACTTGCTGTTGTCTTTGGATAAAATCTACAAGACACTTAGTTGATTCTTTAGTACCGTATTTTTTGCACTATAGGGCGCACTGGGTTATAAGGCGCAGTGTCAATGAATGGTCTATTTTCGATCTTTTTTCATATATAAAGCGCACCGGACTATAAGGCGCATTAAGCAGGAAAAAAACTGTCAGATAAATCAGTCTAATAATATTATGGTGAAGCACAGCATGTATTACTCCGCGACGCTCCTGGCTACGGTAGCCGTAATGCTGCAAGCGGTGCGGCTTTGTAGTTTACCAAAGTCGTACTAAAACATTTTGATTTAGTGCCTTGGACCACACAAAAATCGCTCAGAGGTCAGTAAACAAAAGAATTCATCCATATATAAGGCGTTTCGGATTATAAGGCGCAGTGTCGTTTTTGGAGAAAAATAAAGGCTTTTAAGTGCGCCCTGTAGTCCGAAAAACACGGTACATGTGGGTGTAACAGGGCGACCACCAGCCGTTCCCACCTGGGGCTCGATGAAGCGCTGGCCCAGGTGTGCAGCCACAAAGTCCTGCAGGCCGTGGGTGAGGCAGTCAGCCCTCAGACAGCGCAGCAACAGAAGCTTCTGGAAGGAGTCCAAGCTTGTGTTCAGTGTTCCTGGGAGAGGCTCCCTATGAACCCCCACAGACACACACACACACACAGACGAAACACACGCACACACAAAGACGAAACACACACACACATACAGACAAAACACACGCACACATACAAAACACACACACACAGACAAAACACACACACACACACACACACATACAAAACACACATACACACACATACAAAACAGACACACACACAGACAAAACACACACACACACATACAAAACACACATACAAAACACACACACACAAATGTCAACCAAAGCCAAACATATAATATATAAACGCACCGTAAATTGTGGTGCTATGCATCTGACTCAGGCTGCACTACAGTAAGCAATGTTGGGAGGGGGAGAGCAGGGGGAGGGCAGGCGGAGAGCAGGGGGAGAGCAGGGGGAGAGCAGGGGGAGGGCAGGGGGAGGGCAGGGGGAGGGCAGGGGGAGAGCAGGGGGAGAGCAGGGGGAGAGCAGGGGGAGAGCAGGGGGAGAGCAGGGGGAGAGCAGGGGGAGGGCAGGGGGAGAGCAGGGGGAGAGCAGGGGGAGGGCAGGGGGAGAGCAGAGGGAGAGCAGGGGGAGAGCAGGGGGAGGGCAGGGGGAGGGCAGGGGGAGGGCAGGGGGAGAGCAGGGGGAGAGCAGGGGGAGAGCAGGGGGAGAGCAGGGGGAGAGCAGGGGGAGGGCAGGGGGAGAGCAGGGGGAGAGCAGGGGGAGGGCAGGGGGAGAGCAGGGGGAGGGCAGGGGGAGAGCAGGGGGAGAGCAGAGGGAGAGCAGGGGGAGAGCAGGGGGAGGGCAGGGGGAGGGCAGGGGGAGAGCAGGGGGAGAGCAGGGGGAGGGCAGGGGGAGGGCAGAGGGAGAGCAGGGGGAGAGCAGGGGGAGAGCAGGGGGAGAGCAGGGGGAGAGCAGGGGGAGAGCAGGGGGCGTGGGTGAGACCCACCTGTGGGGCTCGTTGCTGTCGAAGATGCTCCTGAAGGCCTGGATGTGCTGGCTGAAGATGTCAGGGAGGCTGCTGAAGGTGGGCAGGGCAGACAGAGCCAGGATGTCCTGCCAGGCTCGCACAGACAGCCAGCTCACTGCTGGGTTAGGGAGCTGCTGCTGGGGCATCCCTCCAGACAGCAGGTACCTCCACTCTGCCTGGCGCACGCACGCACACATCCCAGCCAAATCAGGATCACCACAGTACTCTTAAAGTTGGGCCCTATAGAAGAGAGGGAACTGGAGAATCTCCTCACCATGTCGATCTGGTCCTGGTTCATCATGATACGAGCACACAGCAGGAAGGCGAACATGAGCTTGTGCTTCTCAAACAGGCTGCGGCACACGTTGCTGTACAGGCTGAAGGTGAAGTAGTCGTTGATGTTGATGATCCTCTGGGCCACCGTGTCTGAGAGGAACACAGGGAGGCCAGTGAGCTCCTACAGACACATCCACAGCTCACATCCACAGTGCACATCCACAGACACATCCACAGACACATCCACACACACATCCACAGACACATCCACAGACACATCCACAGTGCACATCCACAGACACATCCACAGACACATCCACACACACATCCACAGACACATCCACAGACACATCCACACACACATCCACATCCACAGACACATCCACAGCTCACATCCACAGTGCACATCCACAGACACATCCACAGACACATCCACAGACACATCCACACACACATCCACAGACACATCCACAGACACATCCACACACACATCCACAGACACATCCACAGACACATCCACAGACACATCCACAGACACATCCACAGCTCACATCCACAGCTCACATCCACAGACACATCCACAGACACATCCACACACACATCCACAGACACATCCACAGACACATCCACACACACATCCACAGACACATCCACACACACATCCACAGACACATCCACACACACATCCACAGACACATCCACAGACACATCCACAGCTCACATCCACAGCTCACATCCACAGACACATCCACAGACACATCCACACACACATCCACAGACACATCCACAGCCACATCCACAGACACATCCACACACACATCCACAGACACATCCACAGACACATCCACAGACACATCCACAGCTCACATCCACAGACACATCCACAGACACATCCACAGCTCACATCCACAGCTCACATCCACAGACACATCCACAGTTCACAGACACATCCACAGACACATCCACAGCTCACATCCACAGCTCACATCCACAGACACATCCACAGCTCACATCCACAGACACATCCACAGACACATCCACATCCACAGCTCACATCCACAGACACATCCACAGACACATCCACAGCTCACATCCACAGCTCACATCCACAGACACATCCACAGCTCACATCCACAGACACATCCACAGACACATCCACAGCTCACATCCACAGACACATCCACAGACACATCCACAGCTCACATCCACAGCTCACATCCACAGACACATCCACAGCTCACAGACACATCCACACACATCCACAGCTCACATCCACAGCTCACATCCACAGACACATCCACAGCTCACATCCACAGACATATCCACAGACACATCCACAGCTCACATCCACAGACAAATCCACAGCTCACAGACACATCCACAGACACATCCACAGCTCACATCCACAGCTCACATCCACAGACACATCCACAGCTCACATCCACAGACACATCCACAAACACATCCACAGCTCACATCCACAGACACATCCAGACACATCCACAGCTCACAGACACATCCACAGACACATCCACAGCTCACATCCACAGACACATCCACAGCTCACATCCACAGACACATCCACAGACACATCCACAGCTCACATCCACAGACACATCCACAGACACATCCACAGACACATCCACAGACACATCCACAGCTCACATCCACAGACACATCCACAGACACATCCACAGCTCACATCCACAGCTCACATCCACATCCACAGCTCACAGACACATCCACACACATCCACAGCTCACATCCACAGCTCACATCCACAGACACATCCACAGCTCACATCCACAGACATATCCACAGACACATCCACAGCTCACATCCACAGCTCACATCCACAGACAAATCCACAGCTCACAGACACATCCACAGACACATCCACAGCTCACATCCACAGCTCACATCCACAGACACATCCACAGCTCACATCCACAGACACATCCACAAACACATCCACAGCTCACATCCACAGACACATCCAGACACATCCACAGCTCACAGACACATCCACAGACACGTCCACAGCTCACATCCACAGACACATCCACAGCTCACATCCACAGACACATCCACAGACACATCCACAGCTCACATCCACAGACACATCCACAGACACATCCACAGACACATCCAAAGCTCACTGTTGTGTCTGTACCTGCCCTGTCGGAGTTAGCGATGCCAGCCAGGAAGATCCCCAGGAACCACTCCAGAGAGTACTGGTACATGGGGTCCACATTAGACAGGTCCGACACACAGAAGAACAGGATCTGAGAGCGTACTGCCACAGGGACGTACTGCAGCCGGGTGGCATCAATGTCCCGCTCCGTCTCCTCGGCAACCTTCACTTTGGCCTGGGGGGGGGGGACATCAACCTGTTACGTGATGCCTGAACCCACCTGGCTGAATTCATCCAGGATCTGATAGGCTGGTGGGTAGACACTCATTCGTCTAGGACAGTGGTCCTCAACCCTGGTCCTCAGAGCCCACTGTCCTGCATGTTTTAGATGTTTCCCTGCTCCAACACACCTGATTCAAATGAATGAGTCATTATGAAGCTCAGCAGAAGCCTGATAATGACAATTCATTTGAATCAGGTGTGTTGGAAGGGGGAAACATCTAAAACATGCAGGACAGTGGGGTCCTGAGGACCAGGGTTGAGGACCACTGGTCTAGAAGTTTTCCATGCTAGAAAAGGTTTGAGATTAAATCATCTGGACACCGTTTTCAAAATCAAGATGTTTGTTTTGTACGTCTGAAAGCTTCCATGATTTAAGGTGGAGGTTTATGAAGTAGTGAGAAGCTGGTGCTGGACGCTGACCGTGATCTCCTGGGCTTTGATCTTGGAGGCGCCCAGCACTCGGATGAGTTCCTCGTCGTCCACAGGGTTACCCTCTGAGGAGCTGAGGCGAAACAGGATCTGGTCCTCGATCTCCTTCAGCTCCAGCTTCATGCGAGCGTTGCTGACGATCAGATGGTTCTTGGCCTCCTCCAGGTCAGGCCTCTCCTCAGCCACCACCTGGCCCAGCAGCTGGTCCTCCAAGCCGCTACGCACGACCACGCGCACACACACACACACACGCACAGCCACACACACACACACACACACACAGCCACAGCCACACATACACACACACACACAGCCACACACACACAGCCACACATACACACACACACAGCCACACACACACAGCCACACACACACACACACAGCCACACACACACACACAGACACACACACACAGACACACACACACAGCCACACACGCGCAGCCACACACACACACACACACACACAGCCACACACACACACAGACACACACACACACACACACAGCCACACACACACACAGCCACACACACACACAGACACACACACAGCCACAGCCACACATACACACACACACAGCCACACAAATATAGCCACACACACAGTCACACACACACACACACACAGCCACACAAATATAGCCACACACACACAGCCACACAAATACAGCCACACAAATATAGCCACACACACAGCCACACACACATAGCCACACACACAGTCACACACACACACAGCCACACACACACATCCACACACACAGCCACAAACACAGCCACACAAATACAGCCCCACGCACAGCCACACACACACATCCACACACACACATACATTGCAACACAGCCAGATAAATATAGCCACACAAATATAGCCACACACAGCCACACAAATATAGCCACATATACAGCCACACATTCAGCCACGCAAACATCCTCACACAGATCCACATGACAAAGGTCAAAGTCAGGGTTCAGTTCAAATGAAAGAGGACCCCAGTAGCGCTGGGGTCTGGGTGCCCAGGGACAGGGACAGGGAGGTGGGGACACCTGGTGAGCAGGGCCAGCCTACCTGGGGGACAGGGTGAAGTTAATGAGGGTGACCTTGGTGGAGATCTCAGGGGAGTAATGGGGGTTGGGCAGCTTGGTGGTGATGTACATCTTGAAGTCATCGTGGTAGGGAATGATGGCGTCTCCCAGCTTCAGAACCGTGCTGCCTTGCTGCTTGAACGTCTGAGGGGAGAGAGGTCAAGCTCGTACGGACGTTCTCCTGATCGTGAAGCCTTGTTCCAAAAGGTTCTGGTGGGGAGGTTCTAGTCAACCTGTCGCTGCAGAACAGGTTCCAGAGCAGGGTCCAGCTCCTCCCCTACGTTCTCCAGCAGGCAGGGCTTCCCAAAGCGGACGGCATTCTCCAAACTCCGCAGGAAGTCCCGGTCGCTCAGCTTCATCGCGTCCAATCCGTTATCCCGTTCCTGAGAGACGGGAAGGCATGGCCTGTGACAACATGACCTCTACTGACCTACGACCTGTACTGACCTATGACATGTACTCAACTTAGCCAGTAGCCAATCATAGGATGACTTAGAAACTATTTCTATTTACAGAACTACAACCATGGATTGCACTCAACCTAATTGATTTGTACATACTGTATTTTTTGCACTATAGGGCGCACTGGATTATAAGGCACAGTGTCAATGAATGGTCGATCTTTTTTCATATACTGTATAAAGCGCACCGGACTATAAGGCGCATTAAGCGGGAAAAAAACTGTCAGATAAATCAGTCGAATAATATTATGGTGAAGCACAGCATGCATTACTCCGCGACGCTCCTGGCTACGGTAGCCGTAATGCTGCAAGCGGTGCGGCTTTGTAGTTTACCAAAGTCGTACTAAAACATTTTGATTTAGTGCCTTGGACCACACAAAAATCGCTTAGAGGTCAGTAAACAAAAGAATTCATCCATATATAAGGCGTTTCGGATTATAAGGCGCAGTGTCGTTTTTGGAGAAAAATAAAGGCTTTTAAGTGCGCCCTGTAGTCCGAAAAACACGGTAATTGATTTGTACATAAGTAATATATATGTGGCTCTCTGGATTTAAGTGTCAGCTAACCGTAAAGACAGAGCAACAGTGAGGTTTGGATTGGCTCGCTAGCGCCATCTGCAGGTAGAGCGAGAGTGGTGCGTAGGAGGGAGAGGAAGGCTTTGTACCATGTTCTTGATCCACTTGTTGGCCTGTCCCTGAGGGTCGACGAACAGAGGCCAGCGCTTGGAGTACTGAGCGATCACGCCATTCTCCACTGACAGATTGTCCTTGGGTAAACCGGTGATCTAAACGTGCCCAAGGGAAACAAGAGCTCACACACACTCACACACACACAGAAACTGCAAGGTTGTATCATTTCTATTGTTCCTGCACTCCTCCTTAAGGAAAACGGGGAAAA